>JAZGLO010001444.1:262500-397500 GCA_036873155.1 Biomphalaria sudanica
TAATTCTTAATTCATTGTTTATTTTATAGTGAAAATGTCCAAAATATTTTAGCAAGCTTGTTGTCAGATTGCATTTTTAAAAAGTATAATTTTTATTACATACTGTCCTCATTAACAAAGAATTGTCAAATTAAAAAAAAATTGAAAGAAACTATGATTAGGCCCGATCTCTAGCAATCAAATATTTTTTTTAAAATAATAGCTACAAAGGTTTTAATGTGAACAAATTAAACACGCGACTACAATATATAATAAGAACAATATGCTACTATCCATTGCAGTGAACGATTTGTCTGTGAACAATATGTCGGGTGAACGAATTGTCGGGTGAACGAAATTGTCTGATGAACGATTTTTGTCGCGTAAACCAAAAGTCGTGAATGATTTGTTGGTGAATGAAATGTCATTGAACGAATTGTCGTGTCCCCTTTCCCAGTCCATAGTGTCAATTTAGCTTCAACGCTCTCACTCAGGACTGTTATGTAAGAAATAGATAATCTCCTTGATGACACCAACATCAATACTTAAATCTTAAACGTCATTCAGGTCATTAATAACAAGTTTAAGTTTATGAAATGCGCATCGGACAAATGCTCTTTTTGGATATTTTTCGTGAATCTTTGCCTGAACAAAGTTTTGAATGCTAGCTTTCACGGGCAGCCATCGTACATAATGTATTCTTCGACAATGACTTAGACACATTAAGTGCGTCTCTCTAAATAACAGGAACAAAGTCAATGAAGTGTTCTCGAATACAATGGCCATCAACAATCAGGACGCCCAAAGACAGGATCTGAGATATTTGCAATTTCATCAACCAAATACATAGCAAATTTGGTAAATTCATGAGCCTGCTGCTAGTTTTTATTTTCGTTGGTTTCTTACTGCTGCCCGTGCTCCATTTTGACTCGGGACTCCAAGAACTTTCTTATATGCTCTGACATCGTAACATGGTGCACTTGTTTAACCTGCTATTGTATCAAGCGCTCTCACGAGCCGTAACTCCGCAAGTCGTAACTAAATTTAATAAGATAACTGAAATCTTTACTCTTGTTCAAAGAAACTTTCAAATTTATCACAACTGGCAAGGATTTATCCTCCAAGGAAAAAATAGTACCCTTTTCTAGGCCTTAACTAAATATAATAATAAATATAATTGCATTAATAACTTTGAAAATATAATAATGAAAGCTATCGTACAATAGTATATTTCTCACCCTTTATAGCAATCCTATAATAAAGCGTACATGGTCGGGCATGAATTCCTGATTAGCCCATTCTAATTTTATTAATATAAAAGCTTATCCTTACAACTATAACTCAATGGAAGCACAACTTGTTAAATTTTTACTTAAGAGAAGTTCATTAATTTAAAGGTGTAAAAAAAATGGGCTAAAATTTTACTACTCAGAATCCAGAGGGGCTTGGGCCTACATGGTTGGCCATCAATTTCTGTTAATCCAAGGCTATTTTACTAGAACATTAATTTTTCCTTACATCTGTTCTTCGGTGGAAGCTTTTCTTGTTCAGTTACTACTTAAAGTTAAAATTTAAAGTTAATTGATTTGATGGTGCAAAAAAATCTGGCAACTCAGAATCTAGCGGCCCGCCATCATTTTCTAATAAGCCAAGGCTATTCTACTACATTACCTTATCCTTACAATTGCACTTCAGTGGAAGCTTTACGTGTTCAGTTGCTGCATAGAAATTAGTTGATTTAATGGTGCAAAACTTGGCTAATTTTTTAGCGGCCCCCGAAAAAAGACGATAATAGTTTTGTGTGGCCTGTCTGTCCGTCCGTCAGTCCGTCCCGTTTAGATCTCAGAAACAAGAAAAGAAAATGAAAATCGGACATCATGATATTTTAGATCATTCAAAGTTCTGATGCAACGGCTTCTTTTTTACAAAATGTTTACTATTTTTTTTAAAGAGAAAAAATCTATTTAGTATACATATAAGTTAGACAGAATTTAAAACAACAATTAATAAGTAGTTTTTCATATTATCGCGTGAACTGTGGCGCTGCACACCATAGTATAGAATACTCAACCAAAGGAAATGTTTTTTTCTTGAGGATTTGAACAAGAAATTGACACTTTACAAAACAATTAGATCAATTAGATATTCATAATTAGACATTATTAGACACCTACCTTTGGTCTGCTGGACCGCTGGGGCACCACACAAGATCTGTCAACCTTATTTCTACATTATTCTCTGTCCTTCATCTTTGATAGAATTTCATTCTGATGTTCTTTCTGAAAATATTGAAACCTGCCTTTTTACCTGCCATAGTGGACCATTTTGGCGGCCGATTTTGAGTTTGTGTTTCCATGCAAACTGTCTTTGTAATCTTGGTCAAACCAGAATAGGGAAAATCAATTGCGTATTATAAGAGGTACAAAAATAGTTGAACAGAGTTGTGTACGGCTTTAAAATATAATAATGATCGTTGCATCATTGCTATTGATTAATTATTCAAATAATATAAATGCGGCTTTGATTGGACTTGAAAGCATTTTACAGATATTTTTTTATAAATATTTATACGCATTATTAAAACAGCTTCGATACCTTTTATATACGAAAACAAAACAAAAATGAAAATACCAGAGCAAAGCCGGGTAAAAAAATAGTGTAAAAAATTATATTACATTTAAAATCACAAATAACATAGTAATGGCATGTACAGACAATAATGGAGACATTGAAAGAAATCATCGGAGGGTTTATTTTATATGGAAATAAGAAGTCATGAAATTCCATATCAAATGCTATTAAGTTTCTTTGTAGTTATATTAAAATAGTCATATATGTTTTTATATATTTTTTTTACAATAGTGTAGCTTGAATGTAATTTCTATGTTTGTAATTCTACTCAATGAGACAGCATGTGCACCTTTCATGTACGGTCCTGCCTGCAGTAGAACGTGTCCATGTCTTAAAGAGAACACTTTGACCTGTGACAACCTGTACGGTGTATGTCACTGCAAGGCAGGCTGGACTGGGAAAGATTGTTCCACTGACTTGGACGAGTGTTTGTATGTAAAGAATTGTACCCAAAACTCTGAGTGCACAAACACACCAGGTTCTTACCAATGTGTTTGTGTTGATGGCTACGAGAAAGACCCTTCAGGAAGACTTTGTACACGTAAGTACAGCCGACATTTTAGTATTAGAAATCAAAGCAGATTGCAGGACATAGAGTCAATAAAGACTACTTGTAATAAACTTGTAATATTTAGGCTTCAACTTGGGTTCTTTTTATAGTCATTTCATATTACATACCTAGTTTTGTAACCTGCCTTTAGGAAATGTGCCGCTTCTGCACTGTTAACTGATTTCAATGCATTTTTAAAGTTTAAACCTTTTAAACATTATTAACCTTTTTTTTTCTTCTGTTCTATGTAAAGAATCTGATTTGATACCATTGTAAGATCAGATAGTAAAAGTAATATAGATTTCATGGCAATACATTACACATACATAAAACCAAACAGAAATTTAAAAAAAAAAAACAGTATTATTGGCGAGGTTTTTTTTTTGCTGCAACCCTAAGAAAAGGTAAGCCAAAGTAGTCCAAACAAATAACTATTCGCTTTGACTATAATAGTCGACCTCAGCATGACTACTATAACAATTAACAAGTTGCAGATACGAACAACATTCATATACGTAACATATGTAAACACACACACACACGACCAGCGCTTTATGAATTAGGCTTATTTTATATTCTTGCACTTGGTAGAATGTCGATCTGAATGTCTGTATTTCGCTTCCAATTATTTCTGTAGTTTTTTGAACATTTACAATTAGAAAGTTATCTCAATACATCTGCAAAAAGTTGTCAACTGTTGAACTGTACTCACTTTCGAACAGTACACACTTTCGTCAACTGCAACAAAGCCGTTGATAGCTGTGAAATCAGCAAATTTGATGAACGGAATATTAACTGATTGGCTTCAAATGTCATCGGTGTAGAGTGTAGAGTGTAGATGGTATACAGTACTGATGAAAGAACGCTCCCCTGTGACGCTCCAGTGTTCACTAAGCCATCACACACGGCCAATCGTTTTTACATATTGTGGGCGATTTATCAGAAAAGTTAAAACCCACTTTTGCATATGTTTTCCCAACTAATTAATATTCACAGCTAACCTTTATAAGTTATCCCTAAAGGATTTTCCGTATCCGCCACCTGAGGACTTGGTAGAAGCACAAGAGATAATCATTCAATAATATTAGTCACATTATGGCTTCATTACAGACATTTCATTGAATACATATTAACAATGTAAAATAATGATCATTACACTCAATACAACTTCTAACCCTGCGGTATCATGTCGTCAGTTGGCCTGACAATACAACTTCTTACCCTGTGGTATCATGTCGTCAGTTGGCCTGACAATACAACTTCTTACCCTGTGGTATCATATCGTCAGTTGGCCTGACAATACAACTTCTAACCCTGTGGTATCATGTCGTCAGTTGGCCTGACAATACAACTTCTTACCCTGTGGTATCATATCGTCAGTTGGCCTGACAATACAACTTCTAACCCTGTGGTATCATGTCGTCAGTTGGCCTGACAATACAACTTCTAACCCTGTGGTATCATGTCATCAGTTGGCCTGACAATACAACTTCTTACCCTGTGGTATCATATCGTCAGTTGGCCTGACAATACAACTTCTAACCCTGTGGTATCATGTCGTCAGTTGGCCTGACAATACAACTTCTTACCCTGTGGTATCATATCGTCAGTTGGCCTGACAATACAACTTCTAACCCTGTGGTATCATGTCGTCAGTTGGCCTGACAATACAACTTCTTACCCTGTGGTATCATATCGTCAGTTGGCCTGACAATACAACTTCTTACCCTGTGGTATCATATCGTCAGTTGGCCTGACAATACAACTTCTTACCCTGTGGTATCATGTCGTCAGTTGGCCTGACAATACAACTTCTTACCCTGTGGTATCATGTCGTCAGTTGGCCTGACAATACAACTTCTTACCCTGTGGTATCATATCGTCAGTTGGCCTGACAATACAACTTCTAACCCTGTGGTATCATGTCGTCAGTTGGCCTGACAATACAACTTCTAACCCTGTGGTATCATGTCGTCAGTTGGCCTGACAATACAACTTCTTACCCTGTGGTATCATATCGTCAGTTGGCCTGACAATACAACTTCTTACCCTGTGGTATCATATCGTCAGTTGGCCTGACAATACAACTTCTAACCCTGTGGTATCATGTCGTCAGTTGGCCTGACAATACAACTTCTTACCCTGTGGTATCATGTCGTCAGTTGGCCTGACAATACAACTTCTAACCCTGTGGTATCATATCGTCAGTTGGCCTGACAATACAACTTCTAACCCTGTGGTATCATGTCGTCAGTTGGCCTGACAATACAACTTCTTACCCTGTAGTATCATATCGTCAGTTGGCCTGACAATACAACTTCTTACCCTGTGGTATCATATCGTCAGTTGGCCTGACAATACAACTTCTTACCCTGTGGTATCATGTCGTCAGTTGGCCTGACAATACAACTTCTTACCCTGTGGTATCATATCGTCAGTTGGCCTGACAATACAACTTCTTACCCTGTGGTATCATATCGTCAGTTGGCCTGACAATACAACTTCTAACCCTGTGGTATCATGTCGTCAGTTGGCCTGACAATACAACTTCTTACCCTGTGGTATCATATCGTCAGTTGGCCTGACAATACAACTTCTTACCCTGTGGTATCATATCGTCAGTTGGCCTGACAATACAACTTCTTACCCTGTGGTATCATGTCGTCAGTTAGCCTGACAATACAACTTCTTACCCTGTGGTATCATATCGTCAGTTGGCCTGACAATACAACTTCTAACCCTGTGGTATCATGTCGTCAGTTGGCCTGACAATACAACTTCTTACCCTGTGGTATCATATCGTCAGTTGGCCTGACAATACAACTTCTAACCCTGTGGTATCATGTCGTCAGTTGGCCTGACAATACAACTTCTAACCCTGTGGTATCATGTCATCAGTTGGCCTGACAATACAACTTCTTACCCTGTGGTATCATATCGTCAGTTGGCCTGACAATACAACTTCTAACCCTGTGGTATCATGTCGTCAGTTGGCCTGACAATACAACTTCTTACCCTGTGGTATCATATCGTCAGTTGGCCTGACAATACAACTTCTAACCCTGTGGTATCATATCGTCAGTTGGCCTGACAATACAACTTCTTACCCTGTGGTATCATATCGTCAGTTGGCCTGACAATACAACTTCTTACCCTGTGGTATCATATCGTCAGTTGGCCTGACAATACAACTTCTTACCCTGTGGTATCATGTCGTCAGTTGGCCTGACAATACAACTTCTTACCCTGTGGTATCATGTCGTCAGTTGGCCTGACAATACAACTTCTTACCCTGTGGTATCATATCGTCAGTTGGCCTGACAATACAACTTCTAACCCTGTGGTATCATGTCGTCAGTTGGCCTGACAATACAACTTCTTACCCTGTGGTATCATATCGTCAGTTGGCCTGACAATACAACTTCTTACCATGTGGTATCATATCGTCAGTTGGCCTGACAATACAACTTCTTACCCTGTGGTATCATGTCGTCAGTTGGCCTGACAATACAACTTCTTACCCTGTGGTATCATATCGTCAGTTGGCCTGACAATACAACTTCTTACCCTGTGGTATCATATCGTCAGTTGGCCTGACAATACAACTTCTAACCCTGTGGTATCATGTCGTCAGTTGGCCTGACAATACAACTTCTTACCCTGTGGTATCATATCGTCAGTTGGCCTGACAATACAACTTCTTACCCTGTGGTATCATATCGTCAGTTGGCCTGACAATACAACTTCTTACCCTGTGGTATCATGTCGTCAGTTGGCCTGACAATACAACTTCTTACCCTGTGGTATCATATCGTCAGTTGGCCTGACAATACAACTTCTAACCCTGTAGTATCATGTCGTCAGTTGGCCTGACAATACAACTTCTTACCCTGTGGTATCATATCGTCAGTTGGCCTGACAATACAACTTCTTACCCTGTGGTATCATATCGTCAGTTGGCCTGACAATACAACTTCTTACCCTGTGGTATCATGTCGTCAGTTGGCCTGACAATACAACTTCTTACCCTGTGGTATCATATCGTCAGTTGGCCTGACAATACAACTTCTTACCCTGTGGTATCATATCGTCAGTTGGCCTGACAATACAACTTCTTACCCTGTGGTATCATGTCGTCAGTTGGGCCTTACAATACAACTTCTTACCCTGTGGTATCATATCGTCAGTTGGGCCTGACAATACAACTTCTTACCCTGTGGTATCATATCGTCAGTTGGGCCTGACAATACAACTTCTTACCCTGTGGTATCATATCGTCAGTTGGCCTGACAATACAACTTCTAACCCTGTGGTATCATGTCGTCAGTTGGCCTGACAATACAACTTCTTACCCTGTGGTATCATATCGTCAGTTGGCCTGACAATACAACTTCTTACCCTGTGGTATCATATCGTCAGTTGGCCTGACAATACAACTTCTTACCCTGTGGTATCATGTCGTCAGTTGGCCTGACAATACAACTTCTTACCCTGTGGTATCATATCGTCAGTTGGCCTGACAATACAACTTCTTACCCTGTGGTATCATATCGTCAGTTGGGCCTGACAATACAACTTCTTACCCTGTGGTATCATATCGTCAGTTGGGCCTGACAATACAACTTCTTACCCTGTGGTATCATATCGTCAGTTGGGCCTGACAATACAATTTCTTACCCTGTGGTATCATATCGTCAGTTGGGTTGACCCTAATATTAGCAACACTTTTAATACGTAAACGTCTCTTCTTTCTGGTATTTGCTAACAACAAATTTCTGGTTCTTTGATTATTTTGCAGTTCATAGATTTAGATAGTCTTGTGAAAAAAAGAAATTTTAATCTGCCTTTTTACCTGCTCTCTAATAGACCAACTGGTCCAGACTAGTGATAGTATCATAGCGCATTTGGAAAACTAAAAGCATAAAATGGCGGTAAACATAAAATTTGGTAAAAATATTTGTAATAGCACAGATTAATTATTGGTCGTCTAGCTCTATTAAAAATGTAATGACATGGCTGATTCAAGCAACCACACTTAATATAAACGGTTACTAAAAAGTATTTTTTCAAATTTTTTTTTTGTTTTAAATTATAATTAGTCTTTCACATTACGCCCAACATATGGAAAACTTCAAATAAAATGTTTAAGTATCCATATTGCTTAACAGTTCCTTGTGTTAGAGGCATATACTGAAAGCAATGTTTTTTGAAGGATGAAAAATGGTGATATTACAGAGAATATGAGACTACCCCCGAAGACAACTGAGGAGATAACGGCTTTGTTTTCGTCATAAGTGAAAAAATATATAAGATACAGTCGAGCTTGCACTTTTTTTTTCAAACTTTAAGCTGAAAGATAATTCATTTTGTTTGAATTAATTATGAATAAAAGGAGTTTAGCTTAATGACGGCATAGTGTGTATATTTTAACTAATGAAATTAAATTAACTTCTAACAGCATCAATGCAGTGTCCAGAACAAGACCGAAATCGTTGCTCTCATGCTTGTGTTCTAGTTGCTGGCAAGCCACAATGTCGTTGTCCTCCAAACCTGGTTCTGGATGAAACGGAACAATTAAACTGCGTGGGTAAGCTCGACTTTAGTAGTATTTTTTGGACAAGTTTTGTTTTCTTAACATTTGACTGATTTTCTCAGGAGTAGATGTGTTTATTGGAACACAAGAGAAATTAATTCCTAATGTTCATACAGATTTTTTAAAGCAGCTTTGTGAGTGAATCAAAATGACAACTTAATTTTTTAAAACTTAAAATCAACACCAACAGTAAAAACAAACAAACAAATATATTTGATTTACCTTTACAAATAGGAGGATAGAATATCTAAAACAAATTCTAAATACCTAAAAGCTAATTTTCAAAACTTTTCTAAAATTTGGACGTGACTTCACAAAATTTAATTTGAAAAAAAAAAAATAAGGAACTTTAAAAATTATGTCTTTTTTTTAAAGACAATTCCTCTTTTCTAAAGCTAACGACTGTTTCGTAAGAGCGATTATTTTTCTCTTAATAACTAATGAATGATAAATTTAAAGAAAAATGGATCATTTGTTTTTACCCCGCTCATTTTGCCTTCTGAGTTTATATAATTCTAATGAAAGATTTCTAGCTCTAGACTTAGAAGACGGTGCGCACAATGCTCCTGAACGTGTCTTTATTTATTCAACTATTTCATGATTATAGCCGACAAGCGGCATAAGCTGCTGACGTATGTCTGTTCAATAAAAAGATTGTAAGACCTTAAGCGAAATATAATTTTTCAAAATTATATTTTGAAAAATTATAACGTTCAAACTAGAGTTTTCTCATTGTGGAAAACGAGCTAGTAATTCTTTCCTAAAGATGGAAAATCGTTAGAGCCGTTTTCGATGTGGCAATATATGTAGGTCACAGCTGGGGCTGCATAGCCACGGGAAATACTGCATTCCTCATTAATCTTCGTACTCGAAGACAAGCCTTATTATTATTATTATTAATGTTATTTTGCTGTTGAATTTTTACCATGTGTTCAAGCTTCCAAGTCTACTGTCTAAAACAAAGGAAATGGTCATAACACAGCTTCTCTACGCCTTACATGCTCACACTGAACATGCTATCTATCTCAACGAGTTTGCGTACGATGAAGCCTCTTTTGATCTATCTATAAACATGGGTAAAAAGATTGGGGTTAGGGCGTGGAGACCCAGGAGAGATCTGAATGGAGGGATGTGTTGAAGCAGGCCATATCTCTTCATGGGCTGTAGCGCCACTTTGATGGATGGATTGCAAAAGCCGGTATGAGCTTCTTATAGTCCGACAGTTAGACTTGGCAGGGCACGTATCCCGTATGAAAGAAGAAAATATGCCAAAGTCAAGGTGGTTCGCGTAACAGGGTTGCCCTTCGGAAACGTTTCTTTACTAAACTAACGCAATGGTTGAAATATATTAAGAAAAAATGCGCCATTTTACTTTGCCATAAAGTGCCAGTTTTAATATATAACGTAGAAATTTGCGTCACTTGATGTTTCGTACTAAAGCTATAATGAATATACTCATTGCAATATTAAATGTCTGATTGTATCCATTTGAGAAGTTACAGTGCAATACTTTATTCCAAGCCAATAATAGTACAATAGTTTTACACAAAAGTTGCATTGTAAAACGACACAACGTGAGCTGTGGTTTGTCTAGACTTTAGGAGGACTTAAGAGACTTTATATTTAATTAGAACTATTAAAACTCTTCAGATTAATAGTCTTTATCTGATCGTTCATTTTCTAATTACAAAAATATGTTTAAATTGACTTCGGGTTTATATGCTTTCTTAAGAAATTATTTAACCGAGCGAATCTCTGCCACCTGGTACTAATATTCTAATGATAGATCTAGCAGGAGCGGGTAAATTATGACGCCCCCGCGGGCCACATTCGGCCCTTCGGACTGTTTTATGCCGCCCGCGGACACCTACAGAAATTAGATTTTACCTAAAAAAAATACAAATATTTTAAAAAATAGCTAATTTTAAATATCTTTATAAATTATTGCAATTTCTGAGGCGAAAGAAACATTGTCTTTACATGTCATTCTAAAAAAGCTTAAAGTAAACGAAGATTATTTTTATTTGCAATATTTCGCAAAATTCAGTTAAAGATTCAAATTCAGGCCACTATTTTATTCAATGCTTTGAAGAAGAGTGTTGAAATTCTTGGGTTAGCTTGGAACAAGATGGCAAGTGTAACAACTGATGGAGCCCGTGTTTTGACATAGAAAAGCAGGTTTTTAATAAATGAAAGAAGATATCTTAACCATAAACTTTCAACGGGAAAGTTTGCTCCAAGTTGAATTGAATATCTATTATATTATCTATCCCCATACTTCAGTAATGTTACTTATCACTGCTAGGAATCTTAACCACAGACATTTCCGATGAGTACTTGAAGATTAGGAAACAAATATTATGAGGTTCGTTAAAACAAAAGTATCCGCTAGATTAGCATGAGCAAGGTTGTGAGAAGAAATGGAATCTCAAGTTAGAAATTGTTATGTTCCTTGAAGGACATTGACTGTGACTTTCTTACCAATATTTCTAATGAAGAATTGAAGACAGATTTCATGTTTTCATCGGAAGTATTGCACCTGAAATGTATGTGCAAGTTAAATCCTTTCAAACAAAACTTTCCCATTTCTCCAGGCAAAAAGTGAAAACAGGTTTTGTCATTTTCCTTTGTTGAAAGTTAAAATTATTTCTAGTGAAATGGTTGAAAAGTACAAGACTTATTTGAATTCTTTGGTATTCGAAAGCTAATTTTAAGACGTCATGAACTTTGAATCAGTTCTAATTACTTTCAGCTCACCATTTAGTGCAAAAGCTGAATCATCTCTAGAGGAAATACCTCCAAGCAAATAATGAACTGAAAGAGAAGTTCCATTCCGCGCTAGTGAGTGCTAGAAGTTTTGTACTCACTTTGAAAAACTTTGGTGCTAAACTTTCACATTATCTTTGTGCACATACAACTGTAAACAAAGTTTTTTTTTTCTGTATGAAAATAAACACGTGTAGGAACAGTGTCGATGTTGACTGACTGTAATGTGAGATGTAAACACGTGTAGGAACAGTGTCGATGTTGACTGACTGTAATGTGAGATGTAAACACGTGTAGGAACAGTGTCGATGTTGACTGACTGTAATGTGAGATGTAAACACGTGTAGGAACAGTGTCGATGTTGACTGACTGTAATGTGAGATGTAAACACGTGTAGGAACAGTGTCGATGTTGACTGACTGTAATGTGAGATGTAAACACGTGTAGGAACAGTGTCGATGTTGACTGACTGTAATGTGAGATGTAAACACGTGTAGGAACAGTGTCGATGTTGACTGACTGTAATGTGAGATGTAAACACGTGTAGGAACAGTGTCGATGTTGACTGACTGTAATGTGAGATGTAAACACGTGTAGGAACAGTGTCGATGTTGACTGACTGTAATGTGAGATGTAAACACGTGTAGGACAGTGTCGATGTTGACTGACTGTAATGTGAGATGTAAACACGTGTAGGAACAGTGTCGATGTTGACTGACTGTAATGTGAGATGTAAACACGTGTAGGAACAGTGTCGATGTTGACTGACTGTAATGTGAGATGTAAACACGTGTAGGAACAGTGTCGATGTTGACTGACTGTAATGTGAGATGTAAACACGTGTAGGAACAGTGTCGATGTTGACTGACTGTAATGTGAGATGTAAACACGTGTAGGAACAGTGTCGATGTTGACTGACTGTAATGTGAGATGTAAACAGACGATAACAAAATTAAAAAAATTATCCTAAAATTATTTTTAGAAATCGCTAACTCCCTCAATTTGGAGAGTAAAAAAAATAAATGTAAATGTTTAACACAGCATAAATGTGAATTGAAAGACATTATACACACCTATCTAGCGTATTTTTAAAGTTGTAAATACATTATAAATATATATATATAGACAGGGCTTTTTGTGACGGTACGCACCGGTACGGCGTACCGGCACCTTTTTCAGTGTGGGGACATTTTTTTATAACTTTTCTTGTATGTTAACGTTTTTTATTAATATATTAGTCGTTAAAAGTTAGGCAATCCATCAATGAGTACCGGCATCTAATCACTGAGTACCGGCACCTAATCAATGAGTACCGGCACCTAATCACTGAGTACCGGCACCTAATCAATGAGTACCACAACCTAATCAATGAGTAACGGCACCTAATCACTGAGTACCGGCACCTAATCACTGAGTACCGACACCCATTTTTTTTTACTAAAAGCACTATTTGGGAATATGTATATATATTGTTACGAATCTCCCTATCCAGGCTCTATGCAAACCGCACCAGACACCTCTAACTTAAAGAACTTGACAACTCTGGGCTTCAAAATAACGTAATAGTTTAATGTCAATAAATAACAGCCAATACTGTACAAATATCTCTCCGCCGTATCAACTCTTGCACTGGTCTCTCTGTCTCGCCTCGGACTTGTACTGAGCCGTTGTAAGGAACTGTAGATCGGAAAGTTGTGACTGACTGGTCTCTGATACCTTCGCTCTTTATATAGGGTCCTTGCTGGCCTTCTCGAACCGAACAGAACGTCGCTCGACGTTTCATGGTGGTCAGATGACTACAAATCTGGTTACGCTAATGCGCTCTGTTCACGATGTCGATCCTTCCCAAACCATCATGTTGACACTCGTCTCGGCCGATCGTGGTAACTCGTCACGGTTGACCGCTCGTCTAGCGCTGGCCTGGGGCGGTTTGCGTCGGCTGACTACACACACACACCACTACTCCCATCTAATTCCTAATTATTTTGTAATGCGGCCCACGATTGAAAAAGGTTGCCCAACCCTGAAATCTAGACTTAGAAAACAATGCGCAACATATTCCTGAATAACAAAATATAAAACCCTTTAATGAATAATGCCGACATGCGGAAATACCCGAAAATATGTAGCCCGTTCAAGAAAAACATTTTCTCGGTCTCTAGCCAAATTTAAATCTTTTTTTTTTTTCATTTGAAAAATTATAACGATCAAATTAGAGTTTTCTCAATTTTGCCAATGAGATAGTAACTACAGCAACTGTAGGAACATCGCTAGAGCCGTTTTAGAGATCCGTGTCCTTGCAGGTTCCAGGTTCCACGAAGATACGAATGGAATAGAATTATTGTAAAAATTTTAATTAAGGATTTTAAAAATTTCATGACAATCTATCTGACTTTATATCTACATGATTTAATATGTAATCTAAACTATTATTTTCTGATAGCTCCTTTCTATAGTCCATTTGGCGAGGTAATTCATTTCGCACAAGGAGAGAAACACAGCAAGTTACCTTTGAACGTTAAAGTACCTTTTGGTTTCAACAAAGTTGTTACTTCAGTCTTCGTAAGTAGTTTACTTAGACTTTTTAAATTTTACTCTTGTATAAGAATGGAACAGCAGCATAGTAAAGTAGGCTAAGTAAAGTTCCTCTATAAGGCAGATGATGTAAAGGTCAGCTGTTTCTGTGACCTCACAAGTAACGAGGGTGTAATGTGGCCAGCATAACGACCAACCGCATTTACTTTTCCCCAACTAGTGCCATGCACATTTTAGTGCTGGGTGGACTCATAGGCGTCATAAAGATCCCGAATTTAATAATCCAAGCCTTCACCAGGATTTGAACCCGGGATCCTCATTTGCAGTAGCCAAGCGCTTTACCACACCTGAAACAGTACCCTATGTCAAGTAAAACAAAAATTTTATTAACTACATCGAAGTTTATAATGACGAAAAATTATTTAGTAATTTATGTATTACTTTACTGGTCTTTCAGGTATCCAGACAAGGTGTTGTGCTTTTTGATAACAACCAACATGTCAACCTTTCCATTCATGAAGCCGCTCTACATGATATCAAACTAGCCGCACCACTTTGGTCACAATTTGACTTACAGAGGGGAAATGTCTCTTATTATTTTATTGAAAGATGCAGACTTGATGATACACAGAGAGCACTGACTCAAACAGAAGTACAGATGGTAGAAAGAGCAAGGAAAAGTGTCACTGAAAAAAATGCATTCTACGATTTTGAAGTCAAAACATTATTAGTTTTAACCTGGCAAGATCTTCAGCTTCCACAGGTAAATTCACACCATATAAAAAAGAACATTGAAATCTGTACATTGTATATCATAATAATAATGATAATAACAACTATTATTTTTTATTATTTATTTATTTATTATTATTATTATTCCGTAACATGTATTATTGACTTTTTTTTACAAGATAAGATAAGACTTAAACTCTATCTCATCTGTAGCATGGGAATTTCTCACGTCTTTCATGTGGAGATCAATTAACAAAAAAAAAAAAACAAAAAAAAAACCAGTATACTTCAAAAAAAAACAAAAAAAACTTTCATTAAGTGTAACTGTATCAATGAGTTTTAAAAAATCCAAAGATGTTTTGTTTACAAAATCGGCTCAAAAAGTTTGCAAGTGTGAAAAAAAAATTAAAAACTTGGAACCAGACACTCGCAACCATCATGTTGTATATGTTCCCAGTGACCTTCTTGAGACAGTCATTAGTCCTAGGAACACAAGCCGCTTTAGAATGTTTAGATAATCGCACTTTGACCATTACCATTATAGGCATGCTCCGTTCCTCGAGGGAAAGTTACATTAGTGGAGAGTCCTGCACGGTTAGCTTGGTAAAACATCGGAAAATGGTGGGGGTTTCGGTGTGCTCGGCCTTCGGCCTTTTATTCTAGTGCATCGCCCGGGTTGCCAAATACATCGGGAATGGCAATGTCTTACAAAGGCATTGACTTGGACCTCTTCCAGACAGAACGGTTTGTTCAAGCAGGCTTACACACCTAGAGTTTGAAGAGTCTTTGGCTCAACTCTTTTGACAATCCCACGGATAAGACTTTCGATGGAAAATGTGATATAACAATCGCAAATAGTTCTATGATGGAATCCCTACAGATGCGTCGCCTCTCATTCCTGGCAAACAGAAAGAAATCTGATAGGTCAAATTAAAATCAATTTTTTACAAGACATCTTCAAAAAAGATTGATATTTATTTTATATATAAGCTATATCAATTTAGTTAAATCTAAATTGTAGAAGGTATTGTGAACAGCAATGTGATAATTAACAGTTTGCCTAAATCCCCAATATGATAAAACAATGTAGATTATTTTCTCTATCCTCCTAAAAGTAACGAGTTTCTAATATTTAAAACTAAAATCAGATGAACAACTGCACAGGTTCAATTACAACTAAATCTTTGTAAAACAAACAAAACAATGAGTGACTAAAATGTATTTGTCTCTAAACTGTTACTTTAAACAAAACAATGAGTGACTAAAATGTATTTGTCTCTAAACTGTTACTTTAAACAAAAAATATTTTTGTATTTTGAAAGGAAAACGCTAAATTTACGTTTCAAGCCATCTATATAAGTGGATATGAAAAACAAATACTTCAAGGACAACCTGTATCTCTGGGTAAGCTAACATTCAACCATACATTGGTCTATCTATCTATCTATCTATCTATCTATCTATCTATCTATCTATCTATCTATCTATCTATCTATCTATCTATCAATCTATCCATCCATACATCCATCCATTCATCAATAACTAGATCTCTCTTTGTAATCAATCTCTTTAATAAAGTGATGCCCGAAATAGGGCCATCGGGCCACATCCGGCCCTCCAGATGATTACGTCCAGCCAGCCGAAATGTCGGGAAAAAAGTTTAGAAAATCTCCTCTTCACAAAAAAATATTGTTTTTTCTCTTACGTTAGAGTAAATAGATTGGTACAGACTGTAAAGTAAGATAGTTGTGGATTGGTACAGACTGTAAGGCAAAATAGTTGTGAATTGGTACAGACTGTAAGGCAAGATAGTTGTGGATTGGTACAGACTGTAATGCAAGATAGTTATCTTAGAAAGAATAAATAGATTGGTACAGACTGTAAGGCAAGATAGTTGTGTTAGAAAGAATAAATGGATTGGTACAGACTGTAAGGCAAGATAGTTGTCTTAGAAAGAATAAATGGATTGGTACAGACTGTAACGCAAGATAGTTGTGTTAGAAAGAATAAATGGATTGGTACAGACTGTAAGGCAAGATAGTTGTCTTAGAAAGAATAAATGGATTGGTACAGACTATAAGGCAAGATATTTGTGGATTGGTACAGACTGTAAGGCAAGATAGTTGTCTTAGAAAGAATAAATGGATTGGTACAGACTGTAAGGCAAGATAGTTGTCTTAGAAAGAATAAATAAATTGGTACAGACTGTAAAGCAAGATATTTGTGGATTGGTACAGACTGTAACGCAAGATAGTTGTCTTAGAAAGAATAAATGGATTGGTACAGACTGTAACGCAAGATAGTTGTCTTAGAAAGAATAAATGGATTGGTACAGACTGTAAGGCAGGATATTTGTGGATTGGTACAGACTGTAACGCAAGATAGTTGTCTTAGAAAGAATAAATGGATTGGTACAGACTGTAAAACAAGATATTTGTGTATTGGTACAGACTGTCAGGCAAGATAGTTGTGGATTGGTACAGACTGTAAGGCAAGATAGTTGTGGATTGGTACAGACTGTAAGGCAAGATAGTTGTCTTAGAAAGAATAAATGGATTGGTACAGACTGTAAGGCAAGATAGTTGTCTTAGAAAGAATAAATTGATTGGTACAGACTGAAAGACAAGATATTTGTGGATTGGTACAGACTGTAAGGCAAGATAGTTGGCTTAGAAAGAATAAATGGATTGGTACAGACTGTAATGCAAGATAGTTGTCTTAGAAAGAATAAATGGATTGGTACAGACTGTAAATCAAGATAGTTGTCTTAGAAAGAATATATGGATTGGTACAGACTGTAAGGCAAGATATTTGTGGATTGGTACAGACTGTAACGCAAGATAGTTGTCTTAGAAAGAATAAATGGATTGGTACAGACTGTAAATCAAGATAGTTGTCTTAGAAAGAATATATGGATTGGTACAGACTGTAAGGCAAGATATTTGTGGATTGGTACAGACTGTAAGGCAAGATAGTTGTCTTAGAAAGAATAAATGGATTGGTACAGACTGTAATGCAAGATAGTTGTCTTAGAAAGAATAAATGGATTGATACAGACTGTAACGCAAGATAGTTGTCTTAGAAAGAATAAATGGATTGAAACAGACTGTAAGGCAAGATAGTTGTCTTAGAAAGAATAAATGGATTGGTACAGACTGTAAGGCAAGATATTTGTGGATTGGTACAGACTGTAAGGCAAGATAGTTGTCTTAGAAAGAATAAATGGATTGGTACAGACTGTAAAGCAAGATAGTTGTGGATTGGTACAGACTGTAAGGCAAGATAGTTGTGGATTGGTACAGACTGTAAGGCAAGATAGTTGTCTTAGAAAGAATAAATGGATTGGTACAGACTGTAAGGCAAGATAGTTGTGGATTGGTACAGACTGTAAGGCAAGATAGTTGTCTTAGAAAGAATAAATGGATTGGTACAGACTGTAAGGCAAGATATTTGTGGATTGGTACAGACTGTAAGGCAAGATAGTTGTCTTAGAAAGAATAAATGGATTGGTACAGACTGTAAAGCAAGATAGTTGTGGATTGGTACAGACTGTAAGGCAAGATAGTTGTGGATTGGTACAGACTGTAAGGCAAGATAGTTGTCTTAGAAAGAATAAATGGATTGGTACAGACTGTAAGGCAAGATAGTTGTGGATTGGTACAGACTGTAAGGCAAGATAGTTGTCTTAGAAAGAATAAATGGATTGGTACAGACTGTAAGGCAAGATATTTGTGGATTGGTACAGACTGTAAGGCAAGATAGTTGTCTTAGAAAGATAAAATGGATTGATACAGACTTTAATGCAAGATAGTTGTCTTAGAAAGAATAAATGGATTGATACAGACTTTAATGCAAGATAGTTGTCTTAGAAAGAATAAATGTATTGGTACAAACTGTAAGGCAAGATAGTTTTCTTAGAAAGAATAAATGGATTGGTACAGACTGTAAGGCAAGATATTTGTGGATTGGTACAGACTGTAAGGCAAGATAGTTGTCTTAGAAAGAATAAATGGATTGGTACAGACTGTAAGTCAAGATAGTTGTCTTAGAAAGAATAAATGTATTGGTACAGACTGTAACGCAAGATAGTTGTCTTAGAAAGAATAAATGGATTGGTACAGACTGTAAGGCAAGATAGTTGTCTTAGAAAGAATAAATGGATTGGTACAGACTGTAAGGCAAGATATTTGTGGATTCGTACAGACTGTAAGGCAAGATAGTTGTCTTAGAAAGAATAAATGGATTGGTACAGACTGTAAGGCAAGATAGTTGTGGATTGGTACAGACTGTAAGGCAAGATAGTTGTGGATTGGTACAGACTGTAAGGCAAGATAGTTGTCTTAAAAAGAATAAATGGATTGGTACAGACTGTAAGGCAAGATATTTGTCTTAGAAAGAATAAATGGATTGGTACAGACTGTAAGGCAAGATAGTTGTCTTAGAAAGAATAAACGGATTGGTACAGACTTTAATGCAAGATAGTTGTCTTAGAAAGAATAAATGGATTGGTACAGACTGTAAGGCAAGATAGTTGTCTTAGAAAGAATAAATGGATTGGTACAGACTGTAAGGCAAGATATTTGTGGATTGGTACAGACTGTAAGGCAAGATAGTTGTCTTAGAAAGAATAAATGTATTGGTACAGACTGTAAGGCAAGATAGTTGTCTTAGAAAGAATAAATGGATTGATACAGACTATAAGGCAAGATATTTGTGGATTGGTACAGACTGTAAGGCAAGATAGTTGTCTTAGAAAGAATAAATGTATTGGTACAGACTGTAAGGCAAGATAGTTGTCTTAGAAAGAATAAATGGATTGGTACAGACTGTAAGGCAAGATAGTTGTCTTAGAAAGAATAAATGGATTGGTACAGACTGTAAGGCAAGATAGTTGTGGATTGGTACAGACTGTAAGGCAAGATAGTTGTGGAATGGTACAGACTGTAAGGCAAGATAGTTGTCTTAGAAAGAATAAATGGATTGGTACAGACTGTAAGGCAAGATAGTTGTGGATTGGTACAGACTATAAGGCAAGATAGTTGTCTTAGAAAGAATAAATGGATTGGTACAGACTGTAAGGCAAGATATTTGTGGATTGGTACAGACTGTAAGGCAAGATAGTTGTCTTAGAAAGAATGAATGAATTATTACAGACTTTAATGCAAGATAGTTGTCTTAGAAAGAATAAATGGATTGGTACAGACTGTAAGGCAAGATAGTTGTCTTAGAAAGAATAAATGGATTGGTACAGACTGTAAAGCAAGATATTTGTGGATTGGTACAGACTGTCAGGCAAGATAGTTGTGGATTGGTACAGACTGTAAGGCAAGATAGTTGTGGATTGGTACAGACTGTAAGGCAAGATAGTTGTCTTAGAAAGAATAAATGGATTGGTACAGACTGTAAGGCAAGATAGTATTCTTAGAAAGAATAAATGGATTGGTACAGACTGTAAGGCAAGATATTTGTGGATTGGTACAGACTGTAAGGCAAGATAGTTGTCTTAGAAAGAATAAATGGATTGGTACAGACTGTAATGCAATATAGTTGTCTTAGAAAGAATAAATGGATTTGTACAGACTGTAAGGTAAGATAGTTGTCTCAGAAAGAATAAATGGATTGGTACAGACTGTAAGGCAAGATATTTGTGGATTGGTACAGACTGTAACGCAAGATAGTTGTCTTAGAAAGAATAAATGGATTGGTACAGACTGTAAGGCAAGATATTTGTGGATTGGTACAGACTGTAAGGCAAGATAGTTGTCTTAGAAAGAATAAATGGATTGGTACAGACTGTAAGGCAAGATAGTTGTCTTAGAAAGAATAAATGGATTGGTACAGACTGTAACGCAAGATAGTTGTCTTAGAAAGAATAAATGGATTGGTACAGACTTTAATGCAAGAAAGTTGTCTTAGAAAGAATAAATGGATTGGTACAGACTGTAAGGCAAGATAGTTGTCTTAGAAAGAATAAATGGATTGGTACTGACTGTAAGGCAAGATATTTGTGGATTGGTACAGACTGTAAGGCAAGATAGTTGTCTTAGAAAGAATAAATGTATTGGTACAGACTGTAAGGCAAGATAGTTGTCTTAGAAAGAATAAATGGATTGGTACAGACTGTAAGGCAAGATATTTGTGGATTGGTACAGACTGTAAGGCAAGATAGTTAACTTAGAAAGAATAAATGTATTGGTACAGACTGTAAGGCAAGATAGTTGTCTTAGAAAGAATAAATGGATTGGTACAGACTGTAAGGCAAGATAGTTGTGGATTGGTACAGACTGTAAGGCAAGATAGTTGTCTTAGAAAGAATAAATGGATTGGTACAGACTGTAACGCAAGATAGTTGTCTTAGAAAGAATAAATGGATTGGTACAGACTGTTAGGCAAGATAGTTGTCTTAGAAAGAATAAATGATTGGTACAGACTGTAAGGCAAGATAGTTTTCTTAGAAAGAATAAATGGATTGGTACAGACTGTAACGCAACATAGTTGTCTTAGAAAGAATAAATGGATTGGTACAGACTGTAAGGCAAGATAGTTGTGGATTGATACAGACTGTAAGGCAAGATAGTTGTCTTAGAAAGAATAAATGGATTGGTACAGACTGTAAGGCAGGATATTTGTGGATTGGTACAGAGTGTAAGGCAAAATAGTGGTCTTAGAAAGAATAAATGGATTGGTACAGACTGTAATGCAAGATAGTTGTCTTAGAAAGAATAAATGGATTGGTACAGACTGTAAGGCAAGATAGTTGTCTTAGAAAGAATAAATGGATTGGTACAGACTGTAAGGCAAGATAGTTGTCTTAGAAAGAATAAATGGATTGGTACAGACTGTAACGCAAGATAGTTGTCTTAGAAAGAATAAATGGATTGGTACAGACTGTAAGGCAAGATAGTTTTCTTAGAAAGAATAAATGGATTGGTACAGACTGTAACGCAAGATAGTTGTCTTAGAAAGAATAAATGGATTGGTACAGACTGTAAGGCAAGATATTTGTGGATTGGTACAGACTGTAAGGCAAGATAGTTTTCTTAGAAAGAATAAATGGATTGGTACAGACTGTAAGACAAGATAGTTGTGGATTGATACAGACTGTAAGGCAAGATAGTTGTCTTAGAAAGAATAAATGGATTGGTACAGACTGTAAGGCAGGATATTTGTGGATTGGTACAGAGTGTAAGGCAAAATAGTGGTCTTAGAAAGAATAAATGGATTGGTACAGACTGTAAGGCAAGATATTTGTGGATTGGTACAGACTGTAAGGCAAGATAGTTGTCTTAGAAAGAATAAATGGATTGGTACAGACTGTAAGGCAAGATAGTTGTCTTAGAAAAAATAAATGTATTTGGTACAGACTGTAACGCAAGATAGTTGTCTTAGAAAAAATAAATGGATTGGTACAGACTGTAAGGCAAGATAAATGTCTTAGAAAGAATAAATGGATTGGTACAGACTGTAAGGCAAGATATTTGTGGATTGGTACAGACTGTAAGGCAAGATAGTTGTCTTAGAAAGAATAAATGGATTGGTACAGACTGTAAGGCAAGATAGTTGTCTTAGAAAGAATAAATGGATTGGTACAGACTGTAAGGCAAGATAGTTGTCTTAGAAAGAATAAATGGATTGATACAGACTGTAAGGCAAGATAGTTGTCTTAGAAAGAATAAATGGATTGGTACGGACTGTAACGCAAGATAGTTGTCTTAGAAAGAATAAATGGATTGGTACAGACTGTAATGCAAGTTAGTTGTCTTAGAAAGAATAAATGGATTGGTACAGACTGTAAGGTAATATATTTGTGGATTGGTACAGACTGTAAGGCAAGATAGTTGTCTTAGAAAGAATAAATGGATTGGTACAGACTGTAAGGCAAGATAGTTGTCTTAGAAAAAATAAATGGATTGGTACAGACTGTATCGCAAGATAGTTGTCTTAGAAAGAATAAATGGATTGGTACAGACTGTAAGGCAAGATAGTTGTCTTAGAAAGAATAAATGGATTGGTACGGACTGTAACGCAAGATAGTTGTCTTAGAAAGAATAAATGGATTGGTACAGACTGTAAGGAAAGATAGTTGTCTTAGAAAGAATAAATGGATTGGTACAGACTGTAAGGCAAGATAATTGTGGATTGGTACAGACTGTAATGCAAGATAGTTGTCTTAGAAAGAATAAATGGATTGGTACAGACTGTAAGGCAAGATAGTTGTCTTAGAAAAAATAAATGGATTGGTACAGACTGTATCGCAAGATAGTTGTCTTAGAAAGAATAAATGGATTGGTACAGACTGTAAGGCAAGATAGTTGTCTCGTAGCTAGGGATATGGGGGCCCGGGGGACTGACCTTTTTTGTGGCCCCTTGCATTCTGACATTCGAAATGAGATAATGTACTTAATAAATACATTAGCCTACATTTAAATTGGTACAGTATATCAGTAAAATTGATAAGAAATAATCATTCACACTCTTTTAATGAATAATACAGTTGTTAATTGGTGAAATAATGCACAAGTGACAAAGCTCAATTGATATCGCTTCACGTCTTGCTTTCTATGCAGCGAAGACACCTATATCATCATCAAGAGCGATACTATCTAGTATTTGTGACTCCACTGACATTAAAGCCATGATCAGCCTTTCTAGCGTTACTGTGCTCCTAAGATAGTTTTTGATTAACTAAGCTTTAGAATAATCTCTCACATGACGCAATGGAAGTGGCCTGAGTTAGCAGTATTCGGATGGAGGTTGCAAGGTTTGAGCGCAAATCATTCCCATATGAAGCCAGCTTCCTCAATTTGTCAATTGGTGATTGTGACACTGGTTTGTTGATGAAAAGTGCTCGAGCATCAATGATATTGAACAAGCGATTTGCCTGCATTTCATTAAACAAGAAAAAATAACATCAGCATGTCATCGTCCAAAGACTCCAAGAGGTGTCTTGGTTCAAGAAGAAACCCAAGGGTGTCCACATGGTATTCCAGTCTTTGGAATCTGTCGTTCATCTCCATATGAAGTCTGCTCAGAACTTCTGTCAAAACACGTTTGAATTGAAATTATATTGATTGTCCTAAATCAGAACTCAAATCCCCATCAAGTCTTTTTTTTTCTTCTGGTTATTTTGATTACAGAAACTCCATAGCATTCACTACCTACTTTTGCTTGGATTACTCTCTTTTTATAAACTCCAGGCTCCAGCTTCTTTCTGTTTGGCTCATCTCTGGGGTGAATGGGAAAAAAAGTTGAACAATTCATGTACAGTTCCAAAAAAAGGTGACAATTTTTGGCTCTATCTCAGAGAATGATTATCACAGAGAGTGATTATCACAGTTCAGAAATTTTGCCTTTGCATTTATGTCTAAGAAACGTCTCTGCAAAAGGACACACGGCCAGTCATTGTGCCTGCGTTATCATAGGTTTGACCTCTGCACAGATCAAAGTCCAGTCTAATATCTTTTGGAGTTTTCAGAACAAAGTCTTCAGAATGTTGTTCATCAGGTTTCAACATTTCAAAGTAACTAATGAATGACTCTTTTAGTTCGAAATTATCCACATCCAAGTAACGAACGTATAGGGATACATGTTCTTGATGAGAAACATCTGGAGTGGAATCAAGCATCAGAGAAAAGTAACACACTTGACTTTCTCAACAATTGATTCCCTAACTTTATTGCCCATCAAGTTAATAAACTAAGTTTGAATTTCTAGTGACAAATAATCCAACACAATCCAATACTGCTGATTTTTCAAAATGTGCGCAAGAAACCTATCTGACGGTTCATCTGGTTCTTCCTCAAGCTTATCTTCTTGTAATTTCCACTTCAAAAGAGCTTGTCTGCGGTGGACTCCTTTTTCATGTTCTTTCAATCTCTCAGGTTTCTCCCATGTAGTGAAACCAACTCCTGGTTTGCTCAATGCACAAAATGTCTTTTCTGATGCCTCAGCACATATTCAAAACAAAACAAACATTCCAAGTGGGGGCCCGGGGGATCTTCAAATTCTCCCCCCCCCCCCACCGTAGCTACGCCACTGCAGAAAGAGTGTCTTTTAAAAGAACTTAAAATTAAACAGCTTTATGAAACCAAGCACATAAATAAATATGGCGGGATTCTTGGTTTGAGAAGCAATTGTTACATTACACCCAGATTAGAGGATTTCTGAGAATGTTTACCAAAATGAGTCGTCTGTAGGGCTAGCTAACAAAAGAATTTCTCACATTGTAAGTATAAACATGAAGCCATTTACGACATTGAATGCATAAAAATCTGTTTGCCAGTAGTGATTGAAAAAGGGAGTCCCGAAAAGAATAATACATTGGAAGCTGCCAACCTTTCTCAAGACAATTACAAGGCGAGTGAAAGATATGGATAAATAGATCCATTGAAAACTAACAGATGCATGCATGGCATCACCACTAGCATAGTCCGGTCAAAGATTTTTCAACCATCACAGATGATCTTTCTCTTCCTTGGGAGAGATTAATAGAAGTGACTACTGATGGTGCCACAAGTATAGTTGACAGCAAAATTTATTAGAAAAGTTGTAGAGTCAAATGGCTTCCTTTAATTATTCACCAACAGAATCTATGTGGCAAGCTGTTCAGTCTACCATGTTATGATGATCTTGTTCAAATTGAACAATATTCGTCGTTTCGAAAATTTATCTTTGGCCAAAGTGTCGAATACTAAGACAAAGCTGCAACTGGAACTGATTGACTTATATAGGGTGATCAGTTCAAAACCCTGACAAGTGAGAAGACTGTTTATTTGTACTTCTACTCCGTGATACTTGTAGAAACTTTTCCTAATCTCCAATAATAAGCGTTTAAGGATGATCACAATAATTACAAGCATCTATTTGAGGACAAACCTTTTCGGTGATAAATAGTGCGAATTCTACATTCAGTGCTTCGACTTTTTGTCTTATCTATAAGATATATGGTGTTGCTTTTGGATAAACTTCTCACAAATTTATGTGAGTACTAGATTCACGGGTCTCCAATAAACATGCTATATTTTGTATTTCCTTTTTGTTGATATGGCCCGCGACACGAGTATCGTAATATATAATGGGCCGCCGGCCAAATAATGTTGAGCATCACTGCTTTAATCAACACATGTACCGGAAGCTCAAAATTGGAACCAGTGAAATCTGCCCATGTGGAGTATCACCAGAGAATGCCGACCACGTCCTCCAAAACTGCTCTCTTTACCAAGAGGCCCGTATAAGACATTGGCCCCAAATCACCTTAATTGAAAGAAAACTATATGGAGAGCTCCCTGATTTGGAAACCACTGCGCAGTTCATCTCATGTATTGGTCTAGTCATCTGAACACTCGAACAAAACAATGAGAATGAAGAAGAAGAAGACTGCTTTAATCAATCTGTGAGAGTGTTTGGGTGTGTTTGTATGCATGTGTTATATTTTTTGTTCCTAACTACACTTCTCTTTAAAATATATATATTTATATTTCTGCAGAAAAAGAGACAGGACACATTATATTTATCTACCACAAAGGTAAAGATCATTGGACCAACACTGCACCGGCTGCCATTGGCTTCACAACAGGAGACATGGAAAATGATATCACAAAACTTAATCCCAATGTTCTTTCTGTACTTGGAAGTTCACAGTTTGGTCAGATTTTGTTTATCACAATATTTGAATTATTAATTAATAAACTTAATAAAGCACTTGGCTTCTGGTTCGAATCCGGGTGATTTTAATGTCGGGATCCTTGGGCGCCTCTGAGTCCAGCCAGCTCTAATGGTTAACGTTATTTCTCTCACACCCAATCTAGGATAAAGCTGAAATTTTGAACTTTTTTTTCCTTTTATCTGACAAAACAAGAATTACATTAAAAAAATAAATTATTTAATTAACTATTTGAGATTAATCATTTTATTTGATATTGAACAAAGGAAAAAAATTGTACTTGACAGATGTAGTGGTATAAGTTAAATTAGCCCCCTTTTCTACTTTGTTCAGAGAAAACTTTAAAGTTTTTAACTATAAATAGATAACTATAAAACCTTCTATTTTCAAAAGCGATTCCCTGACACAGTAAGTAGTGTGTTGGCTTGAGAAGCTTGTACCCTTGAGTTCGAATTCAGTTCGTTCAACTATTTTGTAAATAAATGCATTTAAAAAGCGATCACGGTAACATTCCCCTCCCTCCTTTACTCAACTGATCCAGATAAGTGAAAGGGTCAAAGCGTATTGAAATTACGCTAAAACAAAACAATTGGTATTTCCAATCGCACTGATTTATTATTGTTAGTCTAGATCTATTACAAATTTAATTACATGATTGCTCCAAACTAATTGATACAACTACGCCTAATATAAAAAAAAGCCTTGTGGTGTTTTTTAAAGTATTTTATATTTTTTTCTTTTATTATTATTTGATTTAGACCTGAATGCCCCTGGTGTTATGGTATTTAATGTTGGCTACGCTGATGGACCTGAACAGAAATGTGAACAATACCTGTGTCAATATTCGGCTTTTAAAGATTCAGACTTCTATCGTGATGAAATTAATGAACTGTACAAGTGTCCTTGTAGTAGTGAACGACTAGGTTTTCAATGGGATCTGTATGAAACTAGAGGTGACATAGATTGCTATGCTATTAAACAAGGAGTTAAAAACAGATTTCTACCTAGCAATTCAAGAAATAAGGTAAAGTTTTTCAAATAAAAAAATATATATATGAGGAAAAAAATTTGTAATGAATTATTTTACCAAAGTATATACGTTTTAAGTATTCAAAACATCCTTTTGGAATTAAGAAAAATTAACTGATGTCATGTTTTGTTGGCTAGAAACCTAAGAGAAGGAAAACGCTGAATTCACCTCGTGCTGCCTTGTGGCTTTAGCCTAACATGAAAAGGTTTCGGGAGTCAACGCTGAGAAAAAATCAGAACATGATGACCCTTAGCAATCTGCCATTAATTTGGACACATCAGCGCCGTGGAGAAAGTGGAACTGCTTTTTGTGGAATGAAGCTAGTCGCTTCGCGGGTGAAGGAGGCCAAAAAAAAAGTCGATTTAAAAAAAAAAAAGCAAACACAGATTATCAAAGTTATTGATTAATTAACAAAGAGTCATCCATCATTTTAGTAATAATGTCTATATTTGACTCCTTTTTCCAAGAACCGAAAAATAGTTTTAAAAATATATTTTAATTTTGAATGCTAAAAAAACAAAAACAAAGAAATGTTTATCGACTTCCGAAAAGAAAAAAAAGATAATTATATCGTTACAGTAGTTGGGGAGAGCATAGAAATAGTTTACAGCACAATACATTAATTTCACTACAAATATTACATGACCAAAAAAGGACAACAAAGATTAAGGCTACCAAAAAATGTTCTACTTTAGTGTTAGCAAAAAAAAAAGCCTTGTCAATGCTATATCATGCTCAAATCTGCAGAAGTTTAAGTTTCAACATCACTGCGTGGTCTGGAAATCTGAAATTAAAAATAAAAATAAGCTTTACAAAATTCTAAATGCAGCTAGTAAGACCATGGGCAGCAAACAAATCGCAGGTGAACATCTTTTTGAGAAAACCATTGCTAAGAAATATATACAACTTTAAAACATAAAATATCATCCTCTGGTTCATGGTTTTAACATTTAACCATCACAAAGAAGATATAAGACACCGATCACAAAACAAATACAAAAACTCTTTTGTTCCTTTGGCAATTTTTAATAGTTGTGACTTACTGTTGTAAATGTCTCATGTAATGTTTGAGTCAAACTGTAGTATGAATGTATATTTTGTGTGCTATCTTACTAATTCTTTGATCTAATATTGTATATATTTGTAATGCACAGATAAAAAAAAAGATTATTATTTTCAAAGTTATACATCAGTAATAGATTAGTTAACATAGACACAAATATTCTCATAGTCTAGATTAGATAAACTGGTATATTCTAAAAGCCATGGATTACTTACCAAAGACTTCTTGTTCCTCAGTTATGTTGTTACCCACGACCCTCCTCGCTGTGTGACAGTTCACAGGCCACAAAGTTTACTTCCTACCTTCAGAACGACCCTAATGGCGGCCATGTTTTAATTGCTGATCCCTGGCTCACGTCAGTCAACAGACGAGAAGCACTGAACAATCTTGAGGCCCACAAATCTTGTTGTCTTCATTCCTCCTCCCAGATGTGTCATCAGTTTTATCAACTATTTCCTGATATGGAGTGTTCAGTCCAAGTCACTTTTGTTTCACGTATGTGCTTAGACCCAAAACATACAGAGTGATTATATGTTTTCAGATCATGACACCATTTTTTTCTAATTCAAATTATTGATGTTTTAAATAGTAGTTGTACATTAGTAGCTCAGGATCTCACACTTTGATACTTATACTTATATTTCATTAGTAGGCCTATATATAAAAAGTTGTTCTTGGTATATAGTATCAGACTAGTAGTAATGACTAGAACAGTAAATTTACAAATTGGAAAGCGCATAAAACAAAATTGGTGGCTAATATTTTGTTTCAGCATTTGCCCTTGGAGATCCACACATTACAACATTGGATGGATTAACTTACGCCATGAATGGGTGGGGAGAATACAATTTATTGGCTGTACCTTCAAAACATTTTGTGCTACAGGTATATTATTTATCGACCAATATATTTTGACATTTTTTTTAATATAATCTATCTCTTGAAACCAGCTCATTTTGCATTCCATTTCAGGCTCGCACTGGGCGTGTGGTGTCAAACAAAGGACCACTTTTAAACGCTACAGTCTTCACCGCTTTTGCCGCACGTCAGTCTACTGAAGCAAGTTTTCAAGTAGAGTTGTCTTTAAGTAACACAAGTAAGTGATGTTTTCAATGGGTTTCTTTTGTCAAATGTAAATATCCTTGAAAGTGACTTTTTTTGTGCAATTTGTATTTTAGTTTTAGCTTGAAACAATAAAATTTTAAACTGTCATTTAGCCAGCCGTGAAGATCTAAGTTAGAGAAATGTAAAGTTTCAATTGTCTTTTAACCATTCAATGTAATATAGCCTACAAATGTAAAGTTTCAATTGTTTTTTAGCTATGAACATTTACATTGACGGCCAGGATGTTACTAACGAATTTTACAAGAGTAGAAGTTACAGAATGTCTTCCAACTCTATTAGTGTTTCCCGTGAAGTGAAGTGCCAAAACAAGACTGAAAAAAATTCTGTCAAGGTGAAATTCTCAAGTGGTAAGTAAATAGAAAGGTCTTAGTCTATTTCCTATGAAATTTTTATGTGTTTTCAAAAATGTTATTGATTTCAGGAGATTTCTTTTTCGTACACTTTGTAATTTCAGGAGATTTCTTTTTCGTACACTTTGTAATTTCAGGAGATTTCCAAGGGGGCCCTGGAAAATTAGGAGACCGCGCAAACTCTAATATTATATATAAGTTAAAATTGTTTAATTAAATAATTTACACCTAGAATTAGCGCGGGGCCTGTGAAAGTGCGGGACTAATTGCGGCCACATAGGTTGCAGTGGCCTGAGGCCTGCCTTGTGTGAAGGCATCATTTTGAAGGCATGATGACTCTTACAATTCCGATGATTTATACAATCCTGCGTTCTTGTATCAGTGAGTACAAAGAGCGACGATACACTTTAAAAGTTTTATTTCAATACTCCTGACCCGGGCCAATTTCAATTAACTAATTAACAAAAGAAATAAAAAAAAAAAAGAAAAGAAAAGAAAAACGATTTATGCGAGTTCAAATTATCCCATCAAATATGGTGAAATGGAGCGCTCGGCTTCCGCACCTGAGGTCCTGGGTTCGAATCCCGATGAAGGCTGGGAATTTGAATTTCGGGATTTTTAGGGCGCCCCCGAGTCCAACCAGCTCTAATGAGTACCTGACTTAAGTTGGGGAAAGTGTTGGCCACATGACAACTTGCTCGTTAACCTCTGGCCATACAAACAGATGACCTAAACATCATCTGCTCCATAGATCGCAAGGTTTGAAAAGGAAACTTTATATATATATTTATATATATATGGTGACGGTCATTTCATCCCCGTTTACTTCATCCCGGGTCATTTCATTCCAAAACATTTTTTTAATCTTAGTCAATAGTCATTGTGTAATTGTGTTGTAAAGGTTTTGGCCCTCATTATATCTAATATATAAATATGTTTATTTTCAATGCATTTTGATATTTTGGCAAGGTTATATTTCTATATTCCGTTCCCCACCCTCTCTTCGGCGTGTTGAAAATGAGATAATATATGTAAATAAGTAGTTATATTGTTATGCGAGAATTGTATTAAGTTATATTATTTCTATTTGATGTAATAGGATGCCAATATTATGGGAAATAAGAATGTGGCTTGTGCGATGAAAATTTATTAAAGTGAGGGAGATTTGCGCTGCATCAGCCTCACTCTTTCGCCCATTGCTAGCCGAATACAGTGACAGAACAGAGTCCAGACAACTGGAGCTGCTTTGGGGTGCATGGATGACCAGTGTGCTCTACATGTTCCACAGTGCTCCAAAACGTTCCACGGCGTTTGTTAGGTAACGCTTGATGGCCTTGGTAGTTCTATTCGGTGACTTAAGCGCCAAACAGTCGCAACTAGACTTCATATGCTGGTGGTGGACAGAGACCATAGTTTCACCAGATACGAGCTTTGGCTAACCCTCACCTGGTTTGGCCCGTCAGTCGAGACGGTTTGCCCGGGTGTGGTCGTTGCCGCATGCAGACAACTGCTTGGAGCCAAAGGTGAAAGCTCGGCTGCCCAGTTGACAGAGGTACTCCTCCTCAAGAACTTCATACACCCCATTATCCTTCGCATATTGCATGATGTAATGATCAAAGGCCAAGTTGGGGTAGAAGTAGTGGAAATCTTTTGAGAGATGAGAATGATTAGAAAACATATGAGCCTGCAGCTTATAACTTAACAGTACCAGATGACCAAGCCTCGGTTGTTTTTCTGTTTGGATGAGAGCGATAATTTCCACTGAAGTCATAAAAAAATAGAAAGCTATTCATTTTTTTTTTTTTCAAGAAAATTAATTCCAATATTAATTTTAAGATAATGAAACCTATCCAAAGGTCGACCTCGCGTTCCCCCATATCAATAAACTTTTTTTTTCTCTTTTATATAGGCCTTCATATGGGTCTACTTGAAAATTTAAATACAATAATTGAAGCCATTTTCGAAATTAAACACACACATACATACATATACATACATAGTTGAGTGATATAAATTAACTTTTAAAAGTGAAACTAAAATAATGTAGTTAAACTAAACTAAAGAAAATTAATTAAACTTTACAAACTTTTCATAACCTTTTTTTTTTGGGGGGGGGATGGTTGAACTAGATCTATATAGGTAAAATCATGTGGCTGTACGCCTACGGTTCGATGTTAATCATTAAACATTGTAGAAATATTAATCCATAATAAAATCAGTAATAAGGAATATGTTTCTTACATAAACGTTAATGCACAATAAAATTTTTAAAAAAAATGTCGAAATAAATATGTGTGCTTGTATTTTTTGCATTGAATTCAAACCTTTAGAAGTGAATGGTACTCTCTTTTTTTTTTAATTATATGATCAAAGCGCAAGGGGAAACAACAGGGGTGGTCATGTCATTATGGATTGGGCACTCAGTACACTATATAGGCCTACACGTGTACATCTATCTGGCCAGGTTGTTAAAATCACAAAAGAATTTGTTCAACTGATAGTATATTTTATTTTTAAAATTCGTTGATTAACTTTTTTTTGTCTTGTATTTGCATTTGATCAGGTGTTGTGTTTGAAGTAACTGTGGGAGTCAAATCTCTCGACATAATGATGCAGGTCGATTTGAGTTTGAAGAATCAAACTACTGGACTAATGGGAAACTTCAATGGAAAGATCAGCGACGAATTTCATCTCCCCGACGGAAGAGTTCTCTCTGTAAATTCATCCGAACGAGATATTTTCACACACTTTGTTTCACAATGTAAATACTAAAATAGATCTAGATGTCAAGTCTAATTTTACAACTAGAGTCTAGATTAGATGTAGTTCTACTTTTGAACATCTTTAGTCTTTAGAGAATTAGATCATAGAAGGCTGCAAGGAATGCGTGCCGCACCTGTGTGTCACCAGATTATTAAGATATATATTTGAATGTGCAGAGTGTATTTTCTGTTTACTTTGCTTGCGTTTAAAACTTGATTAATGTTTTTCTTTACTTTCTTTTATTGTTTATTCAGATAGCATCAACACATCCACAACTGTCTTCATATATGAAGCAGGGGAAGGTAACAAAGACTACCAGCACCCAGAGTTCATTCCCCTGTTTCTGGATGAGCTTGACCCAAAAAACCTGACAGCCGCTCGCAATTATTGTGGAGCAGACAACTTTCCTTGTATATATGATTTTATAGCTACTGATAATCTTTACTTTGCTCTGAATACTAAAGAGACCAAGAAGGAAAGTGTAAACCTTGTGAAAAGGCTAGGTAAATTTTATCATTTGTTTACTAATGTCAGTTTGGGAAATTAAAACACTAAGTGAAGGAATTTTGTTATCTTGATATAGTGAATAAATTTCTATCTTAAATGATGTCAAAAATATTTTCAGAACATAATATTTTTTTTGGATAGTTTTTAAGATCTTAACTTTTTTTTCCTGTAAACAATATCAGACAGATAGCCTTTATTTATTTGTAGCTAATGAAGACCTCGTGGTCTAAATGACCTTTTATATTTTTTGTCAATTTTTCTTTCTTTTTTTATGTTTGAAGGAAAATACAAATATCTTATAAAATACAGATATTACTTCAAAAAAAAAAGATGATTATGTCCTCCGCGTCATGTATTTAGTCATGCAAGTTAACCAATGACTTAAATTCTACCAAGTCACTGGTTTTCCTGGCTAGCTCAGGCAACCTTTCACGGTCACATGTGTTCTTCAAAATGATTATGTAAAAGATGTACTGAATGTCAAAGTGAGTGTGATCTTTGAAGATTAATCTTTTATCTTGACTTAAATTGAAAAACTACTGATCGTGATTGCCAAGAATCTAGAAATTGCCAGTTGATAAGATGATCTAAGTTTATTACTAATAGATTCACTGAAGAAACCTTTCCTTGTCAAATACAGAAACTTTTAATTTCAAACTTGAAACAGCTATTAACATTAATTACAATAGTAAACTGTAATTAAATGAAGTGGTTAATATATTTCTACTCGATTATCTGATCTACACAATATGATAACAGTATTTTAAGACTAAAATAACTTGTGTCTTATTTCAATGAATACTAACTCGAGACTGACTTGAATTTCTCAAATCTCCTCAGCCTTTAGTGTCATCACGTGACTATTATTTCTTTGCCTTTGGTCAACCAATCTGACCAATCAAATTACAGCTTAACGACATTCGACACATTATAGTTTGCAATTCTGACCAATTATAAATTTTCTATTGAAAAGACGATGCAAAGTTGGACTTTCCCGAGCTAGCTATTGTCTGCTGGCGAACCTTCAGATAAAAATAGGCAATGCGTGCGTGACACAACCCTTTCCATGCTCTAAAAGCAACAGGAAAGAAGGAGCATTTTTACAAATTTGTCCTAGCATATGGAACGAAGCATGTGCGTTTATCTTTGTGTCTTTCTGAGTATTTCATTAGGTTTATTGTTGCCACTATTAACAATCCTCAGCATTCTCCTCCTTCATCCTTTCTTGTTCTCATTCTACTTTTCCATCTTTTACATCTACATTTATTGTTCTATGTTTTGCTATTCTAATTATACTAGGCAAAAATAAATATCTAGGCCTAGCTGTTTGTTATTTTATCATTTTAAATTATATATATTTTTAAATACAATTGATCTCTGCCTTCCGTCAGTCCCGAGACATGACATAAACTGCGTTCCTATTTCCTTAGCACTTTTGGAGCTCAAAATTGCCCTACTTCTTTTCTATCATTGTGTCTGCTCCTCATTATCTCAGTCTGCCTTCATTGACCATCACTCTGTCTCCTTATCTTTAAAACCTCCCTATGTCTTAGACCAGTCCGTTTGCCGTGGACTGCGACGGGTAAGGGGGATAAAGAGATACTGGTGTTTAAGTAGGCCTCTATCTGAAAATAAACCACCACAACACAATACTTTGGCTCCAAGTTCCCCTAAACCTCAGGCCCAGATGGCCCGCTCTGGGTTAACCGGCTTGTCACGCTGAGCTACCAGCATAGGTCTGTTGGAGGGCAGTGGCTGGAGGGTCAATAAGGGAGCTGCCGTAACGGACACATATCCGATGCAACAGCTGAATGAGTGTAGCACCTGTGTAGCCCTGGCGGGCTCATTCTGGACATCCGAATGGCCCGTCCGTTTGTTGGGCTCGATGGCGGGTGGAGAGCACAGGTGCTGAACTAGCAAGGATATATATGGATAAAAAAACATAAAAAAAACTACTTGCCCCAGATTTTTGTCTGAAGAAGAGACGCCATATTGACGATAAAAAGGAGGAGGCAACAAAAAGCTGTACTACCTCGTCATTATTTTTGGTGGTCAGGTGTACAGAGCCCTTTTCTCATCTACAAGGGACTTAAGGCAGTAGTGGGAGATCCCAAGAGTGTATCTAAGCTACACAAGACATCAGAACTTCTCGAAGAAGTCGAAAGTAATGTACACCCTGGTGGGCTTTTACGATGCAGAAGAATCTGTGATCTCCAAGTGGAAGTCATGCCAGAGTTTGAACACCAGCAGACCTGCTGGAATGTTCCGAGAAGGAAATAGTGGAGGAAATTGAAGGAGTCACCCATGCCAGGCGCATTACCAGGCTCAGGGATGGTGAGGATATCAAAACCGCCACTATTATCTTCACATTCGGAACTAGGACACCGCCAGAGTATGTGAAGGCAGGATACCTACGAGTTCCAGTGAGGCCCCACATACCTAACCCCATGAGGTGCTTCAAGTGCCAGGTTTATTGATACGGCGCGGCAGACTGCAAGAGGAACACTGTGTGCCAGATGTACTGGAGAGGGTCATGAGGACAAGGGCTGCACAGTCCAGTTCTTAAGCCCAAACTGTCACGCTGTCCACTCAGCCTACTCCAAAGACTGCCCTGTGTGCAGGAGAACAAGGCAAGAAATGGATGTAACTTCAGCCAGGCGAAATTGGCTGTATCGGCCTTACCCAAGGGTCAATTCAGCTTGACGAAGACCTACGCCCAGGCTGTGGTAAAGACAGGGAAATCCATAGCCACACAGACGAACACATTGACCCCCCCCCCTCCTCCTCCAACGCAGAAGAAAAAAACGCCATAAAATACACCTCCAAAAAGACAAGAAAGCCCAACAGACATGGAGGACCTATTGAAATAACTCCCTCGGCCTTATATAATTCTTTGAGATTTCAATGCCCATAAAACTATGTGGGTATCCAACAACACTGACACAAGGGGTCGTATGCTGGAGGATATCTTCCTCCAACATGTTTATGCATACTTAATGATGCCACAACGACCTACTTGCACCAAGGAACTGGATCTCTCAGGTACAATGACCTCACCGTTTGCGTCCCCAGACTTCTGGGCGATTTTAAATGATCAGTTAGCAATGATCTACAGGGATGTGATCACTTCGCAATCATCATTACCAACAATCTCCCTTCATTGGGACGACCTCAGCGGTGGAAGCTGAATAAGGCTGATTGGGAACACTTCCAAAAAAAATTCTCCGAGGATATCAAAGAAAATATCCTTAATGAACAGAATCCAGCTGATATCTTTGCTATCGAGCTACCTGATATTGCCCGGAAAGGTGTTCCCCTAACCTCCGGAAATCCTAAAAGGCCTAGCAACCTATGGGTTGATACAGCTTGTAAAAGTGTTTTTGGCGATAGGAAAAAGCGACTGGCTGCATTCATAAAGAATCCTTCCCAAGAAAATCTAAAGCTATTTAGGATAGCTAAAGCTAAGGCTAGACAAACCATACGATTAGCCAAAATGAATTCCTGGAGAAATTATGTCGGCAGTCTGGATGCCAAAACTTCTGCTAGGGCGGTTTGGAAGGCAGTAAGGCAGATCAAAGGGAAAGAATCAAAAGCAAAAGGGCATTAGAAAAACCAAGGACAAACTGTTACGTCCTCCAGAGATATAGCTGATTGCTTTGCATCCTCAAGACCAGATAAATCATCCACTGCAAACTACACGCCAGAGTTCCAAAAAGTCAAAATCAGGGAGGAAAGACACCCCATTGACTTCAGATCAGAGAACAATGAAGATTACAATAAACCGTTCTTGCTTGATAAACTGAGGGACTCACTGGATAAATCACATGACACAGCGCCAGGAGAAGATGAAATCCATTATCAGTTCCTCAAGCATCTTCCCGAACCCTCATTGGCAATCCTGCTAAAAATCTATAACTGTGTATGGCAAACAGGCGCTTTCCTAAACAGCTGAAGGAAAGCCACAGTTATACCGAAACCCAAACCGGAAAGAGATGGGTCTGACCCAGCTAACTATCGACCAATAGCACTAACAAGCTGCATCTGCAAAACCATGGAAAGAATGATAAACAATAGGCTGGTCTGGTACCTTGAGAGAAATAAAGTAATCTCCAACTACCTGTGCGGATTCCGGCAGGGGCGGGCAACAACTGACCAAAAGGTGGTAAGGCTGGAAGTTTTTAATCAGAAATGCATTGCTAAGACAAGAACATCTAGTAGCTGTATTTTTCAACATAGAAAAGGCCTATGATACAACATGGAAACATGGCATTCTACGTGACCTGGAGCTTATGGGGCTTAAGGGACACCTTCCCTGCTTTGTGAGGAAATTCCTAAAGGACTGTAAATTTCAAGTTCGAGTAGGCAATGCCACCTCTGACACTTATGACCAGGAAATGGGTATACCCCAGAACAGCATTCTCTCAGTTTCTGTTCAACATAAAAATTAACAGTATTATAAAGACTCTGTCCCCTGGCTTAGAGTGCTCTCTGTATGTTGATGACTTTGTCATTTTGACACATGGGAAAAACATGAGTACTTTAGAAAGAAAATTACAGTTATGTTTAAATAAAATTCAAAATTGGGCAAACGACAATGGTTTTACATTTTCGGGCTCCAAAACAGTTAGCATGCATTTTTATAATTTAAGGAGAATCCACCCAGACCCTGAACACAAATAGAATATCCCTGTTGTGAAAACTACACATTTTTAGGCCTCACCCTAGATTCCAAATTTAATTTTCTCCACCACATTAAAGAACTTAAGAAGAAATGCCAAAAGTTATTAAACATACTCAAAGTACTCAGCCATACGGACTGGAGAGCTGACAGAGATACCTTGCTACTTCTATATTGGAGTCTACGGATCCATAATATAAGGAGCAGCTAGGAAATCTTATCTTAAAAATACTAGAACCCATACAAAATGTTGCCCTGCGTCTCTGTCTCGGCGCGTTTCGTACATCACCAATCCCAAGTCTCCATGTGGAGGCTGGAGAACTCCCCATGGACATAAGAATGAAAAAGCTTTCAATGCAGTATATAGTCAAGTATATAATCCAACCCCACGAACCCTGCTTTCGATTCCATATTTAACCTTACAGATGTAGAACTATACAATCGAAGGCCTAACACCATACAGCCGTTGGGCTTTCAACTGGGATAATCTATCCAAAATTTAACCCCACCCATCGACTAAATCTATAAAATAGAAATCCCACAGAATCCTCCTTGGTTGATGAATAAACCTAAATTAAATTTATCCCTCCTTAATTTAAAAAAAAAATACAGACCCAAACACACTACAAGTCCACTTTAGGGAACTGCAGGAGAGCTACTGAGATTGCGGCACCATTTACACTGACGGATCCAAAATGGATGGAAAAATCACGTGTGCCTGCTTCTTTTGGAACAAAACAATCTCCCGTAGACTCCCCAATGGATGCTCCATCTTTACCTCCAAATTACATGCAATATCGCTTGCATTAATGGCCTTCAAAGCATCAGAAAAGAGAAAATTTATCATATGCTCCGACTCCAAATCTGCATTGCAAGCTTTGGGACGGATGAAGACTGATATTCCATTGGTACACAAGAGCCTAAAGCTCTTGGACTAATAACAGCTGACCATAGGGATGTCACCTTCATTTGGATCCTCTCCCAGGTGGGGCACAGAAACGAAGCCGCAGACAGAGAAGCAAAGAGAGCCCTAAATCAAGCGGTGTCACCAACCTAAATTCCCTTCTCGGACCTGAGACAAAGTATTGCCTCTGCCACCTATCGAGAGTGGCAGGATCGGTGGGAGGCTGAGACCCACAACAAACTCAGACAGATTGTGGCGGATGTCAGGTGGTGGCCCACATATAAGTGTCTGACAAGACGTGGTAGCACGACCATGTCCAGACTAAGGATTGGCCACACCTACATCACGCACTCCTTTGTGCTGAAGAGAGAGGTGCCCCACTCTGTGAGTACTGTGACTCTCGTCTCACCATGGAACATATCCTCATTGATTGACCCAGATACCAGGATATTAGGGGAAAGTTTTTTTAGAGCGCACAACTTAAAAGCACTGTTCGATAGTGTCGACCCTGGGAAGGTACTGGGCTTTGTCCAGGAGGTGGTTTTGTCTATGAAAATTTGATTTGTGAAATTGTGAATATATAATATTCACAAAAGATTTTTACAAAATTATTACATTTTTACTAACTTAACTATTTTAACTGTGAAAAGACCTTGCTTTCATTAATAATTAAACTGTATGGAATTTAGCCCTTGTGATATAACGGGAGAGTAATCCTTGAAAAACTATGGGCACGACATGGCCTAAATTGTGCTGATGTGCCAAAACTCAAACTCATCTCTGCCTTACTTTAACATGCTTATCACACTCTGCATAATCTAATTTTATATTGGACATTTAAGAAAGGAGAGTAAGTCTCTTCTACTCCTTGCTACTCAGCAAAGAGAACTCAACTTATGATAGTCTTGATATACATTTGAACTCCCTCATATTACCAAGTGGTTAGGCGATTGCAAACTTTAAAAAAAATAATCTAAACTTTCCCAAATCATGTCAACAAGATTATAATCTATCAATTATTTTTAAAGTTCTATCATGAAGTATATATTAAAATTTAGTCAATATTTAGATAATTTTTTAAGCAAATAAAAAATTAAAATCCATATCATTAGCAATATATTAAAATTGGATAAATATTTTATTCCATTTTAAGCAAAGCTAAGTTTTTTTTTTGTTTTTGTTTTACAAAGCTTTGACTCACTCTCTATGTGTCTGTCTGTGTCTGTGTATGAGTGTGTGTGTGTCTGTGTGTGTGTCTGTCTGTGTATGTGTGTGTGTGTGTCTGTGTGTGTGTCTGTGTGGTACCAAACTTTGTAGACTTTTTTTTCTCCCATTTCCCATTCTTAGATCAAATCAAAATTTTGCACAATTATTTATAGTCTGAATCAATCAAATAATTTACCAATTAGTTAATCAATAAGTGTTAGATAATTAATTTTGTTTGAAATAGAAAAAGTTACAGAGTTAAGCCTTGTTGTACTAAGTGATTTTGATGTTCTTCCCCTCGGATAAGTTTTTTTTTTTTTTTTGCTTGTTCCCTAATTTTACTATTATCTCAGAAATATTTGTGTTATTTCTCTTCTTTAGAAAATAAAATTCCAAAGATACAAGATTTTATAAGCTCCACTTACCAAGATAAACAATGGCTGGTGACAAAAGGAAAAATCAACAATTTACAAGTTGTAGCAGTTGATGGTGATGGCGATGCATTAACATTTATTGTAGAATCAAGTTTAAATACATTGACAATAAGCAATAATGGATTGATAACTTACACTCCATTTGACATTCCTGAACATTCACTTAAGTAAATAATTCATCTAATATTAATACATTATTTTTTTTAACAAAAATTTTACATTTTATACAATTAAGGATGTTAAAGGATTTTTTATTTTTGCCCAGCTACTGCCTGGAATAGTAGGGCAGTGTTTACAGTTTTGAGTAAAGAAAATTTTTGAACTGAATTTAATACACAAATCGTTAATGAAAAAATTTTAATATGAATTACTTGTTACTCAAATTTTAAGAATTATAAAATAAGCTCTCCTTTAATTTCGACAGACTTGCATTTAATTCTATTAGCTATTTCATCCTTCAACTCTATTAGCTGATCTAATTAACAAATATGTTATTGAATTGTTATTGTATCTTATATCTATGTCAATGAGTTATTTTTATAAGACGTATAGTTTGTTAATCCCTGCTACTATAAAGCAGGTTGATCCTTGTAACCACATATGTGATTATTACTTTAAAATATATTTTTCATTGAGTTTAAGTTTTGATTTAAATTCTGATATTTATCTCATTTATTTTTTTCTTGTCATCTCTTTCCTTCTCTTTATATGTCTACCTCTTCATATCTCTTTTCCTATTTTTTTACGTCCTCTGTCTCTCTTCCTCAATATCTCTTTAATTATCTCCCATCTTTTTTATTGCTCTCCCTTGTTAATTTCTATTTCTTTCTTCTTTTTTTTCTTTTATATATATATATATACATTTCTACAGTAAGCTCAAATTTTTTAATTATTCTAATGGCAGAATTAAAGTCATGGATACCAATGGAGGCTACTCAGCCACACATATGGTTCCCCTATCATATTGTTCAGGATGTAGTAGCCATGGTATATGTACTAATTCTTCAACACTACTGACTCAAGAAACTGGAGTAGGAGTGCTGAAGTGTCATTGTTACCCTGCGTTTATTGGTAAGAATCAGTTTTATTGCCTTGAACATTTATTTTAGAGACAAAGAACTATTTATGTCAAGTTTGATTGGTACAATCGCTATGAGAAATTTATCATTTTTAATTGTACATTTTTAAGTTCATGTTCTGAAAATTGTTATAATTAATATTTTCCTCACAAATTTTTTTTTACTTTACTAAATTTCTTTTTTTAACCCAATAGCTCCTATTTCTGGTTAAGAAAAAAATCCTTCTCAGGACCTAAGCAAAGAGGGATAACTCTGTGTTTAAAAAATCTTTTAAAAAATATTTATTTTGAAAAAAATAATAAAATTTATTATCTAATACATATAAACAAAGCAACAATTTAAAAAAAAATTAAGTGTCTAGTTTCAAAAAAATATATACTTTAAATACCATTATAAAATAAAAAAGCTTCAAAAATACCCATTTTCCCACGTATACACTGAAGCTATGGGCCTGTTGGTTTGAAAAATTATGTAACTTATACAATACAAATCTTCCTGATTCTAATGAAAATTAAACTGGTAATCTCCAAAATGATTTGTAATCACGCTTGCAACGAGACTAGAAGAAATCTTCTTTTTAAAAAGTTTAGATCAAGTAAATTGAATAGGGGATTTGAGAAACGTTCTACAACGGGTAAGGACAAAATGGGAAAAACATTTCCAACTGCAGAAGGAGCTAATGGGTTAATGTCAAACTATTTAACTATTAGGAATAGTGATACTTTTTTGTTTGTGTATTAATGTTTTTTATTTTGTTTTTGAAAAAGACACTAATGAACATTGGAGATACTCCTATTGGTTAGAAACAAAGTTTATTATATAATATAAAATGTTGTAAATGATCTAATTCACTAATTTTATAAATAAAGCAAATTGTTAGGAGTATGTAGGTAAAAACTTGGCATAAAAGTTATTAGATCACGGCAGATACCACAGTGTATGTTTAATGTCCCTCCCATAACCTGAGCACCCTAAAAATAAATAAAAAATACCTAAATTTATCTCTTTCATAAAAACAAACTTTTTAACAAATTGGGTAAACAGTTTCAAAGTACTTTATATTTGATATGAATATGTCAGCTAAAAGGGTAAACCCTTTTTTCACACTCTACATGCCAAAATTTCAAAAATGTAAATGGAATTTTGCCATTTTGATATAGATATAAATCCAATCCCTTTAGTAGTAATACCCAAACTAAGGCCCACAAGCCACAGGTCATATCTGGCTAGTTGTTGATATATAGACATGTGCATTTCAAATAAGTTTTTAACAATACTGTAACTGAGCAATTGGAATGTTTTGCTTGTACTGTAAATGCTGTTAATGTTATTTCAGGTGAACACTGTGAGTCAGAGTTTGATGCTTGTTCTCTATCACCCTGTCAGGGAGGGAGGACTTGTACAGACCTTACTGCTGACCAGCAAGGCAACAAAACCATTGGATATACATGTGGACCTTGTCCAACTGGATTTAATCTTGGGACTGAAGATAATTGCTTAGGTAAATAAAAGGTTAAATAACACAATATGGAAAGTAAATGAGCTAAAAACAAATAGCTAACTGTTGCATTAACAAATAACATTATTGAAATTGTTTACTGAAAATGTAATTGCAGAGATAAATAATGTCTGTGTTTGTGCATGCATGTGTGAATAGATGGACATATGCACAGACATGTGTACCCATATTTTTATAACTAAAAATGTATGCACACAGTGACTCAGTCCTACAAAGAGAAGGATTCACTATTCATGAAGTTCATTTTCCATCAGATATCAATGAGTGTAATGGCACCAGTGTTTGTGATCAACTTTGTACCAACACTTATGGTTCTTACAGATGCAGCTGTCGTGATGGATTCAGACAGGATCCTGTCTATATTAACAAATGCGTTGGTAAGAATTCTCAACAACAAATTTGTAACAAAAGCTATTAGTGATTCCTTTTCTGGTATTATTGATTATCAAGGGTAGCCAAAGCTACCTTACATTCTTTAAGTCTAATTAACTTTTTAATCTGGGTGGAATGTTTAGTTTTACTTTAGTAAGCATTGGTTAGGATGCAACATGTCTAGCAATTCTACTGTTATGCTTTACCATTTGATATTTATATCATTGATAAGTCTTAAAGTGAAGTTAATTTGTTTAATAGCATAATTTCTAAAATAAGAATTTCTTTTGAAAATAAAAATTAAAAAGAAAAAAATCATAGTTTATATATCATAAGAAATAATTTGTTTTTTTATCCCTAGACATCAATGAATGTGATGAGAGAACAGCTTTATGCCAACAAGGATGTGTGAATACTCAGGGCAACTATACTTGTACATGTTCTGATGGATACCACCTGCACAGTGATGGTCTTCATTGCATCCTAAGTATAAGTTCATGCTATTTAACTCTCTTTTTAAATCCGATTGGTGTCATCCAAAGTGCATCCAAAAAAAAAAAATATTTAATATATACTAGAAATATATGATAACTTTAATCATCAGATTTTGACAAGGTGGCTGCTTGTAAAGTATGTCAACAAATGTGTACTGTCAATCAAACTAAGGTGACTTGCAGTTGCAACACTGGATATAAGACCAATCCATCTGAAGCTACTAAATGCATAGGTAAAGCTTGAGTATCTAATATTCTTATGAATGTTATATCTTAACATCCTTATATCTTGTGTTTCCTACAAAATGCTCATATCATTTAATTCTAACTACTTTAGATGTAGATGAATGCACTGAAGGCAACACACCCTGCTCACAAGTCTGTTCCAATATTGAAGGCCACTATAAATGTTCTTGTTATAGTGGATATGAAATAAATGCTGATGGATTAACTTGTACAGGTAGACATCTGAAAATTTTAATGTAATTGTAAAGTTAATGAAAATCTGTGTTAATTTATTATATTAAATAGATGAAAACAATTAAATAAATATATAACAATCAAATTTTATCTCTCAAAACCTCATAAATCATATCAAATGCTTATTGTCACACAAAAAATCTATAATTGCACAAATGGATCTTCAAAAATGTCAGTATTTCTTAAAAATGTTTATTTTAATAAAAATATTTGTTTTTGTTATTTTATCATTTATTTTGTTTATTATAATATAATGAGAAATCAAATCATTAATATATTTTTATGGTTGAATATTTTTAAAATAGCTTGCAAAATCCCTCATTATGGCTCTAACTGTAATAGTACTTGTGATTGCGGACTTAATGGACACTGTGACCCAGTAAGAGGCTGTGTGTGTCAGAAAGGATGGACTGGAGAAAAATGCAGCATTGATGTTAATGAATGCAATACTATAGGTGCTTGTCCATCTGGTCAACTTTGCCGAAATACAGTTGGAAGTTATCAATGTCTGTGTCAGGATGGATATAGAATGATTAAAGGAGCATGCCAAGGTAAACAATCACTGCACAATTATCATTTGATCTAAGACATGTAGGAAAGGTCACCGTACCATATTACTTTATTATATGAATTAATTGTTATTAATGTTTAGGAATTATCAAAATAATGTTAAGCTTTTAATGTTTTATCTTGATTTTTTTTAATTATTGAAAAACATGGAATATTCGTTACGAGATTAAACATTCCAGCATGGTTTACCGTTTTCCAGATATTGATGAGTGTTCTGATATTCAAGTAACCTTCAGATGTAACAGTGAACTTGGAGAAACCTGTGTTAATACAATGGGCAGCTATATGTGTCAGTGCCGACCCGGCTTTTACAGAAACCAGTTTTTAGTTTGTGAAGGTCAGTGATAGTAAGAGAAACTTCAGATAAACAGACCTATAAATATTTTGTTGTAAGTGGAATGTAAATTGTTCAGAATAAGAGAAATATGAGTTTGATTTTAGCAGAAAAGAGTATACTTAGCAAGATATCTTTTTATTTTATGTAGCAAAGCTACTGACACATTCTTTGAAGAGATCTTCTTATCTTATATAATATAGACGTTACTTCAAAAAAGATGATTACATCCTACGGGTCATGCATTCAGTCATGCATATTAACCAATGACTTAAATTCTGCCAAGTCACTGGTTTTCCTGGCTAGCTTAGGAAACCCATTCCATGCTCTAATAGCACTAGGGAAGAAGGAGTATTTGTACAAATTTGTCCTAGCATATGGGACGAGGAATGTGCCTTTATCTTTGTGTCTTGATTTGATCTAAACGTAGGTTGTGTAAAGTTTCTATGAAAAGCTCATTTATGTCTTTAAGGTTTTAGTGTTTATCTATGGTTAGTGTTTTCCAATTTATATCAGTTAGGTTGAAATCACCCATAATCCAAAAAACTGCATTTGTATTTGTCTCTTTAATTGATATTAGTATTCTGACCTTCCTGTAACTGATGTTTAATGTATTTACAGATATCAATGAATGTGAATCTCATATTGATGGCTGTGAACAAGTTTGTGAGAACACTCCTGGAAGCTTTAATTGTAAATGCCATCCTGGGTATTACAAATCTACAGACAGAAAACATTGCATTAATGGTAAAAAAAAAAACAATATTATTTATTTGGAATAAAATCTTGATGGATAGAGAAGTTCAATAGATGAATGTAGGATTAAATACAAACTAAGAAGTACAGTGAAGTAAATATTTTACTGTTACTTGGTTTAATCTTAGAACATTGTGCTAACGATTCTAAAGTTATATCCTTTAACTTGTCTCCTAAAAACCATTAATGCTACATGTTTATTTTAATAAATTATTCTTTTTTTTTTCACCTTGGTTTTGGTATTGTTGTCTCAAAGAGCAAGGCAGTTCCCTTTTTATCTCGACTCTCCACTATTAGTTTGTTTTAGATCTAATTTTCTGTTAGTCAAGTCATTTTAGCCATAAGCATTTTGTTATTCAACCATACTGCCAAAGTTTTTCATCAAAAGATCAAATCAAACTTTTAGTTCTGTGCCATACTTCTTATTAGCAAGTAATACTTACTATTTACTGGGGCCAAAGAAAAAAATATGTATAGAGGTGATTGAAGCATGGTTACAAAAATAACTTCTCAATGGAAAAGTTTGAAATCAGATATTGATCATTAAATAAATAAAATTTTCAATTTGTTTTGATTTCGTCAGTGAAATTAAAAAATTGATATTTCAGTGAAAGACATTTGTAAAAATAAGAATATGACATGCAGCCACAATTGTACTGTGGATGAGAATGGAAGCCCTTATTGTTTTTGCCCTCGTGGCTTTGATCTCATTGGTTCAACAAGGTGCCGAGGTAAGCTTTAAATAATGTAATACTTAATTAAAGTTAATTTTGTTTTCCTTACTTTGTTATCAACTAACCTGTTCACCCCATCAACATTGGCACAAATTCTAAATGTATATTTCAGATATAAATGAGTGTGCATCAACCACTTTAAACTTGTGTTTGTACAAAGAAGGCTGCAGAAATACTGAAGGTGGCTTTACATGCTCATGCCCAGCCGGCCAAAGACTTGACAATGATCTAAGAACATGCATTGGTATTTTTTCTTTCTATATTAACATAGCATTATTTGAAACTAGATTAAACTTAGAGACACTACAAGCCAAAAGACTAGAAAGGCAAGTAACAATAATAGACAAACACTGAACCATAATTTACAAATACAAAAAACACAACCTAATAGATACTTAGAGAGGCATAAAATCTTAGTGATAAGTGCTCTTTTTCCCCAGCACCCTTAGAGCATTTAACAGGTTGCCTGAATCAGCCAGGAAAACCAATGACTAAAGTTTAAGTCTTTAACTTGCATGACTATATTTAAATGTAATTTTCTGCCTTGAAATAACATCCTGTAAATTATAAGATAAAATAAGATTTGTTGCTTCATCTTTTGAAATAAGATTTATTGTGCAGAAAATTTCTCTATATTGCTTAACTAAAAAAAATATTTTCTATCATACTGATTGTAATACCTTTGTTTTTAAAAGTAACTTTTCATTCGCAGATTGTGAAGGTGAAACATGGGGAATTAACTGTGCCAATGAATGTTCTTGTGGAATAAATGCAGATCATTGTGACTTAAAGAGCGGGTGTGTCTGTAAATCTGGATTTCAAGGTAACACTTTAGGAATGTTGTAACATAGTGTCAAAGTTCAATGACTTTTTAGATTTAAAAAAACAGCCTTTATAAAAACTTTTATTCATTCATAGCATTCCTTAAAATTTCCTACATATGCCTGTTAATTTCAAATAATTATGTTTAATTGCAACATGCTTTCTTATTCTTATGAAGTGATGCTACTAGACTCAATGTAGATTATGCATTGTATTAAAGTTACAAAATTGTTTGGTGTTATTATTAGTTATATTTTGAGCTATATTAATAATGGCATTATAAAAATAAAATTGATATGAACTATTATGTTTTATGTATATATATTGTTAATCATAGGAGACCACTGCGATGAAGACATTGATGAATGCATTAGCAATAATATGCATTGTCCATCTAATGAAATATGTGTCAATACACCTGGTTCTGCGGAGTGCCAGTGTCGAAATGGATTTACTAGACAAAATGGGATATGCACTGGTAAATATTAGTATTAAATCTGGTCTTATAGAATTCTCAGTCTCACATTCTGACTAATACACTTAACCCAATGAAGTTAAACCAAAATAAAGTATGCACTTGATAGGTATTTTTAGCCTGCACTTAATTAGTAATTCTTTCAAATAAGGAGAATTAATTGAATAAATAAATTATGCTAGCAAATCTTCAGCAAATATTTTTAAGCTTTTTATTGTGGGGCTTCAGATAACCAATCTAAGATGAACTGGTTTTCAGATCAGAAGTTCTTTCTATAGTTTAGAAGGGGGTGCTCTGACTCCTGACTATCTGTTAATAAATTATTTGTATACAGTTTGTCTTCTAATGGGTTGCTCTAGGGCCAGCATCTTGTTGCTTCAATAAAGTATGGAAGTATGAAAAAGGTTGTCAGCATTCTTTGGTGACAATCCATGAAGACATGTTTTGCTAGTTCCAATTGTCATTATTATATATTCTATGGAGGCATATTCTATGATTTAGTTGATAATGTCAGGATAGCTTACTTTCTTCTGAAGTCAGTGTGAGAAATCATTATATCACACATAGTCCTTTTTTTTTCACTTCTTCCTAATAAATAACAGTCATATTTTTGACTTATCCATTTATTTTCCTCTGTATGTATTAGTGCTGGAATCTATTAGAGAAAAGTGTTATTGCTATTACTGTTGAAATTTATAAATGATTTATTGAGTTGTTTGATATAAAATGCAACAGAGGTTTATTTTAAAATTTTAAATGTATAATATGTTTTCATCTGTCAGAAATACTGCTCATTGCTTTAATAGGGTGGTAGCTGCTAGTTATAATGCTCCACAAGTGAAGTGATTGTCATTGACAATGAACTTTTCCAGACTTTCTCCCTTACACAATTAAGTATGTTAGCACATCCTTTTGTGATGGATTTTTCAGAAGATATGACATTGTATAAACTTATAGATTGTTGAAAAAATGTTTTTGTAAAAAAAAAAAAAAAAAAAACAACTATGTAATTGATTGTGATCAGATTTTCCCATTATTTTCATCATTTGTCTCTAATTGATTGAAGAGAGCTTAGATATTTGGATGAAAGCCAAACATTTTTACTGATTTAAGTGTTTACACTTTCTAGGTTTTTTTTATGGTTCAATGCTTCTTAGAAAAACTTTTTTTTTTTTCAAAAGTACCTTTGAGTGCCAGACTTGTAGACTTTGAGTGGGTGTCAAGTTAAAGTTTCATTTTAGTGTTCTTGTGTCTTTTCTTTTTGATCTTTTTTTGGTTTAGTGAAACCAGGCCAGTAATTCCTTCCATTGTAATTTGTATTGTCATTAACCTTAGATAAAGAGTTTGTATATTTGATGAAAACTGGTTTGGGTTATTGGTTTACTAGAGTTAGTCTTATGTTGCTAGTGTATGTCTAGAAATAATGTTATATTTCATAAGTTAAATATCAGCATATCAATGTCTTATTTTAGCTAAAATTCCATTTTTCAATATTTTTTTAAAATAATCAACCTAATTCAATCATCTCAATTCCTTATTTCCCACATCAAATCAAACAACACTTTTAATACATATAGCTTAAAAGGTCACTATGATCAGCAGAGAATGGTGACTTTGAAATTTTTTTTTCTTTCAGATGTAGATGAATGCCAAGATAGAAATCTACATGTTTGCTCTCAAAATTGCACAAACACGTTAGGATCATATACTTGTTCCTGTTATGTTGGATATACATTAGATGCAGTGTCTAATGATTGCATTGGTTTGTTAGATTATTTGGAATGAATTTTTCTTTTTTTTTCTTTTTGTTTATATTGTTTTGCACTTTCTGAAATGTTTGCTAGCGTTCTGGACAAATAATTTGCTGTTATCTTTACTTTATTGTAAAATATCTTTTTTATATGTTTTGAATGAGCCTTTGGTAAATTACAATTTTTGAGTTTTAGTTTTACACCTTGCTGCAAGACAAATGGGGATGGGATCATTGTGAAGACAGTGACGCCATGACATATGACTTAGGCAGTTACAATAAACTCACAGGAAATAATATTTTCAAATGATATTAGATGGTACAGATCTTTTTTTTAAGTTAATGTGTAAACTAAGTAGGTCTTGTATAGTACTGTAATCAAAATATACTTTTCTTATTTAAAGTGTGAATATCTTAAAAACTAATGTATTTATGTAAGAAATTACTTCTTTCTCTCTGCTTGCATTCAACAAAATCCCACAGCTAACTTAAGAAATTACTACTCAAATTTAAGTTGGGTGGCTCTTTACTAACTGCGAAAATAACAAACACTGTACAACTGGTAGCAGGAAACACTGAGCTGAACTGTACTGAACTGCACTAAACTGAACTGAACTTGTATGCAGACATAAGAGATAACTCTATCCTTTATAACTTTTTAGATTATTTTATCCTTCACTTCTTATAAGATTTTTGTTCGAAAGGAATTACATAAGTCATTAAACCAGTTTTTTTTTCAAATACAGCTGTGTCAACATCAGTAATACACTGTGACAGTGCTACAATGTGTGAAGACCATCTACAGTGTAGCAATGAAAAATGTCTATGCTACAATGGATTACTTCCAGAATCTAATGGTAATTGTATTGGTGAGTACATTTTTGTATTAAGCAAACAATATTACTCTAAAGTTACATTTAGAAAGTTTCCAAATATTTTAGAAGATTTAATATTTGTACCTTATTATTGTGTCCTTTATTCAAAAGATTGCAACAGAGTTTTAACAGCATCTACTGGTACAATCATGAGTTCTAATTACCCACTGACCTATCCCTATGATTCCAAGTGCACATGGACAATAACATCTAACAACGTCAACTCAATTATTTCTCTTAGGTCAGAAAAAAACTATCAAATATCTCAATAAATTAAGGTCACAAAAAAGTAAATTGTCTTTTAAAATATTTTATTTATATCTAATGTAACTTAAAATTTATGTAGTTCATTTTAAACTATCCATACCATGATGTTACATTTATTTTTATCAAGTAGTGTCCACTACGAAATTGTATATTAATTTTTTATTTTTTTATTTTTTTTTTATTTATTAAAATATAAAACTTTATTAATTTAATTGAAATAATATTGTAACAAACATTTTTTTAAATACACTCTAGATATGGGATTACTTTAAAATAGTTGCCAATATTCATTTCACAACAATTAAATGATTTTAATTATGAAAAAATTTTGTCCATTTCTGTGACCAGAATTCAAGACTATGAAGTGGAAGGTTGTCCCTATGATTATGTTGAACTATTTGACGGAAACAGTTCCTCAGCTAAGCAGCTGGACAGTTTATGTTACTCAGTGCCAGAAGTAATCAAATCTTCAGGCAACTTTATGCACATTGTTTTTACATCAGATAATTCAAACAACAAGAAAGGATTTCTAGCCACTTATGCTATTGAAGGTTACTTTAGTATTAATTTTATTTCAGTTTATGTTGGCTTGTTGGGGTCTGTCCTTCTTCTGTTTATGTTGCCTTTTGGGTTATATTCTCTGATCCAGTCATACATTAAATGCATTGTCACTGTAAATTTAAAAATAAAAATACCTCTTACATATAATCCATTGTAGTAGCAGTGATCCAAGACTGTGTATAAGTTAACTTTTCTTTACTAATGGAAAAATACAGTCATGTTATCAATATTTAAAATGTATGTTCATTATTCCAGAAGTGACACATTTTCTCACCTCACTTAATCCATGAGTTCACATTTACTATTTCTTTCCATTAGATTTTTGTAAACAGAAACGTTGTTCTCACACTTGTAAAGTAACATCTACCAACCCATGGACAGAGACTTGCACATGTCCAGAATGGATGACATTAGATAGTAGTGGTGAACATTGCTATGTAACAAATGGTAAACACACTAGTTTTTATTTATATAGGATAGAGAAGTGGTCTTGAGCGGGGGCCCCAAATGGGTGCTTTTTAATTAATTAAATTAAATATTATGCTAAATGCAGGGGCCCCCAAAGAGGTCAAGCTCCCTGTCCCCCAAACGATGAAAAATTGCTATCTACTCCCTTGGAGGCACAACAGAGATGTGGCTGCATTTAATTGTTTTAGTAAAATTCCAAAACTGTGGTCAAAAATGAAATTATGTTTTAGCTTCTCCATCAATATATATGGTAAACCTAGATTTAGTGCTTGGCAAACTTAATGAATAGGCAAAGAAATAGACTGGATGTAGCCACTAGAGGAGACCTTTGCCTATCTTTGACTAGTATAAAGCTTGATTTTTTTTTGTAGTGAATTCAGCAATAATAATGTGTATATTAAAAATACAACTAAATTTACAATTAAACCTAAAAACAGTAGGCCCTATAATATTCAAACATTTAAAAGGGGACTATTCTTAGGATTTTAAAGAAAGTTATGACAATGGGATTAATTTTTGTGTGTAATCACTGCAAATTATTTGACATAATTTTTGTATAATGATAATATTGGCTGTTTTTGACTTCAACTCCAAAGATTACGGCTGAGTGCTGTGTTTCACATAAGTTGCGACCTGCATATTTTTCCAAAATTCGTGCAGACAAAGGCGTTGTCTACGGACAGTCTATTTAAGTTTTCTTTGTCTTTTGCGCCTGTCTTCAATAATGGCTTTTCTTTGAGTCTCATAATGGATGTCCACAGCTTTTGTGAGAGCTCTACAACTGTCTCTCTTAGAGGCCATCTGCTGCCAGAGAATGCTGCCAGGTATGGTCCTCTATGCCAGTAGGGGATCTTTATAGCCCTTACGGCGAGAACCTCTGTAACTCTGTCCTCCTCTAAGCTTGCCAAAGAAGGACGCCTTTTGCATGTGGTCGTCTCCCAAGCAGGACAAGTGTTATTGACAGCATAAAAATTAATAAATAGATAACATTTTGTTCAAATTTGACTTTTCACGCTTCTTTATACGTGTTTTTCTTAGAGGGGGGGAGCTGGTGGATTTTTTAAAAGGAAAAATACGAAAAGGGGGCGGTAGGCCGAAAAAGGTTGAAGACCACTGGGATAGAGTAAAGGGTAGGATAAAGTTTCCCTTTCAGACCTTGCAATCTATGAGGCAGATGATGTTAAGTTTATCTGTATCTACATCCACTGGTTAACAAGGGTGTTATGTGGCCAGCAAAACCACAAACCACCTTTACTTTTCCCCAACTTTATTAGAGTTGGGTAGACTCAGAGGTGCTCTAAAGATCCAGAAATTAAAAATGCCAGTCTTCATCAGGATTCAAATCCTATACACCATGGTTCAAAAGGCAAGTCCTTTACCATCCCTACATTTATAAAGAATAAAGTTCCCCTTTCAGACCTTGTGGTCTATAGGGCAGATGATGTAAAGGTCACCTGTTTCTGTGGCCTACGATTAACAAGGGTGTCATGTGGCCAGCACCATGACTAACCGCCTTTACTTTTCCCTAACTAATGTCAGGTACCCATTAGAGCTGTATGGACTCGCCCGAAGTTAGAAATTCTCAGTCTTCACCAGGATTCAAACCCCGGTCCCCGATTCGGAAGCCAATCGCTTTACCGCTCAGCCACCGTGCCTCTAAAGAATAAATAACCAATAAATATTTTGAAATGAAAAAACGTTACTAATGAAACTTTTTGTTATAATTTTTAAATATTTAAAATTATACAAGATTTTTTAAGCAGGAAATGTAAGTTTCTCTTTGAAATGTTGTGCAATGATGTTTAGTTGGAAACTACTTTTATTAATTATAAGCACAATGTGTTTTGAAATAGTGTGAACATGAGGTAGGTTTTGTCTTGTTTCAGCTTGCAACTCCACCATTCAATCCCACTCAGGCTATATTGTAAGCCCAAACTATCCTCACACTTACCCAGACAGCACTTCCTGTTTCTGGAGGATTGAAGGGGGACTTAATTCAAGAGTGACTCTAAGGTTTGCTTTCATGTTTACATTATTTTCAAATACTAAATAACTTAGTAACAATAATAACATCAAACAAAATATGTTTTGAAGCATCCATAAAATTACTTCAAACTACACTGTAAGGAAGCTAGCTTGAGATACGTAGTATTTAAATTTGTTTAGTTAATAACATTATGACAAGAACAATGTGAAGGACGTCGTAGTAGTTCTGTTGATGTAAACTTAAGAAAAGAATTGGACCTAAGAATATTATTGTGAAACTGTTAAAAAACCATTTGCTATTCAGTCATTATGAATGTTAAAAGAAATAAGATCAATTGAAAGTCTTAAGTGTCTCAAAATGAAAATGAATTTATCTGTAAAAAATAATGAACACTATACTCAGAGGTATAAACAGTTGTATAGACAAAGTGAAACCTAAAGTAATAATTGAAAACTAGTGTTAACTCAAAAGCCACAGTTTCTTTCTTTCTTTTTTTAGTCACCGATAAAATTAAAGTAGCACTTTCTAGAGATGCAATTCTTGTTTAGTTCAACATCTGAGAAAGTAAAAGTAGAACTCTAAACCTCAGCTAATTGTTGCTAAACACAAACATTAGTGTAAACCTAAACAAAAATAAGCAGTGCATAACCAGCTGGGAAGAGGGGGGGAGGAAACTGCTGTGTGGTTGACAAAGCTCCTCACACAGCTAATGCCCAGGTTTTTTATTTCAAAATGTTGCAGCCTTAAAAAAATTGAATAGGGCTCCTACAAAGTGCTCTGCAAGATGAGCCATAAACGTTTTACAACAATTCAATATCTGGTCTTATTCGCAGTGAGAACTAATGTAGCATTCATTCATTGCATATGAGAAGTAATGTTAAACCTGAAGCAAATAGTAGGTTTTAAGCACAATGTTTTAATGATTTCTTCAGATGTTGGCTACATAAAAGTTTTTAATTTTCAAAATAGACGAATTCTTTTGTTTTTAAATTGTAGATACTTTGCTACAACAAGTCACCTACACAAACTAGCAAACTGTTAGTCCTTTAACTTGAACCTTTAAAGTATCTTTTTGAAGTAGACATCATTTGTTTTTTAGTCATGAAGTTTTTATTGTACTTTCATGCAAACATCCAAAGTTTATATTCAATCAATTCCATTTTGTTTGCAGTTTCTCTGACTTCAGATTTGAAAGTAATGATCTATGTACTTATGACTACATGAGTGTCCATGATGGAGACAATGAGGCTGCACCTTTATTAAGTCGTTACTGTAGTCACACTATCCCGCCAACAGTTGTTTCAACCAACAATTATATGTACATTGTATTCCATTCTGATGCCTCAGTTAGTAACAAGGGCTTTAAGGCTTTCTTTAACTTGGTATAGCTTTGAAACCTAGGCTAATTGAAAAACTCAGGTTAATATACAAGCAGCTTCTCATTAAATTTTGTATCTCAAATATTCAGAATTTTATTTCAATAAACTTTTTTATATTACTTTTAAAGTATACGCTTGTTTGTTCTTTGTTATATGAGTGATATCTTGAGAGGGAAAAGCCTTGTTGTAGCTCTGCTTTCTATCATTACTAAATGGTATTAGGAATAATTAAGATGCTGATGCTAAACCATAAAATGTATATTAGGTTTCAAGTTTCTCAAACATGTTGTTAAACATTTATGTGGAATGCTTCATTTTTTATATTTGTGTATACAATGTAAACTGTTTTGGCAATCTGTTAAATATTTTTGCATCAATAAACATATTTAATTTTTTTTTTTCAAATTTTTTAGTCATTTAAAAAAAAAACATCCTATCGTGGTGGATCCAGTAAGGGGGTGGCATAAACTATAAGCCCTTCACTTACACACTTAACAATTCTAACCATTGCACTGAGAGGGGGAATACTTGTGAGGAAAAATGTAATTATTACATAATCTATAACCATAAGATATTTATTGATCCTTCAAGCGGTGTGCATAGTGTTAGGGGCGTAACTAGGAATTTTCCATCAGCTGCAGAACCTCAAGCTAGGACACAGCCAGCTGCGACCCAAGCAGGACAATCAGCTAAGTTCAGAAGACAAAGTGACATACTCTCTTATTAAGTGCAAGAGTGATGATTAAAAATGGTATTGATTTATTCTTCGATGTAAATATTTATGTAAATAAATATTTTTCATTTTTAACTTTGTATCTCTCTTTCATTGCTTGTCTCTTTGCGTGCCTGCTCCCGATTTATATGCTGATAAGTGATAGCTTCAAAAATAATCATCCCCTAGACTTTAAACAAGCCAAACACACGTCACACGCGAAAACCTGTCACAGTTTTATAAAGTAGTTAAAAGAAGAAGTAAAGTAATTTTTTGTTCAACCCTAACCTATGTAACATAATTTAATTTTGAGATCTAGATCTAGTAATTGAACATAAAAAAAGAGTACTCTCGTCTCATAATTATTATTTTTCCATTTTTAAATTCATAATCTAGAAAGATCTAGGTGATCAATCTATTTAAATGTACATAAAATTATTTAAATCAACATGAATTATTTCGATCTAGGATTTTTGAAACATTATCTCAATGGAAACAAACAGGAAATGGCTTTTTTTCATTTATTTGAATGAATATCCGAGAAATGATTTTGTAATATTTCTAAACTTTGAAAACTAAAGATCCTTACTTTTCTAAGACAGAAAAGATTTATTGGAGCGACTCCCCTTTGAACTTGAAAAAGTTTACCATAGACGTATATATTATATCAAGACCATAGACATATATACATATAACACGTGTTGGACGTTTTCCTTGCTCGTTGCATAGAACGCTGCGTGCTATCAAGCAAGAAAGTACACGTGTGAACACTGATGGTCAGTAGGTCAAGGCTCACTGACTCTCACTGTAAATCTTTTTCGTACCACCTCTTTACTCGATCTTTTTGTTGATGTAATAGACCTTGTGATCTCTTTCTTTTATGAGTTACAAAAGTGTTTAGGTCAATAACATTCAAATAGAATGAAACACGTAACTAAAACTATCTTATGATTTAAATATAATTCAAGGAATTTTTATTTAAAAGTATAAGATATAACTGGCAGATCATGATATGAACGACAGGATTTGCTGTTCAGTTTCATGCATTAAAAAAACAGTTATGACTCAAAATACATGCTACATGACAGATCTAATAAACTACATTAAAAAGTATGAGCAGTGTAAAATTAACGATATTATATTATCATATTATCGATGACTGATTCTACGTAGATACGAAGAGCATTAAAAAAAAATCAAAAGGCATGCAAATGTGTTGTAGCCATAGTTGTAGACTATGTACGTGTCAGTGTTTTATCTAATATCTACTGTATACCCTATTCACGAATATTTATGATTTAAAATTTTAAATCGTTGCAATCTAACTATCTAAGAACCATCTTCGTTAATTATGATGTCTATAATATAGTCCTGGGAGGGGGGGGGGGGAAGAAAGACTGTGCCGCTGGTCAATGTGGAGGCTACCCGGTCACGTGGCTTACTTACAATTGACCAACCAGAGACAAGTGTACATGATACAGCCTATTGCATCATTAAGTAAAATAGCGCCAGAACCGAACACCATGAATTTAGGAAATTTAGGCACCGCGTATTTACGGATATTTAGGCACCGGATATTTAGGCACCCGGAAATTTAGGCACCCGGATAATTAGGCACCGGATAATTAGGCCTTTTTGACAAGGCGGAAAATTAGGCACCGGAAAATTAGGCACTATTTAATAAGCGATCTTTATTTTTAAAATAATGTTAAAATGTTAACGTATAAATCATCTGTAGGCTATGGGCTATCGGTGACGTTATAATAAATAGCAACTATAACGATTCTAGCTATAGAAAATCTGACAAAATGGGGAAAAATGACAATCATGAGAATGTGTGGAAAAAATGACTCATGAGTCATTATATAATATAGACATCACAGCATTCAGGGAAGGGGAGGTAGAGATGATTCTCCGCTCATTGCTTCCGTCCATCACCAACCTCTAAGGTTGACTGGTGAGTTTTTTTAAATTGATGATTATGCAATTTGTGTAAATATTTAGTTACTAATGTAAATACTTAGGATTAAAAAGTATTATAAAATATTTTTATTATGTCGGTGAGTGTTGGCGATAAATATAATCGCAATCGCCCTCTGCTTGTTTTAAAGGGTGGGTCGTACTTTAAAAATGGGATGGGCGGGGGGGGGGGGCGCACACACTCTCACTTAAATGAGAAGATTTCTCGCAGGTAGATGTAATAAGAGACCAATATTCCAAAAAAATGATATTTAAATTGTTAACTCATCTGTCTTTTCCATAAACTTAATCGTAAAAGTTACGTAGTGAATCTGAAGGCTACACACTGGACTAAAGGGTATGGAAACACAGAGGTGTTAAAATGGAAGTCTGGGGATTATATTTCAGAGGCCTTCCTAAAACTTTGGTAGCCACATTTCTGTTAATACCATCATAATATTAATAACAGTTATAAAAATAATAATATATATAAGGGAATGATGATAGTTAAATTTCATTGGGCAGTGTTGAAAGTTAAGGAAACGAGTGTTTTTTTTTGTGTTTTTTTAATCATATATGTGTGTGTGTGTGTGTTTATTAATGTGTGTATGAAACCTTTTTTATCGTTGTTTTTTTTTTATTCTGAAGAAAAAAACTTGTATATGGTACTGAACACAAAAGGAATGGGGAAATCATACCTTCTCGAAAATTGTAGTAAATATATTTGGTTTATGATAGAGAAGGCGAGGTTAAATTGGAACATCAACAATCTTCTATAAGCAGAATAAGTATTAATAGGAGACCAATATTCCAAAAAAATTATATTTAAATTTTTAACTCATCTGTCTTTTCCATAAACTTTTTTTTAAATTTTCAAAACATTATATTTTATCGTAATTTCTAGCCGTTTTGCGATTTCCATTGCAATTTATATAAATATTATATTACATACATTTACATATATATTCAATAAAAGTCAATTACCACATTTGAGGAACGTAACACACCTATACACTCACACAATAGATCTTAATATTGGGGTTACCCATTAATAATATAAAGAAGGAGTGTTGGTAATAGATATTAATGCTACTATAAAATATGAATACTACTTTAGTTTATCAACATATTTAATTCCTATAAGTAACGCTTGCAAATCCCTCCTGCTCATTTCCATTCCCACTATAAGAAGACAATTTTCTCCAGACTTCCATTTTAGCAGTTACGTACAATGCTGTACCCTGCCCTGTACTCCAGTGTGTAGCCTTGAGACTCATTACGTCATTTTCACGACCTAGTTCAACATCTACCCGCGATCCCCTCCTTTTAGTGGGAGTGCGTAGAGGGGGAAGGGCTAAGGAGGGGAAGCAATGAGAAGAGAATCAACTCTACCTCCCCTTCCCTGAATCCTGTCAGGTCTATATTTTATAAAAACTATTAATCCGGGGTCATTTGCTAATTTTCCGGTGCCTAATTTTCCGCCTTGTCAAAAAGTGCCTAATTATCCGGTGCCTAAATTTCCGGGTGCCTAATTATCCGGGTGCCTAAATTTCCGGGTGCCTAAATATCCGGGTGCCTAAATTTCCAGATACCGAACACCATTACCATCCCATTCCAGTCATAGTAGCCTACTCATAGATTACTTCAAGATTGTGTTGATTTGTGATTAACTCGAATCTATTCTAACAATTTTGGAATGTGTGCGTCAAGCAAAGGTACTTTTTATTTTATTAGACAAATAGATCTACTTTATTATTTTATACTTAATTTAAGTAGATTAGATCTAGATCTAGATCTACACCTAGATTTAATTTTAATGTCATTTTTGTTTGTGAATGTGCTTTTTTTGGTTTAACTAGTCAGACTAGGCACAAATAATTATTTTAAGTGACGTAAGGGAAGCCTTTTGAAATAATAATTATAATCCCATGGCGTGTCTCACAGTTTATTAGAACCTTAATAGATTAGATTTAGAAAGTCAATTTAGAAAAGATAGTAAAACCAAATTCTTCAACCATTAATATTTTGAAATACGTGAGTTCTATAGAGATCTATTTTCAATTTAAATGGAAAATGTAGGCATATAAATACATTTGTGTATACTTTTTTGTAGAAGCAAATCTAAGAATGTTATACTGCAACTAGTCAATCTTAATCAATATGTTATGCAGAATTTATAATTTATCTTTATATCTATATTGCTTATGCCTTATGTATCATCAATGTATGTATTTAATATTTCTCACACACACATGATCCTGTTTTTCATTTTACCCCAATTTTGAAGATGTTTTAAGGCTTATAAAAAAATATTTAATTAAAAAATAAATCTAGATCTAAATCAATTTTTATACTATTATAATTAATGGCAAACTTATACTTAGTAATAATAATAAGGCTAGACTTCGAGTCCGAAGATTAGTGAGGAATGCAGTATTTCCCGTGGCTGCGCAGCCCCAGCTCAGACCAACATATTTTGCCACATCCAGGGCAAACATAACCATTGTCCGCAGGTGGTCGATTTCGATTTTCTTTTCGCCGTCTGCGTTTGTCCTCGGCAGCAGATTTTCTTTTGGTCTCAAATATGTATCCCGCGGCCTTCGTGAGTGACCTCCAGCTGTCTCGTTCTGAGGCCGCATTCAACCAGGTGCTCTCTTCTACGCCAGCCAAGGAAAGTTGACGCCTAAGCTGGTCTTTAAAGCGTTTCCGAGGGGCGCCTCTGTTACGTCGACCACCTTTTAGCTCACCAAAAAAAAAGACTGCCTTTGGCATACGTTCGTCTCCCATACGGGATACGTGCCGTACCCAGCGTAACTGTCGGACCAAAAGAAGTCCCTCTATACTGTCCATACCGGCGTTCGCAGAGGACATCGCAGTTTGTAGTGCGGTCTTGCCACCGTATGTGCATGATAGAGCGCAAGCATCTTTGGTGGAAGCGCTCAAGAAGTCTTAGATAATTCCTGTACAGTGTCCATGTCTCAGAGCCATACGGAAGGGTTGAGAGAACCACCGCCTCGTAGACACTGATTTTTGTAGGCAGGCGGAGTGATTTGTTCCGCCAAACTCTCGCCTGAAGGCGTCCAAAAGCGCTACTGGCCCTGGCCAGACGGTTATTAACTTCCCTTGAAAGTAAGGCGTCATTTGACACTATACTACCTAGATATGTGAAGTGGTCTACCACATTAAGGGGCTGTCCGTTTACGGTGATCCTTGGGGCTGAGTATGTTTTATTGGGTGACTTCTGGCACATGACTACTGTTTTCCCAAGGTTTATAGATAGACCGAAAGAAGCGGCAGCGTATGCAAATTCGTTTACCGCGTTCTGGAGGTCATGTTCATTGTGAGCTAGCAGGGCGCAATTATCGGCATAGAGTAGCTCCGTTATGACCATCTCCTTTGTTTTTGTATGGGATAGTAGACGTCGAAGATTGAACACATTGCCGTCTGAACGAAACCGGATATAGATGCCTTCGTGCAATCGCTGCCTCATTTGACCCAGCATTACGCCAAAGAAGATAGCGAATAGAATAGGAGCAAGTACACAACCCTGCTTCACACCATTTTCTATTGGGAAGTGATCAGAAAGGGCACCTTCTGGCCTCTTTGTCCCACGTGAAGCTGCTTGAGAATGGATAGGAACGTAGATGGGCATCCCAGCCTGGCTAAAATCCTCCACAAACCCTCGTGACTGACTGTCGAAAGCCCTGGTGAGGTCCACAAAGGCAGCGTATAGGTTTAAGTTCTGCTCTTTGCATTTTTCTTGTAATTGTCACAGAACAAATATCTTGTCAGATGTACCTCTACCGGCTCTGAAGCCACATTGGCTTTCATTTAAGACCTCGTCCACTAAAGAGTGGGTTAGTCGGTCGAGCAACTTAGTATGAAGTAATTAATAATGAACATTATTACAATAATTACAATAATTTATATAGCACTGTCACATCCGATATTTAATGAAAGGAGATTTATATTTTCAAAATGGGTCATGGTATATTCCTATAGCCTACAAAGGGCGTTTTTGAGAATGTACTAGGACGAAGCAAGAGCTTTTCACATTAAGTAAGTGCCTCTCTAACCGTTCTTTTTCTTATCTTTTAAGTCAGCCAGGAAAACCAATGATTTAGCATATTTTAAGTCACAGATCAACGTACATGACTAGATAGGCACATGAAATGTGTAAGACTTAACATTTTTTTTTTGTTGAAGAAACGTCTGTAATCTATAAGTAATACCAAAAAGCTTCCAACTCATTAGGCTGCTATTGCATTGTTTATAGTTTTCAGACTACATACATGTATAAATAGAATACATTATGTAATCCTATGAATGCATACATCCAGTTTTCGATGCGTTATCAAACTTCATATATTTTGTAGAGAATTAGGCTTACACCTATAATATAACAGATGGGAGGGAAGGGTCTTCAAACCATCACTACCTTAGACCTCATTGTCTGAAAGGGAAATTTTACTTACTGCCCCAGTGCAGCCAACTTAAGCAAACTACAGTCACCAAATTTCATGAGCGTAGCCAAAAGGGGTTTGTGGTTTCCCTTCCCCCTCCAATACAAAAACTAAAGCATTTTACCATTTTCTACCAGCCGCTGGACTCCATTGAATAGCAGATTTAGTTTTTGAATTTTTTAGCGAAAGAGTAGCAGGCTAATTGCACTGTAGATACCTCAAAATATGGATTTTAAAAGCTTAAAATAACGGAAATAATTCTTTGTTCCGGGGCTTCGCTCCGGACCCCACTAGGTGGAGCTCACAGCGCTCCCACGGACTTCCTAGCTGCCGTTTGGCGGTGTGTACTGTCTTTCCACTAATTATGGTAAGAGAGTATTCTAGGCTAGAAAAAAAAGTTTGAAAGTATGAAAGATCAGAATATAATGAAGATTGATTACATATACACACACATTTGTCAGGACTGAGTTCTGGTCAGCCTGGGTCTCCTGTTTACTATAGAGGAGAAGGGGGGCAATTCCGGTTGTTGACTTCAAAACTGTTATTGTTTTGGATTGTTTTACTTAGTGAGATGTTTTTGTTGAACATAATGTAACTTAAAATAAAGTTGTGTGGTTTTGTTCCTAGTCCAGGACAGTTGGACTTTAGGATATAGATATAGTCGAAGTGTAGACTCTAATTATTTCTCTGTGTTGTCACTATTCAGTCTATGGAATATTAAGCTGATATATTTTTTAATTGATACTGGATATTTCAAATGTCTGAACTGATTCTGTATTATAGTACAGATAATGTAATAAACGTGTTATATGTCTGTGTCGTTATGGTATTGCCCAGGATTTGGGTACATTTAGTAATACACATACGTATATTAGAGAGGAAACGAGTCTTGACATATATATATATATATATATATATATATATATATATATATATATATATATATATATATATATATATATATATATATATATATAATATATATATATATATATATATATATATATATATATATATATATATATATATATATATATATATATATATATATATAATAATAATATATATATATATATATATATATATATATATATATATATATATATATATATATATGGATAGATATTGCGGAGTGAGGTAAAAATCCCCCCCCACCGAAAATATATGACATACCATTTGTGGGCCGGTTTATATGGTAATGCCCGAGCCCGATTTTGATACCCAGTCCGCCCCTGATTGGCACATAACATATGCATAGTTCATACACACGCGCGTTAACAAACACGCACACACACAAATATTCCATATATATATGTCGTTACAGTAGAAACGTTTTGCACTACTGTGAGAAGAATCCAATTTATTTAATAAAGTATAATATAAGATAAAATTATCACAGTTTAGAAATCAGCATTTTATAACTTTAAATGCAAAGAAAGAAAAAAAAAGAAGTAAAACATAGGAACCTATACACATTTTTATGAAAATAAACTAATTAAAAACAGCCTATATTGTTTGTATTACTAATCTAAGTGAGTCTATCCGAGCCAACATATCAAGGTCATGGTTTTCTTGTTTTCTTCTACCTCCCCTCGAGTTATGTTACGTAATAACTTTCTAGGCTTTGTCTGAGATAACAGCTAGACCAGGAGAGCATTCCTTGTCAGTAGGGAGGAAAGGGAGAGAGAAACTAGCGGCCAACTGAACCCAGACTCAGCCCTAAGGGCACCCGTTTGGGCCGACGTTCATCCCCCAAATGGGGCCAATGTGTTTAGCCCTTTCAGGCCCTTCATTGCTTGCCCCATATAGGCCCCATCAGGGCTTTATCTGATCCCCCTAACTAAACCCAGGCTCAGCTCTAAGGGCCCCCGTTTAGGCCAACGTTCATCCCCCAAATGGGGCCCATGTATTAAGCCATTTCAGGCCCCTCAATGTTTTCCCCGTACTTGCCCATTAGGTTTCTACCAGGGCGTCATCTTGGCCATCTGATTTCGCCCAGACTCGACCCTTAAGGGCCCTATTAGGACTTTCATTAATTCCAGCCAAAGGGCCAAGTATCTATGGCCCTGTTGTGGCCCACAAGTCCTTCCCCTTACTGGTCCCACACGGATTTCACAAGGGAATTTTCTGGGCCCACTGACTGAGCCCAGACTCAGCCCTAATTTAAGGGCCGTTCATCCCCCAATTGGGGCCCATGTGGTTAGTATGGTACAGTTGGGTACAGGGCCCAAAATTTTTGCTATCAGGGTACAGTTATTGTGTGCAGTGTTTACACCAGTTTCTATATTGGTCGTAGAAAATTTTTATGATAAATTTAAAATATCAAAAATAGAGTTTTTATTAAATATGTAAATAAAATATTATATCGGAAGAATCGTCCTTATATATTGTATAACAATAAAACACGTTTTTATTTCATAGCTATATATATTTATTTTAACAAAATATTTTAATGTAAAAAAAACAACAAACGAACCAATAAAAGTTTAAATAACAAAAAACAAACATTGAATGAGTTTATTGTGTGTTTATAATGAAATAATGTCTGTCAAATGGCTGTGTGAAGCGTCTAGTGTGGTAGCTTGACTTGTTGCCACCGCTGGCTAGCATCTGTGAAAGGGGAGCAGTTTTGTAAGTCTCTCTTGCCAGTACATAGCCTCTCCACAGCAAGTCCTATGCAGTACCTCCTCGTGGTGGCAGATGGAAACTGAGGCTGCGAAGCCTCAGGCTAAACTGCAAGGGTCTCGGAGGAGGTTTGGCCCCAAGATGTGAGGCAGGCATGGCCCGTCGGCGTGCGGACACGCCCTGTTGCCCACAAACCAAACCCCTAGCTATAGGTCAATAGCCTCACTGCCTTGTGTGTGTGTCCCTGTAAGGTCTAAGGCTAAGGGAGTAAACCCTAACAGAAAATCCGGTCCTGGAGCCCCGTAGGCGGGGGGACAGTAGTAAGACTACTGCTCTCTGGCAAACTCCTGCAGCCACCTGTCCCCAAATTGTGATGGCTCGCCATCCCTTTGGACCCGGTCAGTATGGAAGAGAGGCGTGTGCTGACGTGTGGGCAGCCCAGCACTCGCAAATTTACCGCCCAGGCTTTCCCCCAGCAATGGAGAGGTCACTCCATCTCTGACAGTAATGTCTTTGGAAAAACACGGAGAGTGGTAGTTACCGGTTATAAGTTCCTAGCTGATTGGCGTAAGCTGGAACGCCAGGGACCACTCTTGACGGTAGGAGGGGCTTTTTAGCCTCACTGGATAGCTACTGCCTGCCTTAAGCCGAGCAGCCCTCGGACAGTAAAGTGCTATCCCGCCACAGCTTGCCGCACCACTGGGTGCTTGGTGCTAAGACAAAATCAAAAAGCAAGCTGCTCACCCGCACCTGCAAATACAATCAAAAGAAAACCCTCAAAATTAATGCGTTTAGCAAGCTGGAACATACGGACAATGTGTCCTGGCTTCAATACTGACCCTGAACTAGTCACAGACATGCGTCAAACAGCTATCATCGACAGAGAACTCAGCAGACTAAACATTGATGTGGCCTGCCTGCAAGAAACCAGACTGGCAGACAGCGGATCTCTCACAGAAAGCAACTATACATTCTACTGGCAAGGAAAACCAGAACAAAGCCCTAGAATACATGGCGTCGGCTTCGCAATAAGAAACAGTCTCGTCCCCTGCATCGCGATGTTTCCCATTGGCAATGAAAGAGTATCACACATGAAATTTGCATCACCGCAAGGCAAAGTTAATATAATCTGTGCTTACTCACCAACCCTTGCTGCACCGGAAGAGGACAAAGACAGATTCTATCAAGCTCTAGAGGACGTAATTAAAAGTATTCCAAAATCCGAGCACCTCTATATAAATGGAGACTTTAATGCCCGTGTTGGTGGTGGAAATGATGCATGGCCACAATGCTTGGGACCTCATGGTGTTGGCAAAATCAATGACAATGGCCAAAGGCTACTCGAGTTTTGTAGCTCTCATGAACTGTGTGTAACAAATACATTCTTCTCTGGCAAGGAACGCCATAAAGTCTCTTGGCAGCACCCACGCTCAAAAAGGTGGCACCAGCTTGACCTCTGCATCACCCGAAGGATGGATCTGAAAAGTGTCATCCACACCCGTTCATACCATAGTGCGGACTGCAACTCAGACCATTCACTAGTGCTAAGCAAAATCAAACTACTTCTCAAGAAGGCTTATACTTCCACTCAACCCAGAACTAGGCGAATTAACGTCAACCATGTAGGTGACCCAGAGAAGTGTGCACTCTTTGGCAAGCTTTTGAACAGTTCAATCCCCTCGTTAAGTAATGAAGAAGACATCTCTATCAGATGGGAGAAATTAAGAGATGTAATCTACAGTTCGGCAATCACGGCCTTTGGGCCTCAAAAACACAAAAATGTAGACTGGTTTGAGGCAAATCTAGCACAAATGGAACCTTGCATCGAGAAAAAGCGATCTGCACAACTCGCTCTCAAGACAAAGCCAAGTCCAAGATCTTTGGAGGCCTTCAAAAGTGCTAATAAAGAGGCGAAACAAATGGCTAGAAAATGTGCTAACACCTTTTGGAGGGATACCTGCAACAGAATCCAAGACAGTCTCCACGCAGGAAATAGCAAAGCTCTATTTGATGGCATTAAAGCGGCCCTGGGTCCAACAGTGTCTAAGCCTGCCCCCCTTCTATCCAAATCAGGAGAAAAAATTACTGATCAAACCAAGCAGCTAGAACGTTGGACAGAACACTACCTCGAAGTCTATGCCACACAGAACACAGTAGACGATGTCGCCCTGGCTTCTCTACCAGATCTTCCAGTACTGGAATGCCTAGATGATCTTCCGAGCCTCAGTGACCTTAAAAAAGCAATTAACTGCATAAAAAATAGAAAATCTCCTGGGAGTGATGGTATCCCAGTGGAAGTAGTGAAAGTCAACGAATCACTCCTGCTCCCTGAACTCTATATTCTCCTCTGCCGCTGTTGGGAAACAGGTCATGTCCCACAGGACATGCGTGACGCAACTATAGTCACAATATACAAGAACAAAGGGGATCGGAGTGACTGCAACAATTACAGGGGTATCTCTCTCCTCAGTATAGTGGGCAAGATCTTTGCTAGAGTGGCACTATCCAGGCTGCAAGTGATAGCTTCTAGAGTCTACCCAGAGTCTCAGTGTGGATTCAGGAGTGGTAGATCCACTGTAGACATGATATCTTCTCTACGACTACTGCAGGAGAAATTCAGAGAGAGAGACAGACCCCTTTACATCGTTTTTGTTGATCTGACTAAAGCTTTTGACATGGTCAGCAGAAGTGGCCTTTTCAAACTCTTGAGGAAAATAGGTTGCCCTCCCAAACTACTGCAGTTCATTGAGTGTTTTCACGAGGAAACTAAATGCACTGTCAAATTCAATGGAGCCCAATCAGCACCTTTTGAGGTTTGCAGTGGTGTCAAGCAGGGATGTGTGCTCGCACCTACTCTGTTTGGCATATTCTTCTCCTGTCTACTGCATTATGCATACAACGACATAAACGAAGGTGTGTTTCTCCATACAAGATCCTCTGGAAAACTATTTAATGTTTCAAGGCTGCGGGCAAAAACCAAGGTTAGGAAGCTACTCGTCAGGGAACTCCTGTATGCTGATGATGCAGCTATTGTGGCTGATTCTGATATTCAGCTACAGTGCCTGGTTGACAAATTATCTGCTGCTTGCCAGAAGTTCGGCTTAAACATCAGTCAAAGCAAGACTAAGATACTTGTCCAAAACACAAACACTGCACCTCAAGTAAGCATTAATGGCCAACCACTAGAAATTGTTGATCACTTTTGTTACCTTGGCTCCATCATATCCAACAACACTCTACTGGATAAAGACATAAACAACAGGATAGCCAAGGCAATGGCCACCATGTCACGGCTGCAGAAAAGAGTCTGGGACAACATATTGCTGACTAACAGTACTAAAGCCCTAGTCTACCGGACCTGTGTGTTGAGCACCTTGCTGTACGGAAGTGAAACATGGTCAACCTACTCATGGCAGGAAAAAAAGCTGAATGTTTTCCACCTCCGATGCCTAAGGCGGATCTTTAAAATAAGGTGGCAAGATAAGATAACCAATGAGGAAGTGCTACAAAGAGCAGGGTGCCAGGACATCCGCTCTGTTATCAGCAGCAGACGCCTTGGCTGGCTTGGCCACGTTCGTAGAATGCCAGAAGGTCGACTTCCACAGGACATCCTGTATGGCGATCTGATAGAAGGCAGGAGAGCCGCTGGTCGCCCACTTTTACGTTATACGGATGTATGCAAACGCGACATGAAGCTCTTCAAAATCGACACTGGCAACTGGGAAGAGGTGGCACTGGACAGATCCTCATGGAGAGAGAGCATAAAGGAAGGGTCAAAGATTGCAGATGCCATACACAACAGAAGCAGAAAGAAGGGTGAAAATGCAACGGCGTCTGGTGATTATATATGCCCAACCTGCGATCGCAGCTGTGTATCAAGGATTGGCCTCTTTAGTCACACAAGAAGTTGCAAAGGGAAAAGATCGTCTCTCGAGACGTAAAATGCCACAAAATAATGAAATGGGAGACTATCCGAACCAATTATAGCGAGCTCTTTTTTTTGGGTCTCCCCTTGAATTTCATTACGCAAAGAGTTTCCTGGCCGACGGTCTCGTCCGAGATAAGAGCGAGGCGGGGAGGGCACTCGTTGCCAGTAGGACGAGAAGGGGGTAAGTGGTGGGACCTAAACTGTATTACGCAAAAATTTAGACCGTCAGCCGACGCCCAGCAGTAAATCAATGGGGCGAATCTCTCCATCCCCTGCTACTTAAGGGCCCCATTCATCTAAGGGGGGTTATGAATGGGAGCATGACGGGGTAGGAAATGATAAAACTGCCCCGCACGATTATCCGGTTCCCCGTGCGGTCCCTTAACTCAGCCCGGGCCTGAACAGGTAGCTTTGCTGGCTGGGTCAGGTTTATCACTTGGCCTATCGTACTACAAACATTAGAGCACGTTCTGCTCATTTTCTTTGGCTATTTTGACTAAAAACTAATTCAAACAATTTGAATCGATAAGACGACAGCCATACATTAATAAACAAGCCATGTCAACAAACATAGATCCACATCACAAACCTATATATATTTGCCTATGTCTATGATTATGAAACAAGGGCAAAATATTTGGAATATGGCAGTTTTGTACTTTTCAAAACTAAAGATCATAGTTATATATTTGCTGAAATGTTAGTCCTAGAACTTATAGCTCAATCGCCGCCATTTTTGTTTCACATAGATAGAGTACATAAAACATATTTGACTTCCCCCAAATAAAAATAACTTCCTACATCCAGTCTATATTTATTTATGTCTATGATCAAGACATATCTAGACTGAAAACCGGAAATAAATTCTTATCTTCGATTGATCGATTCAAAGATCTATACATATAAAGATTTTTATGTATATAGGTAGAGATGGGAATCGAACCCAACTTTTAAAATTTGGCTTCGGTTCGGTCAGATTTAAGTTCGGGTTCGGTTCGATGACGAGAATAGTTCGTGTTCGGTTCTGTTCGGTCGGGTCTAAAGTTCGGGTTCGGGTACGGCTCGATGTTATGAAATTAGGTAGTAGCAAAAACTAGATACATGTAATAATGTTTTATTCAATTATCAATTAGATAAAACAGCGATGTAAAACATTATTCATCCTGTGCCATTTTAATTTCCAACACTCGTGTCCGGGCCACATAAAAGAAAAGATTTTAACAAAAATATAATAGTAAAGCACTTTTATTAGAAACCCGTGGATAGCATTTATAAAAGTTTCCCTTTCAGGCCTTACGATTATGTAAAGGTCATTTATTTCTGTGGTCCACGGTTAACTAGGGTGTCATATAACCATCACAACGACCAATCGCCTTTATTTCCCCAACTAACGTCAGGTACCAATTAGAGCTTGGTGGACTCAGATGTGACCTTAAGATCCCGAAAATAAAAATCTCAGTCTTCACCAGGATTCAAACCTGGGACGCTTCGGATCGTAAACGTTAAAATACAATTTGCACTAATTTATGGGATGTAAGAAGTTTATCCAAAACCAACTTCTGAAGATCACACTGCATTGATGAGACACTAAGTTGAAGAACTTAATCTAGGTGCTTGTTTGTGAGGCGCTTACGCCTGCTAAATAAAGAGTTGCTATTTCGTTTAGAAGGCCCGTATGTCAGCCTGATTTGCCACAGAGGTTCCATTTGACTTGACTATGTTTCTAATAACTCTTGCTGCCAATTCGCTATATTATCCAGCCATACTTCTGGCGGTATCAGTAGTCACTCTCACTAGTTTCTCCCAAAAGAAAGAAGCCTCTTCCTGCATGATGTATGAAACTTCTTTGAACTTGGTCTTTGCATTGTTATTTTCATGACACATTTCCTCCATCACTGATAGAAACCCCTCTGAGGTATTCCCCGCATGTTGAACAAAAATAAAGGCTTCATTTCACTACTTAAAATGTGACCAACTCTGTACCATGCCCATACCGCCGACTTAATTTCTTGTCCCTTCTTGGTAAATATTCTCGACAATCCTGTAATCTCTGGGCCTTTCTTAGCAATTTTTTCTTGGTGGCTCAAACTAAAAATGCCGGAATATTTTTTTTTTTCTTTCATAATGCAGTTTAAAGAAACGTTTATTAAATAAAAACAGCCCCAAACAGCTCTATACCAATACAAAATATTGGGGGTTTTTTATTGCTCCAGGCAAAGATCTGTCTACTCTTACTGGTAGTACGTTCAGAGTCTACTTTTCTTTTCTTCGACTCTCCCCTTTCATTAACACACAAATACTAAATGTTACGTCACCATTTGTGGTGAATCGAAAGAAGACGACCCAGAATGATCCAGTTTTCCAAACATTAAAAATAACCGTCAAATCATCGTCATTTAAACTAAGTTTGTAGTTTTTCTTACTAAAAAAATATAGCAAAATCTTTGATTCAGTTCGGTCAAGGTAAGGACAATTCGTTCGGTTCGGTCCGTACCGATTAGTTTTGAAGTTCGGGTTCGGTTCGGTTCGGCCGTAAATGAGGCTCTAGTTCAGTTTATTCTGTTCGGTTTGTTTCCCATGTCTATTTTTAGGTGCATCTGATTGTCCGTCTGACATGTTTAGTTAAGGTACAAAGATAAGAAATGAATTAGTGTTTTAATAGTTTTCTTTTAACACTTCGACATGTAAAACTAATATAGACCCCCATAGAATGGCATTAATCAGAAAGCAAAGCTTTGTATTTGTATTAGTCTCACCTAAGAATAAGGGAGGTTATTATGTTGTTACAAAGAGCATGTTGATAAACATTGGGAAATCAATAGTCCACAATTATCGTGTACATGTTGATCAAACAAAGCACTACTTCTGTGAAGCATTGCCAGACAATAATTCTGTTATGTTGAAATGTTAACTGCTTAGCTCAATATAGTGGTTATGAATAAAGATTTACTATATAGACCTAATTATAAAGCAATGAACATATAGCGTTGATTTTATCTGTACTCAATAGTCTGATATTTACAAATGTTTGTTGTATTACAAGTGTTGATGTGACAAGTCTGCTAGCTGTTTTTTTTTCGCTCTCCTTTCAATACATTTAACTAAGACTAAGACTGCTTTATTGATCCTTATGGGAATTTGTTGTGATTACAAGGACTCTTTTCTTATATAAGAACAACACAACAGAAACATTCGCATAAATAGAACAGACAACATAAAGAGTTCATTCAGCGACTAAACACACGCATCTTGGTCCTTTTCATGTCTCCTGATCAACGAATGGCGTTGATAAAGTCTAACCGAAAAAGGAACGAACCAATTTTTGTACCGCTCTGTTCTTGTCTTGATTGACAGTAGTCGACCACTACGCGAAGACTTGAAATAGTTCTGATGGAGCGGGTGGCTGTTGTCTTCCAAGATTTTTCCGTTTTTTCTTAGACATCAAGCTATCCCTAGTGAAAAAGTCTTTCATCTTGAAATAAATTAAAATTAAGCTAAGACAAAATATTACAATACAGAGAGCATAACAAATTTTTTTTTTGAATCTGTAAAAAATATTTTTACTTCTGTTCTGGTTTAAGTTTATTTTGTTATGTAAAATATAAGATTTAAAAGTGTGCTCGATTTTTTGCAGTGTTTATTTATGTAATGAATGTTGGCTTTCAACGAATGTTGTTTGTAAAGCCTCGCATGCATCTACATACATTAGCATATATCTACATACATTAACATATATCTACATACATTAGCGTATATCTACATACATTAACATATATCTACATACATTAGCATATATCTACATACATTAACATATATCTACATACATGGGCATATATCTACATACATTAACATTTATCTGCATACATTAACATACATCTACATACATTAGCATATATCTACATACTGTTATAAACCTGGTGGTGGCACAAATGGGGGTAGTGGTGTGTGTGTAATCAGCCGACGCAAATCACCCCAAGCCAGCGCTAGACGAGCGGTCAACCGTGACGAGTTACGACGGTCAGCCGAGTCGAGTGTCAACAGGACGGTTCGGGAAGAATCGCCGTTGTGAACAGAGCTCAGGAGCGTCACGAGAGTTGTAGTCATCTGAGCACATAGAAGCGTCGAGCGGAGTTCTGTCCGGTTCGAGAAGGCCAGTAGAGACGCTATATAAGAGCGGAGGTGTCGCAGTCAAGACGGTCGAGAAAAGGGGCTCAATACAGCAATTTCAGAAAGGAGGTTCACGACAAGAGTTCAGAACAAGGTCGACTACAGCACAGTTCAGCGGTGCGGTTCTGTACGGAGCATTACGCCGGTTCAGTGCCGAGTACTATCAAGTACAGTTGAGACGAACGGCGTCTTGATCTTGGTCTGTGATCGAGTCCGACACAACGAGCCTAGTGTGTGAAGTAAGTCCTGAACTGTTGAACCCAGTGCAAGCCCGGAACAGACGGAGAGGCCAGTGCAAGAGTTGATACGGCGGAACGGTGTTATCGGAGAGATATTTGTACAGTGTACGTGTAGCCAATTGTACAGTATTGGCTGTTATTTATTCAGCTATTAAAGTGTTACGTTACTTTGGAGTCCTGACTTGTCAAGTTCTTTAAGTTGGTGGTGTAAGGTGCAGTTTGCAGAGAGCCTGGATAGTAAGATTCGTAACAATACATTAACATATATCTACATAAATTAACACATATCTCTACCCCTCAGATATTAATTAAACATGATCACAACACAAAGTGCTAGTATTGACATGATAACTAACCAACATTTACTAGATGTCAGTGATGAAGTTTACATTGCTATTGACATATTATTAAATTGCATTTTGTCTCTAGGACTTGCAATGTTAGGTTTTATTGGAAACCTCCTGAATATTTGTGTCTTGTCTCAACAAGGGTTGAAAGATACAACAAACGTATTGCTGCTCTATCTGGCTGTCTCAGATTTTATATTTTCTTTTTTCACTCTTGTTTATAGAATTCCAAATGTAGCTTTTTATTTCAACACACATTTATCTGTTTCTATAGAAACATACTATTTACAGTGTTTTGAGACGATTAAACTTTTATCTTTGTTTTCTAGCACATATTTTATTACAATGTTATCTGTTGAAAGAATGTTTGCTGTTTGTTTTCCATTTCAAGTTTCTAGAATTGTAACACGTTTTAGAATCAAACTAACAGCAATCTGTGTAACTGCAGTACTTTTTCTATTTCTGTCTCCTTTGTATGGCTTTGGTTACTTAAATACTGTCGTTGTGGACAATGTCACTGAAGTTTGGAGATACGGAACAAACTTTTATTTTGAAAACTATCAATTCTGGAGACAATTTTATTTGAGTATATTTGTGAATATTTATTCCATGGCGATTCCCATAGTAATTATAATAATATGTACCTTTACAACACTAACAAAAATAAAAGCGACTTCTAAAAATATTAAAATTGTTTCCGCCTCTGCTAGATTAAAACGTGTACACGAAATGAAATCGGTCAAAATCAGTTTACTTTTGTCCACATTTTTAATCGTTTTTGTCATTGCACCGTCTGGTATTCTCGAAACTTTGGGATATTTCAACTTTTTAAATTCACATATAACCCACAAATCTTTACAATTGTTAATTTCTTCGGAACAGATTCTGTACGTATTCAACTCTTCATTGAACTTTATTTTGTATGTCATGACAAGTCCTAAATTTGCCAAGACTTTAAAAATGTTTTGTGCATAGGTGGATTTGGAAATCAATTTTTATTGTGTATAAAATTTTATGTCAAACGTAACCATAACCCTAACCTCAAGTGCTGAAGAATGTAGTTGTTGTTTTTTTATTTAAGTAAAAAAAAATGTGTAATCCTTACTATGTATCTAAGTCCAAACGTCACCCCTAAATAAACGTTAACTACAAAAGATGGCTCATGTTAACATTCAACAAATCGTATAGAATAGGTTTGTAAGCAATCGGATTCATTTATGGACAAAAAAGGGTAAAATAACAACCTAATTGTATTAGTAATTTTTCACTAAATCTTATATTCGACGTAATTATAAGATTCGGCAGCTGTCTAATTAAAACCAAGTGTTATTCTGGACTATCTCCCAATGAAACTACTCTCTACTGACCGTTCTCCATGTCGCTGTGGTCAACGCAAGAGAAATGTCTACATCTAATAGACGGCACAATCAGATTAACGATGGTTTGGGAAAAGATTGATTCCACTGGCACTATTTTAAGTGTTTGTGTGTGTTACAATTTCAAACTGTTTACAAATGTTATTCTAATATAAAAATAATAAAATAATAATTACATAGCTGGGAGGGGAATATCTAATGAGAATTTTTTCATGCTGCTTTTAGGCGCTCAGTAAACACAACTCCAGCCCCTTTGTTTAGTAGACAAGATGTTGTCAAGTGATTTTGGCTGCTCAAGCACGCATTCCAGATATAAATTCCAAAATGTATATTTATTACTTTAACTTTGACACATTTGTTCTAGATAGTTGTAGCATTAGAACAAGTTTGTACAAGTTAGTGCTCTTTTTGAGTTTTTTTGTGCTGCTATTTCTTGTGCACATTTTGGCATTTCAGTTCTATTATTTACTGTTCTTACTTTATTAGTTACCTATTGTAATAATGGTTACGCTCTACTATCAACCTGAAGCCCTAATGTTTTCTGGTGTTCTGTAACTTTTGTATAGCTGCATTACTTTTGTTCCCAGTTCTAGGGTAAGTTTATTTATATACATGTATGATGATCCATAGTGTGGCTGAGCTGTTCGACTTGCTATTATCCTTTCAGTAGAGCAGCGAATACTGGCTGGTTTGTCTCTTAATTATCTTTCAAAATAACATCTGCGGTCATATTTTGTAGCCAGCTTTGAGTTAGTGTTGGTTGTAATTGTACGACTCAGTCTGAAGTCAAGGGGTGCCAGGTATAAACGTGCATAACTTGTCCGCTAGTTGACTGCCACTGGAAAGTGTTAAGTGTGGATTTAGCATTTGTGTATCTTCACTCGACTAGCTTACTGTCAGTGTTCATATATCAATGGAGTAAATGACATATTTCATTGTAAATATTCATGCTACTAGTCTCCTTCTAATAACAAGAACTGTTAGTTCAACTACAACATAGTCAACAATTGTTTTTAATTTTCTGTATTAAATTCATTTTAAAATGCAAATTGTTATCTTTATTATAGAAGATAAACATATTTATTATAAATTAATATTTTAAATTTCCCTTTGAAGTCTGTACTTGATGTGAACTTGTGACATGTCTTGTACGAGTGTCACCAGCTCCGCGAGCTAAGGGGGGACCTGTCTGTGCAGTCACTCGACTTGTATGGTAGCTATGAGGCACTACGCCGGACGGCTAAGTTTCTTGCCAGAGCACTACGGGAGGATTAGTCCTTCCTGCTCTGATTTTTCAATAGGAGTTCATCTCAGGTAGTCTGGTAGTGTTTGTAGAAGTATAGATAGAGTAGGGTTTGGATTTAATGTACTATATTGAATTGATTTATTTTTGCTATATGTAAATAAAGTATCATTGTTAGTATTTACTCACAGTTAACGTTTTGTTTCTTGCTTTCTTTTATTTAGTTTAGTTTTGTTTAGTTGTGCTGTCTGGTTGCTTAGGCGACTTTAGTCCCTTGGTCACAGACTGAGGTGCACGGAAACGACCCACCCAGTAGTGTTCCGACTTCTTAATATTGTTCTACTGACCTTTTCTTCTTGTTTTGTTTCTATTGAAATATCAAGCTTTGTTTATTGTAAGTCTTAAGTATCATTGCATTTCCAGTATATCGACTCAAAGGAAAGTAAAGCAATGATTGTGCTGCTCCTCTAGTAGATATATTTTCAAAGCAAAAACATACTTAGAATTATACCAACAATCTTTCGTTAAAGACATTTTATGAAGAGAATGTTGACTGGATTAAGTGAATGGTCTACACATCCATTAAAATAGCTTTTTTGATAGTTCCTAAACTAGGCTTTACTTCTCCTAGGTCTAAAGACATAATAGTTTAATTGTCTTATCCTTGAGCTCGGCACATTATAGAGTCAATTACATCACTTTCCAGACATTTTAAGAACTGATCAGAACTGATCTCATAAGCTTTTTTTCCTTTAAAAATCTTATTGATTTATAAATTCGGACATCAGTATCTTGCAAACATTATGTCCCTGATAAGTATATCGATTATTCTTCATATGCCTAGTGATAGTTTGGGAATACCTAATGTCTGAAGACTGTCTTCATTTGTTAAACACTGACATTGTTCATTTCCATGCAGCTGGTGTGGAGCGAAGAGTACAGCTGAATGTTTTGCCGTTATATTTGGTGTCATGTTTTCAAAATTGTGATAGAGTTTTGACTAAAATCATTTAAAATAGAAAACAATGTAAGCAATTTAGAACTAAAGATTAATTGTGATTATCATGTCCGTGTATTCAGCCCCCTTACAATTATTTTTTTTAACATTGTATGCTATTGCAAAAGTTAATTTTTCCCACTTGGGTGTCACCCCCTTTTGGGTGCCACCCGGTGTTGTCCGCACACCCCGCACCACCTAGTGAATTCAGCCCCCTTACAATTATTTTTTTTAACATTGTATGCTATTGCAAAAGTTAATTTTTCCTACTTGGGTGTCACCCGGTGTGGTCCGCACACCCCGCACCACCTAGTGACTTTACTGGGTATGACGCCTACTCTTTCTACAAAAATAAATGGGATGATTTCTACTGAACTCCCGATTAGGAGCTTAAACTTACCGTTCATGAATTTACTGAGGCGGCTGCCTTGTTTAATCTGTTTGCAATTTCTTAATTTAAAAAAAAAGGAGATTGTGCTTCAGAAGTCTACACTTGAAATGAACTCTGCACCATAAACTAATGTGAATGACTATTTCCTAATGTTGTCGACCACACTACGTTCCTGGGCAGCACAATATTTAACGATGCGTCTCTATCTAGAGAAATGGACAACTATCTCATTAAGGCCAATAGTACTTTTGTTCACTTCAAATTGCATGGCGGATTTAGTTTTTTCTTTCACCTGACAACAAAAATCAATGTTTATAAAGCAGTGGTTCTCACCAAACTTTTGTATGACTCTGAGACCTGGGTGGTCTATAGAAGGCATTTAAGTCTCAATGAACGCTTGAATCAAAGGTCCCTGGCTCCATAACGGACATCCCCTGACAGGACAACCTTACAAATAGTAAAGTTCTGCTGAACACTACTGCATTTTGAGATGGTCTCCTCTAAAGAATTCTATCAGTATTTACCTTTGCCTAATATGTGCCTAATACTAGGAATAAGAACACTCTACATATCTTCATATCTAATACTTTCCCGAGAAAGAGTCGTTTAAGTTTAGTGCATCTTGTTCTAGTACATAAAGCAAAACAATTCAAAGACATTTTCTTTACAAATAAAAGCTCGAGAAAACAAAAGCACAAATGTACATTCTAATTATATGGTCACATCAATACACAAATATTTCACAAATAAAACAATGATGCAACTACTGTTCACGTATAGTTAAAATAAAATAAAAAAAAGACCATGATATTATTTCAAATGTAACATTGAAATCAAAGCGTATATCTAATATGTTTTCAGTAAAATAAACTATTACATGTACACGGAACTACACACATCAGGATCATATTGAAAAGCTATAGAAATAAATCAACATGCTACGATGAGGAAATGTGTACAATGATGAGTAGGTCGAGAACTTATTAAATTGGACGAGAAAAACACAATTCTTTGAAATAAAATAAAAGGAATAGCAGATGTTAATTGTTTAAAACTGACATCCGTATTTGTTTATTCCTTTTACATCTACCATTAGTCATACACACAGATAATACAAACTACAAAACCAAACATTAGACATATATATTGAAATTGGAAGAGTGTAGTGAATAAGCATACACTAATACAAATTATAAACATTTTACTATATAAGCTCATATGTAAAATATCCAAATACAATAAGAATATTAAACAATTTGTTCAAAATGTAAAATATGACACAGATAACAGACTTTTTAGATTCCTTTCTATAGAATTAGAATGATAAGGTACAGCATGAAAGATATAAAAAAGTTGTGTTAACATATATTTGTTTCTATAACACAACTATGTAGCTGCATAGAAGAATAAAAAGGCAAGAATATCTTACACAAAATATGACAAAAAGAAGTTTCCTTTCTAGTGACTTCAAATTGTATTTATACTTTGACATCCTTGAGTCTATACAGAGAAGCTTTATTTCTAATCTTATATGATGGTGAATTCTATATAATAAACTGAAAATTGGTTTGATATAAATGCTTTGAATTTGTATCTACTATCTGTGAGACCATTTATTGTTTTCTTGTGTTACAAATGTATCTCTTCATCACTTACAATGTTTTTCAATACAAGTTGTACTGGAAATAGGTTCTTCTATTCGACTGAAAAATAAATAAATATTCAATGAACTTGAACACGTCACTAATTATTCAGTACTATATCACTCTTTGCATCTTCTAACAGGATGTACCCTTTCATCCAATAAAAATAATGCATTTCTTTTCAGAAAGTAATTATAGACAATTTGGCTTTTGGAAATATAATAATTTGTTTATCGTCTTTAAAATTATTTTGAACTCTAAAATTTACTTAGATTCACCCCCTCCTTTCATTTGCTAAGATGTTTCCAATGAAATGACTGAAGCTATGTGACTTGAACCAAGACATCTTCAATCATGACAGCCTACAACCTCAGGGCTCAATGCAAAGAGAAAAAGATTGCGTAATGGAAGGTCATGCTAAAATCATACATCTATACTACAAGCAGTAACTGACATTTGATGTCAGTTTTGGATAAAGAAAATTCTGTCAATTATTTATTCTATGTAGAGGGAGATAATTGTAAAAAAAAAAAAAGAGTTCTGTTTGTCATTTTCAGAAATTTGTTGTCTTCTCTTGCTTAAGGCTATTTATGATCGCTCTTCTTCTTTATTGATACGCTTGGAAGTACAACTAAAATTTGCTTTACACTTTAAGAAAAGGTCATATAGATTTTGTGACATTTATCTATACATTTATCTATGTAATAGATCTAGATAATTTGAGACAATAATATGCTTTTGGTGTTTTGTACTTTCCTGACACACCTGTCTTTCATGTTTCGCTACATCTTTCAACCTTTGAGAAGTTAGTTTTCTCTAAGCGAACATTCTGTTCAACATTTTTTTGTTAAACTCTTCGTCATCTTTGCTATTTTTTGTTTTATTCAGCTCCTACGCATCTTGCCTTGGAACCAGCTCCAACAAACAGGTATCTCTAGGTTTATAATTTACACCAAATATGACATGTGAACAAATCCAAGGATTCAATAAGTTTAAAGTTTCTGATACATTTTAACCATTTAATTTTTTCAGTAAAATATCGTCATTTAGACCAGTGTTTATAGATTCAATGTGGAAAATTTTACCAAGCGTTAATTTTTTTTTTTCAAATGTGACATTAAGTGGAGATTAGCTCTATAATGAAATATAGTTTTATGTATAATGAAACTACATACATATTGTTTAAATAAAATATGTATTTTCATTTGTATGTTTATAGAAATTTCAGACTCAGCTATTAAGTTGGTCAAGGTGGGTCTTACGGGTTTTACTAGGAGAGGGTGTAATTTAACCGGGTTACCCACTAGACAGGCTAGTGCAGTAATGAACAGCTGTAACTAAAAGACATTCGAAGGTCTCATATAAGCAAATGAAAACCGTTCAACAAATGGTTAACGCTCGTTATACCGACAAACATTTCATAGAGCACATAATTGACATTAATGTCTAGGTAGTAGTAAGACATACTGCATTATACAATCATTACAATGTCAAGCAATGTAATGGGTAAAAATATACATGAATAGGCAATGCCCCTTTCAAGATCCCACAAGCCAGGATTATAAACAACTACATGGGTGGAGGCATGGCTCTGCACTAACCAGGGCCGGACACAAAGCAACAACCTGGCTTACTCAGGGCCGAAGCCTGAATCAACAATACTCAAAACCAAGCAGCCACTATAACGTTTCTCCTCCCAAACACATATTTTGCCAGAAATTCTAATGACTCATAACACTTATTGTCAAGACTCATTTTCTCTCTCATATACGTATGTGTATTACTAAACGTACCCAAGTCCTGGGCAATACCATAACGACACATACTACGACACAATAAGATTCAGAATGCCAGCTCACAGACATATAACACGTTTATTACATTATCTGCACTATAATACAGAATCAGTTCAGACATTTGAAATATCCAGTATCGATTAAGAATATACCAGCTTAATATTTCATAGACTGAATTGTGACAACACAGAAAAATAATTAGAGTCTACACTTCCACTCTATCTGTATCTAAAAGTACAACTGTCCTGGACTAGGAACAAAACCACACTACCTTATTATGAGTTACATTCTGTCTGTGACATTTTACGTCTCGAGAGACGATCTTTTTCCTTTGCAACTTCTTGTGTGACTAAAGAGGCCAATCCTTGATACACAGCTGCGATCGCAGGTTGGGCATATAATATATATATATATATATATATATATATATATATATATATATATATATATATATATATATATATATATATATATATATGTCTGTCTAATGGCTGTGTGAAGCGTCTAGTGTGGTAGCTTGACTTGTTGCCACCGCTGGCTAACATCTGCGAAAGGGGGGCAATTTTTTAAGTCTCTCTTGCCTGTACATAGCCTCTTCACAGCAAGTCCTATGCAGTACCTTCTCGTGGTGGCAGATGGAAACTGAGGCTGCGAAGCCTCAGGCTAAACTGCAAGGGTCTTGGAGGAGGTTTGGCCCCAAGATGTGAGGCAGGCATGGTCCGTCGGCGTGCGAACACGCACTGCTGCCCACAAACCAAACCCCTAACTATAGGTCAACAGCCGTACTGCCTTGTGTGTGTGTCCCTGTAAGGTTTAAGGCTAAGGGAGTAATCCCTAACAGAAAATCCGGTCCTGGAGCCCCGTAGGCAGGGGAACAGTAGTAAGACTACTGCTCTCTGGCAAACTCCTGCAGCCACCTGTCCCCAAATTGTGATGGCTCGCCATCCCTTTGGACCCGGTCAGTATGGAAGAGAGGCGTGTGCTGACGTGTGGGCAGCCCAGCACTCGCAAATTTACCGCCCAGGCTCTCCCCCAGCTATGGAGAGGTCACTCCATCTCTGATAGTAATGTCGTTGAGTTACATTAGATTCAACAAAAACATCTCACCAAGTAAAACAACCCAAAACAATAACAGTTTTGAAGTCAACAACCTGTATTGCCCTCCTTCTCCTCTACAGTAAAAAGGAGACCCAGGCTGACCAGAACTCAGTCCGGACACTTATTCCCCCCCATTCACACACACAAACACACACTATGCCTACATACAATATGAGTATTCTTCGACCTTTTCAGCCTTTTCTCAAACTATTGAAAAAGCGTTCTGATGCTTTCTAACACCATCAACTTTTTAATCAACTGTTAACAAAAGGATCGAGGTTAGAAATTGCATTTAAAATTGACTTTGATCGAATTAGTAGAATTACGCGTGATTATGGACTTGAACCTTTAACCGTCAGATTTAAAGTTTGATGTTCTACCGACTGAGCTAATTGAGTGCTATTCATATCAGAGGAAAACACGCATAAAAAACAGAAGTCTAATCTTGTACTTTTTAGTATGTTGGCTTAAAGAAAAGTTAAGTTGAAATTGTAAAAAAAAATCGTTTTTTGATAAATTCAACTGCTGTAGTTTCGATATTGGAAATATCTTTGTTCTAGTAGACCAAAGCTAGGTGGTAACAAGTTAAAGTTTCTGATTCGTCCTCAGCAAGTTTCAGAATGAAGGATGAGTGAATTAGGGCCTCTACATATCTATATATAGATTTAAATATATCTCTATCTATCTATCTATCTATCTATCTATCTATCTATCTATCTATCTATCTATCTATCTATCTATCTATCTATCTATCTATCTATATATATATATATATATATATATATATATATATATATATATATATATATATATATATATATATATATATATATATATATATATATATATATATGTCACGTATGAATGTGTGTAGGGATGTATAATCTATTTTTAGAATCTGCGCGAATGACCGGAAGTGTGTTTTGTTGTTAGACACAGACCAGCGTGTGTGATATGCAGTAAAGCTGATTAAAGTTTATGTGTTTGATCTAGTGGTTTAATTGTTTTATTTCGTTAACTAGAACTGAACCAGGCACACCTAGACGTATCGAGACCTAAGGTAGACTCTATCGAGTTATAATTATAAATAGAATAAGAAACCTGTGACATATTTGGAGGCTCGTTTATCTAGTTACTTGACTTAATCTTGGAAGACATTACGCAGAACTGCGATTCGCCATTGTGAAAAGGTCAAGGACCAAGAAGGCCGTGAAGTCGTGAAGAGTGTGCGCTTACGTGCAACGGCGGGAAAAAGTCAATCAGCCGAGACGAAACCAGATTAAACACAGCGATAAAACTATTAGTGTTGTTTATATTGTATGCTAGAGATATAAACAAAATGGCAGAGAGATTAACACAGAAATGGAATTGTCGGGGACAGCTCTACAGGAGTGGGTGAAAGAAAGAGAAGTCAAGCTGGAAAAGAAAGAAAGAGAAGACAGAGAGCGTGAGGAACGTGTTAAAGAGAGGGAAGAAAGAGCTAAAGAAAGAGAGGCGGTGGAGAGAGCTAAAGAGGCAGAAGCAAAAACTAAAGAGGCAGAAGCAAGAGCTAAAAAGAAAGAAGCTGTTGTAGAAATACACAAATTGAGAGTTAGAGAGTTGGAGCTTAGGGAGACGAAAGGAGAAATCAAAGAGCATATCAAACCTGTATGGAAACCAAAGTTGCCACCTTTTAATGAGAACGTGGATCAAATGGATTGTATATTTGGCGAGATTCGAAGTGCATGCTCAAGCTACAGAAATACCTAAAACTCAGTGGGGAAGTCATCTATGCACATTGTTACAGGGAAAGGCACTGCAAGCTTGTATCAACTTTTCTAAGAAAGATTTAGAGGAATATGACAAGGTGAAGGAAGTATTGATGAAAAGATACAACTTGGCAGATGATGGGTATAGAGAGAAGTTCCATAAAGCTAAACAAGAGAGAAACCAGCCATTCCATGAATTCGTTGAGGACATTACAGGATACTTAATGCGTTGGGTCGAATTGTCAAATACTGAAAAGACATTCGAAGGTCTCATTGATCTGTTCATCAGAGACAAGATCCTAACATCTTGCAATCCTCAGTTAGTGGCTTTTCTACATGAAATGAAACCGAAAGATGTGCCAACAGCAGTCAAGTTGTGTCAGCAATATATTACTGTACATCAGGAGCAGACAATTCAGAGAGAGGAAGACTTGATAACTAGCAAGTTTGCCTTTGCTGCAAAGACTAATGATAACAGAAATCGCTTTAAACAAGAATGGAGACAGGACCGTCTGCAGAAAAGAAGTGTTGGTGAAAAAAGAAAATGTTTTAAGTGTTAAGAACGGGACATTTAGCAGCCCAATGTAGAAACAAAAGTCCATTAAGACGAAATGAGACTATGGGTTCAAGCAGAAGTAAGGAGTTTAAAACCAGCAACAGGGGAAGACTGACTGGATATCCGTACAATGCGTCAGTTTGCATAGACTATCAACATGGTGAACAACTCCCTCATGAATCTGATCAGATCCAGATGGCTGCTGGAGCTGTAACTTCTGACGCTGGGAAATTAAAAATGTATCCTGGATTTGTTGGGAAAAAATCTATTTGGGTCTTGAGAGACACAGGAGCGACCGCAATCGGAGTGAAGAGACTACATGTGCACCCTCACCAGTTGACGGGTAAGAAAGTCCAGTGTATGACATTTGGAGGAACAATTGAAGAATATCACACAGCTGTCTTGACATTGATACGCCATTTTTATCTGGGAAAGTTGAAGCATGTGTGTTGGAGAGGCCTGCAGCTGACTTGATTCTAGGAAACGTGACTGGCATAACTGAGCCTACCATCACAGATATCTACAAGTGGCAAACGTCAGCAATGTCAGAAGTTACAAATGCGGTAACTAGATCTAAATCTGGTGTAATAGATAACATGGGACAACCGATACTACAAAGTCAGATCGAACAGCCAGAATCAGAATTAACATCCAGTTATGCATGGAAACAAAAGGAGGACCAAACATTGGTTAAACTTTTTGAATTGGCGAAGCGTCCCACCAGTAAATTTTAAGTAAAAAATGGGCTTCTGATGAGACAAGATAACAAAGCTAAACTACAGCTAGTCGTTCCTGCCGCTGAAAGAAAAAGAATTTTGGAGTTAGGCCATGGCTCGCCTTTTGCGGGTCATATGGGGACAGCACGAACAACGATACAGCACCGTAGAAAGAGAGTGCTTGGCAGTTGTTTGGGCAGTAACCAAGTTGGCCAGATACCTGTTGGGCAAAACATTCATAGTCCGCACAGATCACGCATCCTTACGCTGTTTAAACACACGTAAGTCGGTGAATTCCAGGGTAACTCGCTGGGCGGGCCCTGATGCGTCAGGATTTTCAGTTCGAAGGGCAGCATATTCCAGGTAAATGAAACGTGGTAGCGGACATTCTGTCACGCTTATCATAGATATAAGCCTACGTGGCTTCTCACAAGCATGTGTTGCGTCATCAAAGACTTTGTGTCTTCAACAGTTTAGACTTTGTTGCTTGATGGTAGACTTTCTGTCTACAACTAAGACTTTGTATCTTCATCTTTTAAGACTGTGTCTTAACTATAGACTGTGTGCCTATTACATTGCAGTCTGTGTGACAACATTAAAGTCTGTGTGACTATGTTTAAGTCTGTTTGGATACAAAAAACGCCTATGTGGCATATCCAGAGCCTTTGTGGCCTATCGAAAGAACATTTTTGTTGTATTGTGGTGTAATGTTTACTATTTGTTTTATAATCGTTTTATTTAGTGATATTTGTAAAAATCGATTATAATTTTAGGAAGGGCGAGATGTCACGGATGAATGTGTGTATGTATGTATAATCTATTTTTACAATCTGCGCGAATGACAGGGAGTGTGTTTGGTTGCTAGAGAGAGACTAGTGTGTGTGATATGCAGTAAAGCTGATTAAAGTTTATGTGTTTGATCTAGTGGTTTAATTGTTTTATTTCGTTAACTAGAGCTGAACCAGGGACACCTAGACGTATCGAGATCTAAGGTAGATTCTATCGAGTTATAAGTATAAATAGAATAGAAAAGCTGTGATAATATATATATAGATAGATAGATATAATTTTTATGTATTTTTTAAATTTATTTTTTTCGATAGATTGCAAAAAAAGAACAATGAACACTACTCAGCCAAACATCTTACCTGGTAAAGGCAAGACCACTATTTCAGTGGTGGTGGCCAGATATCTTCGGGATGTAAACATCGATGTTTTTAATGCATGCAATATTTTTATCAACTGTTTTTGTCTGCAATTCCTCTCGTGTGTTGGTCTCATTGGAAATGTGTTCAATATTATTGTGTTGTCACATCACAGCATGAGAGATACAACTAATTTAATTCTCTTGTATCTCTCTGTATCTGACCTTATATACTCCTTGTTGAACTGCTTATTAGCTATTACTAATGTACTGAATTATTTTAACATATATCTGTACTGGACCATGTATTCTTTTTACAGCACTCTGTTTGTTCCACTAAAAGGGTTGGCTCTTATTACTAGCACCTACTTCGTGACCATGCTGTCAGTAGAAAGAATGATTGCTGTTTGTTTTCCATTTCAGGTTTCTAGAATGGTTACAGAATTAAGAATAAAACTCTGCGCCATGTTTATAACCCTTATACTGGCAGGATTATTATTTCCTGAATATTCACTATTTTATCTTCAGCCAATTGTTTTTAATGGCATCACTGTTTACAGTCGAGATATGACACAGTTTTATTTCAATAACTATACGTTCTTTTCTTCTTTCTTTTTAAGTTACTTTGTCAACATCTACTCCATGGCTGTCCCAATCTGTAGCATTGTCGCTTGTTCAACTTGCACGATTATTAAAATTTCAAGTTCCACAAGAAATATTAAAAAGTTGTCCGTCCATTCCAATGTAAAAAGAGCCAAAGAGACGCGCTCTGTAAAAACAAGTTTAGTGCTGTCAGCTGTGTTAATTTTTGTTGTCCTAATACCAGGTGGTATTATTGAAACTATTAATTTTGTGGACGCCACTCTCTTTCATCTGTTGGACAACGGGCTGGTATTGTTAATGTCCGCCGAGAAGTTATTATATCAACTGAACGCAGCGATAAATTTCATTGTTTATGTTACAACAAGTTCTAAATATTCACAAACATTCAAACGTGTATTGACATTAAAAAAGTAATTCTTTCCCTTTATGATCGCATTTAGCTCGTAGCATCATCACATCAGAACACTTGAGTTAATTCTTAAGAACTACTACGACACACAGATTATTATCTAGAATGAGATCAAAATGTGAGTTAATGTATTAGACGATGAGGCTTAATGTGTGTGTACAGCAGACAGGCTATACTTGACAGATTTCTATTTCATATTATTTTATGAATTTTTCCATTTGTATTTTTTCACTTAAGTTTTTTTTATACTTGTGTTTCTGTTTTAATTTGTTTGTAATATATTTTTAATAGCAAAAAAAAAATATTATTATAAACGGAAACATTGGTCACTCGTAAAATAAGATAACTTGACATACACAATACATATAATTTAACAAGTGATCAGACATACAAAAGGTGTCTCAGGTATCGTCATATGCTTCAAGCACCCAAACAAATACCAAAAACGAAGTTTCTAATGAATTTTAAACCAATTCTGTAAATAATTATAACGAATTCTCGTCCACCATATTCTATTTTTACAGTCATATTTTTGTCAGAAAACGGAAGGGGGCGGTAGAGTGAAGCGATAAATCATATAAGACTCCTCTCTTACATTTATATGTACAAAATTGTGTAATTTCTTCACTTAAATACAAAAAAAAGTATTTATCTATCCGAGTAGGGTGAGGCGATTGCATCTATGGTCCTTCTCACGGTCCCACCTGGTACCCACCGACCACACACGTTATATTATATTTCTAATAACGATTTCATTTGAGATTAAAGTGTAATACGACTTCATATCCAAATAATAAAAAGTAGCTTATATTATATAGATGGGGGAGGGGGGGAATTAATTTTAAAAAGGTTTAGCAAAAACAATGTTTATTTTTTTATGTCATAGTTTTACAACAATACATACTACAAATGTACAAGGTTTAAAGACTGAGTTATTTATATTCAAATAGAAAAATACGAAACGAAAAGAGTCTAAATAGTAGCAGCATGGAGGATAATAAGTACCAACTATATATATACATAACAATGCAGAAAGATTCACAAAAATAACTCACAAGTATAATTATCAGCATTTTCACAACCTGCACATGGAATATGCACCCAAGAAGCACACATTAAACATTGTATCATCTTCTTTCAGATTTTCTTGGAATAAGAAACAATTCTAAATTTGACCTTTCTCATTCTCATTCTGACTAAACTAAATAGACATTTACTTTGTTTTCTTTTAAGTTGCAGGAATAATTTTTTTTTTTGAGATTGCATCATCCACGATACTTTTTTTAAAAAAGGACTGGAAATTAAAAATTCAGATTTAAAAGATTTTTTTTCTGTTTAACATATGTTTTTTTCTTTTACTGGGATTGGAGACATTGCAGTTACAGGGACGTATTTAGACTTTGGTTCTTGAGAAGGAATCATAAGGACCTACATCATCTCCAATATTTGTAAATTAAATAATACTGGAGGAAAATCTCTCATGCCATATTTTAAAATAAAATTTAAAAAATTTAAAGAAACCAAGGCAGAAAGAGTTTACAAAAGTATATAAAAATTAAATACCTAGCCCAAAAAGTAAGCAGACAGCTGCAGAGTGAATACATAAACAATGTAATATCTAAAGATAACAACAAAAACCTATGGTTATACATTAAGTCTAAAAAAATGAAAACAACAGGCATAGCGCCATTAAAAGATGAACATAACATAATACATAATAAAAGGAAACTAAAGCAAACACCATAAACAAATACTTTGCATCAGCATTCTCAGTCACAGGAGACAAAGACATATTTCTTAATTTGAACCAAGTAGACAACATAGAAGATTTAGTAGTACAAGAAAATAGAATCCAAAAACTACTAGCCAACACCAAACCAAATAAAGCGTCTGGACCAGATGGTATTCCAGCTAGATTACTCAAATAACTAAGCTATGAGCTAGCCCCAGTGCTCAAAATACTCTTTCAGGCATCGCTTAACCAGGGCAGAGTACCAAAGGACTGGAAAGAAGCTAATGTCACCCCCCTATTTAAAAAAGGAGAAAAATCTGACCCAGGAAACTACAGACCAGTATCACTTACCAGCATCACATGTAAAATACTAGAACACATAATATGTAGCAATATCATAAACCACTTAGACAAACATAATGTCCTCACCCCATACCAACATGGCTTTAGGAAATATAGATCATGTGAAACACAACTAATAGGACTAATTGATGATTTTTCAAAAGGTTTAGATAATAATAAACAAATAGATGCTATCTTACTAGATTTTTCCAAGGCTTTTGACAAAGTTCACCACCATAGTTTGCTTAAAAAATTAAAATATTTCGGCATTAATTGCCCACTGCATCAGTGGATTAAAGATTTTCTGATAGGGAGAGAACAAACTGTAATAATAAATGGCTCTAAACCAACACCAATAACAGCAAACTCAGGTGTACCTCAAGGAACAGTCTTGGGTCCACTACTATTTTTAATTTACATAAATGATCTACCGAATTGCATTAGTTCATGAACAAAAGTCAGATTATTTGCAGATGATCGCATAATATATAGAACAATAAAAACATCACAAGACACAGATATTTTACAAGGAGAATTAGATGAATTACAGAAATGGGAATCAAATTGGAGCATGTCTTTCCACCCAGAAAAATGTCAGTTGTTAAGAGTAACAAAAAAAAAACTAAAACAAATTAATTCCACTTATCTTATTCATGGCAAACCAGTAACACAGACTAAAAACGCAAAATACCTAGGTGTTATAATAAATAAAAAACTGTCATGGAATCCACATATTGATGAAACTATTAAAAAATCAAACAAAGCATTAGGATTTATTAAAAGAAATTTCTATAAATAAAATAAGAACATAAAACTAAAATGTTATTTAACCTTGGTTAGGCCAATAATAGAATATGCATCCTCCATTTGGAAACCCTCAACTCAAGAAAACATTAAGAAACTGGAACAGACACAAAATAGAGCAGTGAGATTCATAACAAACGAATATTCACATTTGACTAGAGTAACACCTTTAGTAAAATCACTAAATTTAGAAAGCCTTCAGGACAGAAGACTCAAAAGTCAAGTAGCAATTATACATAAAACACTGAACCATAACCTTCAAATACAAAAACAAAATTTAATAAAATACTCTGAAAGACACAAAGATAAAAGCACATTCCTCGTCCCATATGCTAGGACAAATCTGTACAAATACTCCTTCTTCCCTAGTGCTATTAGAGCATGGAATGGGTTGCCTGAGCTAGCCAGAAAAACCAGTGACTTGGCAGAATTTAAGTCATTGGTTAATATGCATGCCTAAATGCATGACGCGTAGGACGTAATCATCTTCTTTTTTGAAGTAACGTCTGTATTATATAAGATAGATATAATGTATTAAATAATGTCAGAAACAGTAAGAGATTTCATTGGGTAGCTTTTTGATAATGAATGTCGATTTCATAAATATGTTAGGAGGAACATAAGACATTTCATTCTGTCGTTCATTAATTAAATATTTTATGAGGTTATACAACAAACCTAATGGATTTAAAAGTATGTTTCAAGTGACTATTAAAATATTTCGGAGACTTTGTTATTTTCTAGATAAAATTCTCACTTTAAAGTTAGATCACTGGTAAGATGAAGAAAAACAACCAATATTAACAAAAGAGTAAGAATTTATCTCTCTCGCCTTCTCTCTCTCTCTTTTGCTCTCTCTCTCTCTCTCTCTGTGTTTAAATATTACCGACAAAGGGCAACATCCCACATTCTATATAATGCCTAGACATTCTATCTTACGTAAAATACAGCATAAAACATTTTATGTATGAGCAAATTTGTCTGTAAGCGTCAGATATTCTAAAGAATTCAGCTTAACTAGAAACGAAAGATTGGTCTAAACTTCCCAACCTTGTCAGTGTTCAGGCCTTCTATAACTATTTGTTTCGATTGGATAACGGTTAGAGAGTTCTTTCTTTCTTTCTTACCACACACTATGTATACGGCACTATGAAGACCCACGTGAGTTTACTTTAGTCTGTTTACTTATCCATTTTCCATTATGAATGTTTCTATAAAGAGGCGGAAAACAATGGAACCTAGCACAACATCTGGAAGATCTGAGCTTCGCCGATGACATCTGCCCCATCTCCCATGCACAAAATGCTCAGATTAAACAGATCAGACTCTCAGAAATAGCGAAAAAGACTGAACTTCTAATTAACAAAAAGAAAACAGAAGTTATGAGGATCAACAACAGACAAAAGAACCCAATCATGCTACATGAAGAGAACATCCTTGACATGGACCAATTCACCTCTTCAGGCAAGTTAAGCTAGTAATGATATTGGGAGCTGATGAAGATATACAAAATCACATTTCTAAAACTAGTTGAACATTTTCTACCCCTAAAAAAATATGTCGGACCAAGGTACTGTATATAGAAAATATATAAGACAAAGTTTATCCTTCTCTATGATTCAGAAGCAAGCTAAGTCACAAAAACAAATATGAAAAACTCTAGACTTTTGTCAAAAGATGCCTATGCAGGATTTCGGGAATAAAGAGCTCCGAAAAGATAACTACTGTCATTTTTTCTAAGAGAAACAGGAGAAAAATCTATAGCCCAAAATATTGAAAAGTGAAAGTGGACCACAATAGGACATACCATGGGAGAATTAGTAACCAATGTTGCAAGGTAGGCACACTTTTAAAATCCACAATGAAAGAGGAAAGTGGGCAGACCCAAGCAAACCTGTAAGAGGTCAGTCATCCTTGAGACTGAGGATACTGGAATGACATGGGAGCAGATAAAGAAAGCTGCTCAGAACGAGTTTGGTGGAGAGGTGTGTCACAGGATTAAATCAGTAAGTAAGTGTAACGCTCGATTAGATTTTGCTCGCAATTATAATAATATTTGGGAGAATATGAAACAGAAGAAAGAAATTCGGCACTAAATATAGTTAGAGGAATTGATCTCAGAAGAAATTCCGATTAAGAATTGTCAAAGGCATCGGCAGCACACAAAATACAAAGCAGTTGTGTGAACTATGCTGCAAAAAAAACAAAACAAATATATATGTTAGAGAAGATTATAGTTTTGTGATAGTTCTATAAATCTAGACCAATGCTATTTATTAAACTCTTTAATGAAGTCGCGGGAAAACCCACTGAAACATATATAAACCAAATTTAATTAAACGTGATAGTTTTTCCAAAAAAAAAAAAATTTAACGGTCCAACTAGAGTTTCCCATTGAGGAGAATTAGCTAGTAATTGTATAACCATGATAAACATCAACTATAAAATTTTCTCAAGTCGTTAGATCTGTTTTCGATGAAGAGTTTGCAGTCTGATAAGAGAAATTGTAAACAAGTAAAATAAAAATAAGTTGTAAGAAAAAATACAATTCCTCTATAATACAGCTGATCAACGCTTCTAACTAATTAATTACGTAATACCAACTATAAGAGCTTACTAATATGTATAGATGTACTACTTTTTAAGTCTGACGCAGTAATTTACATAAATGATTACCAAATTGCATTAGTTCAGGAACAAAAGTCAGATTATTTGCAGACGATTGCATAATATATAGAACAATAAAAACAAAACAAGACACAGATATTTTACAAAGAGAATTAGATGAATTACAGAAATGGGAATCAAATTGGAGCATGTCTTTCCACCCAGAAAAATGTCAGTTGTCAAGAGTAACAAAAAAACTAAAACAAATTAATTCCACTTATCTTATTCATGGCAAACCAGTAGCACAGACTAAAAACTAAAAATACCTAGGTGTTATAATAAAGGAAAAACTGTCATGGAATCCACATATTAATGAAACTATAAAAAAATCCAACAAAGCATTAGGGTTTATTAAAAGAAATTTCTATAAATCAAATAAGAACATAAAACTAAAATGTTATTTAACCTTGGTTAGGCCAATAATAGAATATGCATCCACCGTGTGGGATCCCTCAACTCAAGAAAACATTAAGAAACTGGAACAAACACAAAATAGAGCAGTGAGATTCATAATAAACGAAAATTCACATTTGAACAAATTATTTAGTTTGATAAATTGTTGACAACTGTCTTTGTCTCATAAGTTTAATGCATATATTATATTTATATTTATTCGATTGGTTTATTTGAACAAATTATTTAGTTTGATAAAATGTTCAGAGTTTTCTTTGTCCCGTAAGTTCAATCCACATATTCTATTTATAGCTGTAACGTCAGAATGTAATTATATTTTTAAAAATTATTATTATCACCAAATAATGACTTCATAGAGCTATCCAAAATTTTGTACACTCATTGTATCACATCCTGTGATAATTAACAAGAGTAACTAGTCAATGAGTAACAATAGCTCTTTTGTTTTGATGACTAGTGTAGTAAAGAATACAAGATTTTCTTGTGCAACAGTGTCGAGGGAAATTGACCAATAATAATAAATGATGTTTAACCAGGCTATAGAACTGATGAAGTTATTGTCACTTTTCTTGTGTGTATACAGACCTGAATGCATTGGTTTGTGACAACGCATTTATTATGCTATGTATTCACTAGCTTATTATGAAATCACTTCGACACAAAGAATCTAATAATCTAGTTAACCTGTTTGATCTGAAGCCTGAAAATAAAGTTTGAGTGGTCACTTACAGAGCCCAGTAGTATCTCTAGTCACTGGAGACAGTAGTTACTTTGAGTGGAGTAGAGTCGTCTCTTAGAGTAGAGACAGTACATTATTTCTAGTAGTTATTTTTCTACGTTGCGAATGTAACGACTAGAAGTTCAGTACATTATTATTATTATGAAATAAATGTCATATTATTCTGCTGAAGATCGACTTAAGCCTTTGTATTCTATTCATGTCTGTTATGTGTTAAGTGGACACACGAAAACCACGTTGACCACAACTACACCCTTTACATTTTGATGACTAGTGCAAGTGCAATATTTACATCTTTTACACATACATAATGTGTCTAAAACATTTGGCGCCAAAATGGTTAAGTCATTGATTAGCTTGCATTACTAGATTGACCTAGAAACACGCTTAGGACGTAAACATCTTCTATTTGAAGTAACGTCTGTATTTTATAATATATTGTTATAAACCTGGTGGTGGCACAAGAGCGTAGTCAGCCGACGCAAATCGCCCCATGCCAGCGCTAGACGAGAGGTCAACCGTGACGAGTTACGACGGTCAGTCGAGTCGAGCTCAGGAGCGTCACGAGGGATGTAGTCATGTGACGAAGCTAGAAACGTCGAGCGATGTTCCGTCCGGTTCTAGAAGGCCAGTAGGGATCCTATATAAAGAGCGGAGGTGTCGCAGTCAAGACGGTGGAGAAATGGGGCTCAATACAGCAAGGTTCACGTCAGAAGGTTCACGACAGGGGCTCAGAACACAGTCAACTACAGCACAGTTCAACGGTGTGGTTCTGTACGAAGCATTACGACGGTTCAGTGCGGAGTACTGTCAAGTACAGTTGAGACGACTGGCGTTTTGATCTTGGTCTGCGATCGAGTCCGACACAGCGAGCCTAGTGTGTGAAGTCAGTCCTGAACTGTTGAACCCAGTGCAAGCCCGGAACGAGACAAAGAGGCCAGTGCAAGAGTTGATACGGCGGTACGGTGTTATCGGGGAGATATTTGTACAGTGTACGTGTTGCCAATTATAGAGTATTGGCTGCTATTTATTAAACTTTTAAAGTGTTACGTTACTTTGGAGCCCTGAGTTGTCAAGTCTTTTAAGTTGGTAGTGTATGGAGCAGTTTGCAGAGAGCCCGGATAGTGAGATTTGTAACAATATGAAAAGATATCAAATTGTCAATCTACTTTATGAGCTAAGAACTCACAGATGTACGCACTTTAATTTTAAAAAAAGAGTTAAATGTCAGTGGTTTGTCACATGTCACATGTTTATATGTTTTTTAAAAAACATTCTTTTTGTCATCTTTTTTTTAACCGAGAAAACAATAGAAAAGTCATATATTGTTTATTTTTTATTTACAGTAAAGCAATTTTTTTTCGACTAAACATGACAGTAATCTCAAGTCAATGAACACTCCAGTACAATTAACTTATTTAAGTTTTGATTTCTAGAAAGCTATAGACGATCTAGTCAACTGTGTTTTAGCAGAAGTGCTTGAATTTTTGGGCATTATTGGAAATGTGTTGAATATAATAGTGTTAACACAATATGACATGAGAAACATAACAAATTTAATACTGACTTTTTTATCTGTGTCTGATTTGATCTTTGCCATACTGACAGTTTATCATCATATTCAAAATATTGTCTTTTTAAAAATATTTATCTATCATATCCACTGAATTTATATTATTATCAGATTTTTCATTGCATAAAAATGTTATACCAATATTATCTGTAGAAATAATGATAGCTGTTTGTTTCCCATTTCACGTCGCGAGAATAGTTACAGCTTTCAGAATAAAATGTGCTACCATTGTTATCATATTTATGCTAGGAAGCTTGATATCTCCTATTTTTTGCATAACATATTTAGATTTACATTACATTTACACAACGTTATGCAAGCACTTTATTTCTTAAATAATTTTGACTTTTTTATTTATTTTTACTTAAATGTTTTAAAGAATATTTATTTAATGATTATTTTAACAATAATTGTTTTATGTGTACTATTGCTACTGTCAGTAAATTAACTAGTTCTGAGAAAATAAAAGATCTTTCAGAAAACGCAATGTCAAAAAGAATTAAAGATTTGCGCACTGTTAAAATAAGTTTCTTTTTATCAACAGCTCTAGTTTTGTTTGTGTAGGTTCCATCTTCTACACTTGTAACTCAAGAGATAATTGCATCTGATTTATCTCTAAAAACCGTAAATTTGATAATTGATTCAGAAAATTTATTATATATCGTTAATTCTTTTTTCAATTTCGTTTCGTATGTACTTACAAGTCCTAAATTTGCACAAACATTTAAACATCTTTTTATATCTAAAACGTATAGTTGAAATGTTTACTCTTCTCTCCATCCCTTTTGAAAAAAAAAAAGCTCATTATATAACAATAGAATAAAGTCTCAAATTTGTGGTTCCGAAGAAAACAACAACAAAAAAAGAAAAACGAAAGTTTCAATCAAAACTACCATTGTATAGAGCAGCCAACGAAAATGTCACTTTAATTTGTGGATGGATTAGCTCTCCTGACGTAGATTCTTCAGTGTGTTAAAATATCTGCCATTGTAACTTATTGATTGTCTAGTCAGAGTGTTATGATTCAGGCATGTCTTTATTAAAGAGTGAAATAAATAAATAGACGTTTAGAAACATTTTGGGAACCATCTTGTAAGTCTGGATCTATAAGGCATGTCAAATGATGTCTTCAAACAGGAATCATCCTGTCATATACCACGCATAAATTGTAACATTATAATGTGAAACCAATGTAACCATCCAAAATAACGCGGTGACATTTACTGGTGTTTGTATTGGGATTTAAACTATATCATATATATATATATATATATATATATATATATATATATATATATATATATATATATATATATATATATATGGAGTTTTTTGTTTTTTTAAAATTCAAAACCCCATTTAGCTACGGTCTAAGAATTTAGTAACTGTAGTTTGCTTAAGAATAATATTGAAAATAGAGGTTTTCCACCTCAAAACGCTCTGTAGGGAGGGTTATTAAGCTTTTAAAAAAGCCATCGAGAGGGATTGAAACTCAAAACCCTCAATTGTCTTAGCTACACTCAAATAATTTTATTGTGCAATTTTCTTTTTTTATATTGAAGAGGTATTTTTTAGCTTCAAACTCCACTGGAGGGGAGTTAAAACTTTAAACCCCTTTCAATACACTTATAACATGTTGAGTGTACAATTTGCTTTGTTTTTAATATTTAAGTTGTATTTTTTTTACCTTGAAACCCCGCTGAAGTGGTGGTTTAAACTCAAAACTGAGTAAAAACCCATTTAGCTAAAGTCATAACATTTTCAGTGCGTAATTAGCGTTTTTTTTAATACCGGGTATTAAAGAGGTATTTTTTAGGGGGGTTAACTCAAAACCCATTTGACTACACTCATAGAATTTTAAGTGAGTAGTTTTCTGTTTTCATATTGAAGAGTGGGTTTATCGAAAATTTGTAGGGGGGGGGGTAAAAATCAAAATCTTCCTTAACTGTGCTCCTGAAAATTGGGGGATTTTCATTTGCATTTTTTTGTTTTGTTTTATAGAAGAGGGGAATTTAACTGCGATAGCCCCTGGTATGGGGGTTTTAAACTAAAAAAAACCTGGTAGGGGGGTTTTAAACTCAAAAACCCCTGCTATGCGGTTTTAAACCAAAAAACTCCTTTGCTGCGCTGTGGAAAGTGATAGTTAAGTATTAAAATCTCACTTAAAAAAAACAAAGGGGGGATTTCATTTCGTGGGGGGGGTATTGAACCCAAAAACTTCCCTCTGGCTACGCCCATGATATATATATATATATATATATATATATATATATATATATATATATATATATATATATATGTTGTTTCAAGTTTTTCTATTTCGCAACGAAAATGGGTTAACATCTATATCAAATATAAAATACAATGGAAACGGATTTACCCGATTTACTTAAAGCGAATAAAATAAATAAGATAAATTTAGCAATTAAAATGAAAGTTGCGCGAGATGAATGGGATATAAATTACAATAAAACGGGTTTACCCGATTTGTTTATTGAAGGGGATTATAAAGTACGTCAGGACGTCTAAATTCGCAGATATCGGGAACGAATTTATGTAAAAATGCTGTATATGCTGGAAAACATCTAAATATTCCACGTCACTCTGCCGTCCTCGTAACTTCTCAGGTCCCAATTTACTTATACGTTACACTTGGTTTGTTATGGAGCAAGTAATACAACACTCTGGTAGAATCATATCTTGTGCATATTGTAAGTGAATTATTAGAGTTGTTAAAATAAACAGTGTACAACTTTGAAAGTACGATCAGCGTACCAACATTTGCTACGCACGAGCTATTCTAGTACTGGCTGTCACCTTAGACAAGAAATAGAATAGATTTGCTTTTCTCCATGGAGTCGTATAATAGAAACTCTTCTCCTTCATTTTTTCTACTACGTTCTTTGCACTGGCTTTATCTCTGTTACATTCATGATTGTGAGTAGATGATTGATTGATTACATTATCTTGGGCAGTAACTAATGTTACCGAGCATTTGTGTGTTTGATATTTGTTACATCTCCAGTTTATATTTCCATTGAACGCCTTCTTCTTGAGTCTAAAAAAATAGCCTTCACAAACTAGAATAACTCTGCCTTTACTAATTAATTATTCTTTATTTCTAAAATATTTTCTACTACTTTCACCACACCTTGGTCTTTGATTATTACATTATGCGGTATGAGCAAGATAATATTACATCCCCCACATTCAATAGAAGCGCTATAGCTAAGTACACACACAGGTTTACATATTTTATCGAATATGTAGAGTGGAGGAGAGAACACTATAAGAGTATAATAACATGTCAAAAAGATCAAAAGGCATTCTAAATAATCCTATTTTTATTAGATGAAATGAGACCTTCAAGTCAAAGCCTTTGCAGCACAATAAACAATGACTAAGAAAAACTATTTCATTGGGTGTGAAATGACTGTAACACGCCTAGCTACAGTTTGTTTCATTGATAGAGTAGGCATAGATTTTAATTTGTAGTTATTTTAAAATATAAATACATACATACATACATATTTATATATCTATATTTCTATATCCCTATATATAATTTATATATGGGCTATATACACACACACACACATATGCATAATATACATAATTGACAACCGGCCGACAATGGTTATGTTTGCCCTGGATGTGGCTAAATATGTAGGTCACAGCTGGGGCTAAGTAGCCACGGAAAATACGCACACACAAACACATACCGAAATAAAAAGTGTCTATTTTATTGTTTTAAACTCATTATTTTTACAAATAGTTTTATTTCTCCACAAAAAGGGTTTCCCACTTCCCCTCCTGATTGCATTTATCTCTGGATCCAAGTAACAGACTCTTATGTGATTCTCAAAAAGGGCAGCATTTGATGACTGTTTTAAGTTATTTAGTGCCTTTAATGATTTTAAACCAAGCTAGTGATATTTTTGTGATACTTACATTTTCCAGATATCTTTTTTTGTGTGCGAAATCTTGCTTTTCTTGATGATTCACGGATTCCACACTTTGTACTGAATATAAAATAATAGCAATAACTGCTAAATACACTATAATTTTCATTCTGTTTTTCGTGTAATTATGAATTATTCTCCAAATGAATTTTTTTTAATTTCATAAATGTATCAATTTTGTCAGCTAATATAAATACACTAGTAGTTAGCATTGTAACCTATTTAACTAATACTTTTGGTTACGACCTATTCTGCATTTTTGCAGTTTTTACTTGTAAAATATAATCTAAATTATTCTCTTGAAATGTTCATACGAAAAATTATATTTTCTCCAGTTATTCTGTACCCTATACTTATATTGTTCAAGTACATCCTCATTGGTTAAAATGACTACTGTAGTTATTTTTTTCAAAATCTGTATTTTAAAGGCAATTTAAATAGCCAAAATACAATATATGTTGAATTACAGTTTTTGGTGTGTAAATTCGCGAACTTTTTTTTACAAAGATTATATCCACTCACTCTGTCTGTCTGGTAAAACGTTTGTGTATGTTATTTCTGCCACACTCTTTCTCGGAATAAGCTGTAATTTTGCACAACTATTTCTTTTAACTGACAACACAAGTATCAATAAACAAAACAAAAAACAATTAGTAACTTAACTATTGGTAATAAATTATTTTATTTGGTATCTTGAACAGATGTAGTGGTATAAAAGTTAAACTAGTTCCTTTAGGAATCTGTTGAACCGAGTGAACATTTGTTAAGCATTTTTAAAAAAAACGATCATGTAAACATTCACAACATACACCTCTTCTTCCCTCCCACTTTTACAACTGATTCAGACAAGTGATTGGAGAAAGCGAAACAAAATCGATTGGTAAAAATATCTCTGTCGCTCAGATTGATATGTCTAGGTCAATCAATCATATATATATATATATATATGACCCAATGATCATGAAATCTCTTAAACAGTTTCAGGTAGTCGCTGGACATTTCCAACACTTTTTCCTTTTACCTCCTAGAAGCTCACAAAGAACGGCTTTTCACAGACTTGTAGCCTGCTGACCGCTAGTCGCGAAAAAAAACGCAAGCTTTCCATCAAACTGTTGTATAATTCTATTTCGTATTTCCCAAAAGGCTACAGTCTAATTAGAAAAGCAATATTGTTATTTTCCCTAGTATTAATATGACTTATGTCATTTTCAGTTTCTTTTAGAAATGGACTAAATTTTAAAAAATTAAAAAACCCTTATAGCATTTTTGAGATAGATCTGATAGATGTAGAGATTTTTTTTTGTGTGTTTTTTTTAGAGAAAGAGAGAGAGAGAGAGAAAGCAAGTAATGGTACTTTGAAACAATATCGAAAAAATATCCTAGTGCCGTTGAAAAGATAAATCTAGAAATTCTAGATCCATTGTCATTTCGCTTCATTAAAATGGAGTCGGATGTTGATGGATGTGTGGATAAATTGGTGGTTGTATAGATGTGCATGTATTGATGGATGAATAAATGTTGGATGGACGAAAAGATATGTATGGATATAGATTATAATTAATGACAGCTACCTGATTGGGAAACCACTGCGCCATTAATCTCGTATACCGGTATGTAAATAGTCATCTTAATTCACGCTACAAAATCAACAATGACAACGGGGAAGAAGAAAAGGATTATGATGGATGGATGTGGATGAATGGATGTGGATGGAGGGATGTGGATGGATGGATGTGGATGGATGGATGTGGATGGATGGATGTGGATGGATGGATGTGGATGGATGGATGTGGATGGATGGATGTAGATGGATGGATGTGGATGGATGGATGTGGATTGATGGATGTGGATGGATGGATGTGGATGGATGGATGTGGATGGATGGATGTGGATGGATGGATGTGGATGGATGGATGTGGATGGATGGATGTGGATGGATGGATGTGGATGGATGGATGTGGATGGATGGATGTGGATGGATGGATGTGGATGGATGGATGTGGATGGACGGATGTGGATGGATGGATGTGGATGGATGGATGTGGATGGATGGATGTGGATGGATGGATGTGGATGGATGGATGTGGATGGATGGATGTGGATGGATGGATGTGGATGGATGGATGTGGATGGATGGATGTGGATGGATGGATGTGGATGGATGGATGTGGATGGATGGATGTGGATGGATGGATGTGGATGGATGGATGTGGATGAATGGATGTGGATGAATGGATGTGGATGGATGGATGTGGATGGATGGATGTGGATGGATGGATGTGAATGGATGGATGTGGATGGATGGATGTGGATGGATGGATGTGAATGGATGGATGTGGATGAATGGATGTGGATGGATGGATTGATCACGTGAACAGTTTGGTGGATTTCGGATAGCTGTATATGGCCTAATGTGAATGGATGAGTAGATGTATATTAATGGATATGAACATAAATGGGTGGATCTGGATAGATGTATTAATAGATAGATAGATGGCCGATGTGGATTGATGGATGTTGATATTTGGATAAGTAAAAATATGTGAATGGGTTGGTCGATGTGGATAAATCGTTGTAAATAAATAAATGCATATTGTTGATGGATATAAAAATTATAAAATGGATGAGTGGATATAGTGGATTGATGAATGTGCATAAATAAAAAGAAATGGATATGAATAAATGGATGAATCGGTGTTGTGGTTGGGTCAAATAGGATGGTTATGGACGGATGGATAAGGATGTATGTCTGTGGATAGATGGATGCATGCGGATAAATTGAAGTATGTTGACTGATGGATCGATAAATAATGATGGATGTATGTCGATGGATTTATAGATGGATGTGGATAGATAGGTAAAGGTAAATGGATAGACGTCAATCGATGGGTGGATGTAGATGGATAGATGTGAAATACAAAGATGAATGAATGGATTGGTAAATGGGAGGATGGATTTGATACAATAGATGGATGTAGATAGATGGATGAATTTTGAAAGATGGATAAATGTTGATGAATGATTAGATATAGATAAATGTATGTGAATTGATGGATGTGGATGGATGGAATAATTGTTCAGCAACGGTTCGATGTGGATTGAGGGTTAGGTGGGAAGAATGTGGATAAATGGATGGATTTGGATGGATGTAAAGATGTAGATAGATGGATAAAAATAGATGTATATTGAAAAATGAATTTCGATGGATGTGGATTGTCAGATAAATGATTGGATGGATGACAGTGGATGGATGTTTGAAAGAAATTATATGTAGATTGATAGTAGTAAAAGGATGAATTTAGATAAATGGATAAGGAATGATTCATGTTGTTAAATGAATGTGGATGAACGTATGTAAATAACTGGATGGAATGATATATTAATTTTATTAGATAGATGAATATGGATAAATTTATGGATGATAAAAAAAACTTTGATGGATGTTGATAGAATTGTTAATGAATGTGGATGCAGAAGTGGTGAATTGATTGATAAATAAATGTAAACGGACAGATATATAGGTTGGATATAGATGGATGTGGATGGATACAGGAAAGATGAAGTACGGATTAATGGGTTGATGTAGATAGAAGTAAATGGATGAATGTGACCTAATGACAAGATGTGGATAAATGACAGAGAATTGATATGGATTAGTGAATGGATGGATAGATGTGAATGGATGGATGTAGATAGACGAATGAATGGATGTGAAAAGATGGATAGATGTGTATTATGGATGTGAATAAATTGTTCTGAATAAATGGATGAATAAAAATTGATAGATGGATGTTGAAGATGGATTGATACATTGATGGACATAGTGGATGGGTGTGAAAAGATATGGAATGATTGATTAATAAAAAAGTTGGGTGGATGTAATTGGATGTGGATTGATTAAAAAGGATGGATGAATATGGATGGATGAATATGTATTGACGGAATTATGTGGGTTGCTGGATATATAAATATGGATGTATTGATGGATGAATGTGATGGACGGATTTTGATGGATGAATTGGTAAGGATAAATTTAAATTTGAAATATGGATGGATGTTTTAATGTGGATGAATGAATAGACAGAATAAAAGCATGTGAAAGGATAGTTGCGATGTGGATTTGGATGAATGGAGAGATGGATATGGATCTGATGGGTGAATAAATACATTTGAATGAATGGGTGTAGAAAGATAGATGAAAGGATTTTGATGGTTTTGGATCAATGAATGGATGTGGAAAGTTGGATAGTTAAACATAGATGGATGGATGTGGAGTAATGGATGTGAAATGATGAATTACTTGGATAAATGAATGGATGTGAGTAAATGAATGGATGTAAATTTATGGATGAATGGATACATGTGGATGAATGAAATGATGATAATAGATTGTTGGATGAACATAGCTTGATGGACAAATGGATAAGTGCATGGATATATGGATGTAGAAATAGATGTATAGATATGGATGGATTACTTATGAATTTTTATTATCGTCATCATCAACAAAATCATCCAACTCCATTCTCTCTTGCAAAAGCCATGGACAGAAACCCTGATGTTTCGCATAGTGTATACATGTCACCATATGGGTCTAGAATTATTGCTTTCCCAGACCTGTCGAGAGCGAGATCAGCAAGTCTGGGGCAGTCAAACAGAATATGAGACATTTTTCCTCATCTTCCTTACAGCGGGGGTCCGTGAGGTAAACTTTGGTCATAGCCGTGAGAATAATGAACCAAAAGGACAGTGGCCTGTCCTTGCAATCAAACCTCTTTTCCATTTCTGTTTTTTTTCTTTGTAGCCAGAGTATGATGAAAACTCACAGCCTGCTCGGTGGGTGATGTTTTCTCTTTCTGGTGGGTCAAGGAGTCTGCAAATGTGTTGACAATCACACATATGTGACTCTGTATCCATTGAATTTTTACAGGGGTGCCATATGGTTGCTTTACGTTGTGTGAAGCTATCACAGTTATGTTTCTCTTCTTGTTGTTGGAAATGCTCATTCGTCGAAGGTGCTAATATCTTGACACTGTGACGTGCCGGGGATTCTGTAGACATATCTCTAAATCTAAATGTGCCTTAGAGATTCAAATAACGAGGATCTTTTCAATTCAAATACCGAACTTTAATTTAAAAACTGGGAATCACAATAATTTACAGAATATACAGAAATAACACTGTATCAAATAAATTTCTTCTTTGCAGGCTGAATAACAAATAGATTCAGATTAACACTAGATCTAATTTCACAACTAATAAAATATATGGCTTGTCACTTCAAGTTACATTTCCAAAACTAATTTCTCTCGATCCCGCTTTTCAAATCATTTTTCTTAACTCCTCCCAAACACTCGCTTTAACCAATCCAATCATTCCCTAGGAGGCGCTACCTAACGCGTGTTTGATGACGTCATGTGTTTTTCTATAAACTTGCACTTGGGGTTTTCCAAACTGGAATAAAATTATACTAAGTTTATTACCTTAGGTTAGGTTTATTTAAACTGATACGTGACAGAAGCCATGATGACAGTGTCGATATTGGGAGGCTATGGTGCAGAGCTTTGCAAAGCCTGTTGGATTATCCCCATTTAGTGTTCTCTGATAGACAGACCTAACAGGAGGAGGAAACAGAGCGCATTATCAAGTTCTGCTACAGTTTAAACGTCCAATATAAGTGTGGCCTCATACCAGTTGATTATATCGGTGTAAGATATAAAGGCAGCTCATTTGCCAGAGTTTCAACAGCTATATCCAAGTCCTCGATGGGAACATTGGAAGAAGATTTTCCTCTGCCAATTTCTTTCACATATTTTTTTGTAAGACGAATTAAGCAGCCATGTATTGCACATAATGGATAAGTTGACTGAAGAGCTCCGATAGCAGCCTGCTCAAAGTCCATAGAAACAGATGAAGGGTTAAGATCTGGCAACAACTCTTTCATTGCTACAAACATGCGGCGATATGTTTCTCCTTCTTTGTTTGGCAGTAGTGTATATAGGACAGGCAGGACAAAACAGTTTTCACTAAACTTTTTATAAACATGAGATATCCTTCATGCAAAATTTTGTCTTTTCTTTGTTTAGACTGGAATGTTCCAAACTAGGCGAGCTTATTAAGACGTAGGGGCGAAAGAAATTGAAAGAGAAGAGTAGACCTTGGGCCGCTCTCGGAATTAAAGATTAAGGATTATAAATTCGCACCAATGGATGCCAAGAGGAGTGCTAGAAACAGATTATCGTCTTACCCGCGAGAGAGGGAAGGGGTGGAGGAAAGAGTATATGCAAGGAGTGAAATGTGCCCAGAAGAGAGGGGGCGGGATAGATGCCACAGATAATCGCCAGACGCATGACACCGACGACCAGTGCTCGGAGCTGGTCTTGTCTTCATTTGTTTAGCTATATCTGCGTTAATGCGAGATGTGTCCCCCAAATCACCCCTACCCAATTTCTCAAATTATATCTTTTAAAAGTATCTTAGTGTCGTGAATTTTTTTTATCTATTGTCGCCCCTAGTGTTTGTTTACTTTTTGTGGATTCACGTTAGAGTTTGTACTGACTACATTCTGTGTCTTGATCTTTACTATGTGTAGTTATTTTCGTCATTCAGTGTAATAAATCTTTAGATGTTAACATTGTTTTTGTTATATTAAAGTATGATACTTAGCTAGTTCGTATATTTAACTATTTAAAAAAAAATGTTTTGGAAAGAAATCGAAAAATGTCATCCAGCGCGAATAGCAAAACTTACATATAAATAAAGGAGAGGTATAGATTTGCACAGATAGACTGTAGAATGGATTGTTGGAAGTAGATGGATATGGATTGATGAATTGTGGATGCATGGAAAGATGTACATGTATGGATGGGTGCATTTGGGTGGATAAATGAATGTAGATTGATGAGTGGATTTTAATGGATGGATGAGGAAGAATAATCAAAGGGGAGGCGATATTAGCAGCCTTCCCAACTCGGCCCAAGCTGTCAACTTTTAGTAGAGAAATTACACATTTGGTATACGATTTCTTTATTTATGTCAATAATGTATACTAATTATTTTAATTTTAACCAATTTTAGATTATGCCGCAACTCCACTAGTATTTTGGCCGATTTTGGTGGGGTAGGGAGGGGCGATGTATTAATCCCGCTCTCCCTCGACCCTAACACTTGGAATGTAGGGGGCTGACCACTTTTGTGTGTAGAAATCACAGTTTGTTAAAACCGAATAGTCAAATATGGCGACACAGTCTATCTAACTGCGCATGAATATGTCATAATAAATCTTATATAATACAGACGTTACTCCAAAAAAGAAGATGATTACGTCCTACGCGTCATGCAATACTTTGTTTTGAAAAATTTGGAATTCATTAGAAACTTTAAGTATACGAGTAACGATTATAATGGGATCTGAAGCCATTTTTTTGTAGTCGCCTTTTCCCAACTTTTACTCAATCTCAATTTTTTTATTGGACTATTACTCAAAATAAAAAAAATATTAGAGTAGAATCTAATTGGCTACATAATTTTACTACCTCTTCCAATGTGTTTTTGTTCCTCACTTTGAATAGTAGTTATGTAACAAACAAGTTATCAACAGGCAAGTTCAACAAAGTTAATCACTTACAATGGAACATCTGAAATGATATTTGTTCTGCGACAATTACAAGAAAAATGCAAAGAGCAGAACCTAAACCTATACGCTGCCTTTGTGGACCTCACCAAGGCTTTCGACAGGGTCAGTCACGATAGCTTATTGAAGATTTTGGCCAAACGCAGATGCCCAACTTCGTTCATATCCATTCTCATGCAGTTTCACGTGGGACAAAAGGCCAGATCTGACACAGTGGTGACCTGTCTGATAACGTCCCAATAAAAAATGGCGTGAATCAGGGTTGTGTTTTTGCACCTACTCTATTCGCTATCTACTTTGGCGTAATGCTGGGTCAAATGAGGCAGCGATTGCACGAAGGCATTTACACCAGGTTTCGTTCAGACGGCAAGGTGTTCAACCTTCGACGTCTACTATCCCATATAAAAACAAATGAGATGGTCATAATGGAGGATCTCTATGCCGATGATTGCGCCCTGCTAGCTCACAATGAACATGATCTCCAGAAAGCGGTCAACGAATTTGCAAGTTAAGTTTCAGTTTATCTATTAACCTCAGGAAAAGAGAAGTCATGTTCCAGAAGTCACCCACTAAAACCTACTCAGCCCCAAAGAACATTGAAAATAGACAGCTCCTTAAAGTGATAGACCACTTTTTATATTTAGAAAGTATAGTGTCAAAAGACGCATTCCTTTCAAGGGAAGTTGATAACCGTCTGTCCAAGGCCAGTAGCGCTTTTTGACGCCTCCAGGAATAAGTTTGCGGAATAAATCACTCAGCCTGCCTACAAAAATCAATGTCTACCAAGCAGTGGTTCTCTAAACCCTTCTATATGGATATGAGTCATGGGTATTATACATAAAACAACTAAACTACTTGAACGCTTTCACCAATGATGTTTACGTTTCATCATGAACATACAGTTGCAAGACCGCACTACAAAAATGGATGTCCTTGCAAACGTCGGTATGGACAGTAAAGAGGGACTTCTTATGGTCCGACAGTTGCACTGGGTAGGGCACGTATACCGTATGAGGAAAGAACGTATGCCAAAAGCTGTTTTTCTTAGGTGAGATAAAAGGTGGCCCACGTAACAGAGGTTCCCCATGAAACGCTTTAAAGAGCAGTCTAGGCGCCAACTTGCCTTTGGTGACATAGAAGAGAGCATCTGGTTGCTTACGGCCTTAGAACTAGACAGCAGGAGGTCACTCACAAATACCGCGGGAAACACATTTGAAACCAAAAGAAAATCATCTGCCTATGATAGACACAGACAGCGAAAAGAAAATCTTAATTTACCAACGGTGGGCAATGGTTATGCTTGCCCTGTGTCGTGCGCATCTTGCTTGGTATTTTCTTTTGTGCACCATAAGGTTTTGTTAGTTTTTAGTTTCTAAGGATGCGCTATATTGGTGTCATTGCTCTCTTGTTTTGCCTTGAAATGGAGTTCTCTGTGTGGTTTTCTTGTCCCAGTATTGGGGACGCAGGCTTGGGACTCTGCTGGAGTCGAGTCTGAGTTGCAGGCTTCGTAATTGACTATTGCCCATTGAGTTTGGGGGGGGGGCGTTGTGAGCCCTTATCGACTATGTCACTTAGATTAAGGTGTGCTATAGTTCCTTTGAATGTAATTTGTACTTGCCTTGTAAATGCTATTGATATTTATCCGTAATGTATACCTCATCATGTCATTAACCCATTCAACCTTTGTTGTCATATGCAATTTTGTTATTCACTAGCATACGTTAATATTTTGGTTTTTCGTTCCTTGATATTCATTTCATAACTCGATTGCTAGACTGTTAGTGGTGCCCAGGCAGAGGAGCCAAAGCTAAATTACAACCCCGGCAGAAAGTTAAGAAACACTGTTCAAGGGGGGAGCCCAGCGAAGTACATCATACCCTAGATGAGCCCAGGAACAAAACCCTCCTGTAGCTAAATATGTAGGTCACAGCTGGAGCTGCGTAGCCAGTGGAAATACTGCATTCCTCATTAGTGGTCGGACTCGAAGACAAACCTTATTATATATATATATCTATAGGGTTAGGGTTTACTAGACGTAAGAGTAAGGGTTTGGACAAAATTCGTCTCGAAAAGTCAATCAATTTTTTTATATTACACTGATAAATAAAGAATTGTATAACATTGGTCACGACTGTCCATTAGTTCGGTATTTTTTATTCACATTTTACTGTTATTAAATATTTGTTTTCTAGTGCTGCTTTTATATGTGTAACATTTATTGTTTCATCACTATAAGTATTAAAAGATAGAAATACTTTAATTTGTATAGTTATATATTTTTTTATAAATTTACAAAGATTTGTTTATGGTGCCACAAAGATTAACATAAGAATAAGTAATGTAGTGTCATGTTAAATAAAAATAGTCGATATGACACGAAGAAGCATTTGTTGGAGGGGAGAGAGAGCGCAATAATAAGAAAGATAAAGAAGCTTGCAACGAACTTTTCATGCTCATTTTCGAAACATAATTATGAAATATTGTTACTGAAACACGACTTTTTCAACTTTTTGATTGAGATGTAATTTTGTTTAAATATTTTCAATTAATAATTTAAACAAAAATTACATCATAAAAGAATAACAATGTCATTTTAAATTTTAGAAATGTGTATCATATTTAATTTTATTTAGACAAGATAAAATAGGTATAATATAAAATCTAAACATTTTCAAAAATTAACTATTACAAATAAAAATGTTTAAAAACAATATTATTTTTACGAAACCTCTAACCTTAATTTAGTTTTTTACTATATTAGGGTTAACATGACATATTGATGTTCACACATGACAAAATAAAAATTATCTCAGTCCTTTCAATTTATTTTTTTATAAAATAACAGATTTTTTAATGTTTTGGCAAATTTCGGACTTGTTATAACGTACAAAACAAAATTAAATGACGAGTTAGCAACATACAAAATTTGTTCCACAGAAAGTAACAGTTGATAAGATTTATATGATAAACGAAACTCGGATAACTTTACAACTAAAAGAGTATCTAAAATTCCCGAGGGAACAAGTACAAAAAAGATCAAAATTGTAGACAAACATAAACTTATCTTAACTGCTTTGATTTCTTTTTTTCGTTTATATTTCGCATTCTCTGATAAGTTCTCTATACTTGTTGAACTTAATTTTATTTGAGTAATTGTCGTTATTGTACAAATTATGACAATTAATACAGGAATAGCCATCGAATAAATATTGACTAATATGCTTATATAGAAGCCGTTCCAAAAGTTGTAGTTGTCAAAGTAAAAATGTGTCCCGAATCTTTGAATTTCTGTTGCATTGTTTATAATAACTATGTCGAGATATGCAAAGCAGTTCACGGGAAATGTAAGTATAAATAGTACTATGACTATACACATTGCAGTTATTTTGATTCTAAAACGTGTTACAATTCTAGAAACATGAAATGGAAAACAAACAGCAAACATTCTTTCAACAGATAACATTGTGATAAAATATGTACTTGAAAATAAACAAATTATTTTAGTATTATCCAGAAATTGATAATAATATGATTTTAAGGTAACAGAGAGATGCTTGTCAATGTAAAAAACAATGTTAGGAATTCGAAAAAAGACTGTGGAAAAGGAATAAATCAAATCTGAGACAGCCAGAAACAGAAGTAATAAATTTGTTGTATCTTTCATTCCTTGTTGAGACAAAACACAAATATTTAAAACATTACCAACTAAACCCAAACATGCAAGGAACTGGTGTATAATACAATTGATCAAAATGTCTAAAGCAATATAAACTGTATCACTGACATCCAACAAATTCTCCTCAGTGTTGTCCACTGTGTTACTTCCAGCTTGTGTGACGTTCATGTTCGGCTGCTGAAATATAAAACAATTGTGTACATTTAATTGAATATATGTCATTTTAAAATGAAAACATGACACAATATACTTTAAATGGCTTTTACTATTAGCACTTATTGAAATGTAAGAATGAACTAGGACAACCGTCTCACAATGTTATACTTTTATTTATTTAATCATTGAATTCGAATAGGTATAGGAGGGTAAACAAGAAGCAAAAATAAATATAAAATAGTGCTTATACGAACTATGACTCTATCAATTAGTTTGAGACCTTTAAAGAGGACTAATTCATTTTCTACACCAGATTTGTCAAGTACAATTTCTTTCCCTTGTTCGAGATACCATACGAAATAATTAATTACTATTGTTAGTTAACTAATCGGTTAATTTTCTAAATTGATTCTTCTGTTGCAGGTAAAAGAAATAATTGTGCAAAATTTTAGCTTGATCCGAGATTTTTTATCAGAGAAATAACGCGAACAATTTATTATTTTTGAGAATATTCGGAAGATGATGTGTGCCACTATTTCCCATCCTGTAGACCTAAAATCCACTACCAAAGCCCTTTCCCTTAAAAGCTCTATGAAACAACCTGATAGGCCAACGATCTTAATAACCCAGGTATTGGAATCTTATCCCTCCTCTGTATTAAGTGGCTGCCCTCAGTAGTGAATGACAGAAGAAATCGACGTTTGCTCAGTCTAAAGTGCATGGCGATGCAACCACAACGTCATTGCAACCAGGTGAAGGTCAACTGGAGGAGAAGACGAAAGCGACATTTGCTGAATGCGAAGTGGATGGTTTCGTCTAACTCAAGAGGCAAGCTCACTGTCACCCCCACCGATCGACCCCCACCTGCAGCTATGAAACTTCACACCCCATGTCATAGATGAATTCTGTCCGAGAAGGACGGATCTAAGTAGGGGACAGTGTTATGAACCTGGTGGAGACACAATTGGGCTAAGAGCTGTGTGTTTTTAGACTACGCCAATCGACACGGGCCTGCGCTAGACTAGCGGTTAACCGTGACGAGTCGCAGTACACGCCAGTTCAACAAAGACCTGTGTCGTAAATATTACGCAAGCAAGTCACGCGCTTGTGATCAACCAGTGGTCAAGCGACGTTCCATCCAATTCTAGAAGGGTTATTGGGACTCTATATAAGAGCAAGTGTGTTAGAGTCAAGAAACTTCACGTTACCTCGCAATGTGACCAGTACGAGGCGAAGTCAGTAGCACACCGTTACCGAAAGTCCTACAACACCGACAAGAAATTCTGTTGTTTGAAGCAACTCACACCACTATAAACTTGAGGACAAAAAAATGAAGGAGAAACTCAGACAACGCCAATGCTTCGTCCCAAGGAAGGGAGATTACAAGAATTTACAAATCACCGAAAAATGTTGATCCATAAACAATGAACTCCACGAATATTCTCAACTTTAAAGCTCAGGAAAAAAAAGACCCAAAAATTACTTAAGGAGATCTTCATTCTTGTCACACTTGAGTAGTTTGAACTAAGTGCAGTGCTTAGTGCTCTGTACTACCAATGTTGTTAACTTAGTGACAATCATTCCAGTATTACACCAAAATTTTTCTTTTGGTTAAATCACTTTGGATTAAATATAATAAATTTTTTAGACAACCCAAACAAGATATAAACTCAAGAGGATGGACCTAATGGACTACTAAATTGTTTAAAAAAAACTATTTCAATATGGACAAAATTGATCTATAAAATACTTGTTTTAAGTAATAAGATTAATCTTAAAATGAGTAATATTTAGAAATGTCATAATTTATATGCTCTTCATACACATACTTGTATGTATTCTGCACTATTATAAAAACCAAATTGATTCATTATATGTACATTTTTACATTTTTGTAAATTGACTTTGTCATCATTGTCGGTGCGTAGATTATGGCATTCTAGCACCAATGTGTATTAAGTACACAATTTTTGAACGCACTTTCTTTTTGTTGCCTTGCTTGTAAGCTAATGGAGTGTTTTTGTTATTATGCTGGTGAAACGTTTTCTTTGAGATTCTTCTGTGTTCCCCTGTTTAGGGGAGTTAGTATGGGATTGGAGCTCTTCACTAAGCACTATATTCAGCAGCGTGTTTTGGTGTAATTGCGAGCATTTATGTATCACGGCAAGGTGATAGCAAGGTGTAGAATTATTGTTTAATTAATAGATTCACAATATTAGAATGTTCCAAATTCAATGTCATTACTCCATTAGTTTGTCATCATAACTTATATTCATATCATTAAATATTTACATTGTCAACAGTGAGTCACTTATTTATTGAAGGTGCCTGGTTGAATGTCAGGGGCCCGGAAAAACTAGCTAAGGCCTTAACATAGCCCTGACAATCATTTTGTAGATCTTTGTTGTCATCTTTTTCTGGACTTTCGCTGCAGCCTTCTCCACGATCATGCTGGAAATCCTGGAATATGTTTTTATGAAATATTCTTTGTATTATTTAATAATATGAAATAGTATGTTATGTGTTTTCTTTGAAAAAAAAAAGAGGCTAAGTCAGAACAAGCACGGTCTGTCCGGAGTAAGGCTAGGTTTTTGGACAGTCAGAGTACATGTTGTTGCCAATTGTGATGTGTTTGATATTATACTGTTACTGATACTTTGGAGCCCTGAGTTGTGATTTTCTTTAAGTTATCTTATCTTGTGGAATACAGACGTTATTTCAAAAAATAAGATGATTACGTCCTACGAGACATGCATTTAGTCATGCATATTAACCAATGACTTAAACTCTGACAAATAACTGATTTTCCTAGCTAGCTCAGGCTACCTATTCCATTGAATCAATGATGCCTTGCATTCGGAAATTTCCGAAATCAATAGTGCTTCAATGGCCCGTAACATATGCGTGTCCCGCAAGTATAACCTGGTAAAGAAAGGGAAAATGGCGGGGGTCCTGGTGTACGCGACCTCCGCCAGTCAGAATATTGTACACTGTTCTTATTCAGGCCGTCGAGAGGGAGCTCTTGTTTACTTTTGCTGGCCTAGAATTTTAAGAGCTTCACTCTACCTGACAGTTTCGAGTCCTTTCAAAACTATTGTTGGATCTAGATCTAGATCTACTTCTCTCGCCAAATGTCCAATTTTTTATATTTTATTTTAAAAAAAATATAACGTTCAAAATAGAGTTTTCACCTCAGCGATATACATCAACTGTTCAATATATTCAAGAATTGTTCAAGCCATTTTTTAGGTCAGCGTCTAGGCACTATCAAGGTTTGTTTTACTGGATTATCTAGGGGAGAATATAATTAACTGGGTTCCCATCCTCATTAATCAAAGAGCAACAGCAAACCAAGTAGCAAAATAACCGAACTGTAAATAAAAGTACAACGATCGTTCAACAATAACAACATCTAATACTAAATACAAATAAATACAATGTAGAACATTACCAATCATGGGATAGTAAAAAAAACTCATCCCGCACGCACTCTCAATTTCGGCCAAACGGCCCAGTAGCTCCAAATACTACAACTCAGAGATTTCAAGGGTCAAACTAATCAAGGGTTAATCGCAGCTCCAAAGGCGAGATCAAAACTACACGCTCCATCAAACCCCCAACCCTTACACATTTAAATGTAGAAAGTAAACACAATTATAAAGAAATAATTTTTTCTTCAATGCTTTTTAAATTATTATTATTATTTTCATTACTTTTTAAAAAACTTTAAACAAATTACTAATGAATCTTCTCGAAATAATGTGGTCTACGTATAACTCTAAAAATGTTTTATTTATACAATTGGTTCATTTGATACACAAAAATAGTTTGCCCACAAGGGTAATGTACACGTTCAGTTTATAACAGAAAGTTATAGAATATATTTAGACATTGTTTAACAAAGAAGAATTTAAAAAACTGTTTCTAGTTTCTGAGAATAAAGGATTCATTTAATTATACAATCATTCGTAAACTCATTACTATGTGTTTCCTGTGATAATTAGCAAGAATAACTAGTCGATGTGTAACAATAGCTCTTTTGTTTGGATGACTAATGTAGTAAAGAATAAAAGATTTTCTTGTGCAACTGTGTCGAGGAAAATTGGCCAATACTACTAAATGATGTATAAACAGTATATAATTGTTGCTACAAATGGAGTTTATGGCGCGTGTCTTGTATAATAAACAGAAATTAATGCGTTTTCAATAATAGTTACAAGTTAATACAAGTTTGTGAGTCATTTATTATACGATGTTATTAATTAGATTATCATCAGCTCACTGCGACTCAAACAATCTAATTAATCTAGTTCATTTGTTGATTTACAGCCCGAAAGTCTCAGAAACCTAAACTCGATAGTTATGATAGGAAATAATTTAAATTTAACCTTTATTCTGTTAGTAAGGCGCTAAACAACTCTAGCGATGTTACATGTGTATTTATCTTTTAACACAACACATTTAAGTGTTTCCCACATTTTAAGCACCATCCATGATGTCATCTGTAACTTTTCTGCTCCTCGTTTAACAGCAACACACATCAAAAGTCTTACAACTTTTTGAGGTAGCCAGCTTTATATTTAGCCAAAATGTTCGTCCCCAAAACAGTGGCTCGTATTGCACCAATACGAATGCATAAAAACGTCTTGTATCGTTATACAGTACACATCCATAATCGACAGTTAACAAAAGTAATAGGAAAAAAAAGGAAATATACATGAATACGAAGATTAATGAAACATAAAATAAAAAAGATTAGTAAGTTAATAAAAAATCTAGTTTGAAATGTTGACTAGTAGAAATGTGCCTAAATAAAAAAGAAACGTTTTGAGTAGTTAAAATATGTAGTCGGAAGCTAATGGATTTATATTCCTTTATTGTTATCACCCTGAATGTAGATACTTCCTATTTGTGTATTACTCAGAATATCAGAAAATCTTTCTATGAAGTCGGTTGCCTGAGTCAGCCAGGAAAACAAATGACTTAGCCGAATTTGAGTCATTTATTATGATGCATGGCAAGATTGACCTAGGAACACGCGTAATCATCTTCTTTTTAGAAGTAACGTCTCTATTTTATAAGAAGAATATATATATATATATAATTTGAACAAATATTTCCTGATAAATTTAAAGTAAGACATTCTTTTCAAAATTAATACCAATCTAGTATTCCAATCCCTTCCGCTGTATACTATACTATTTTGATCTGTATCTTGTTCTAAATTTATCTTGTTTCTTATTTAATACAGACGTTACTTCAAAAAAGAAGATGATTACGTCATGCATATTAACCAATGACTTAAACTCTGCTCTAATAGCACTAGGAAAGAAGGAGTATTTATACAAATTTGTCCTAGCATATGGGACCAGGAATGTGCCATTATCTTTGTGTCTTTCAGAAAATTTTATTACATTTTGTTTTTGTATTTGAAGATTATGGTCCTTTGCTTTACTTTTGGGTCTTCTCTCCTAAAGGCTTTCTAAATTTAGTGATTTTACTAAAGGTGTTACTCTAGTCAAATGTGAATATTCGTTTGTATGAATCTCACTGCTCTATTTTGTTAACCTGACTTTACACAATAGTGTTTATTTAGAAAGAAAAATCTCAACTGACAGTATTTCAGTGTGATGAGCTTAACTAGCATAAATTACTGTTACTGTATTGATTCTCATATACATATTGTTAAAAGAATTATCAAGAATATCCTTAAACAGAGTATAAAATACACAAATATTATTCAAGCATCATAAAGGAGTCTTGGTTATGACCGAACAGGTACTTAACATTCTCAGATATATTAATTAACAAAACATTAGCTAAACACAAATAAAAATATATTGTAGTCCTGTACAAACAAAAGTCCTGTTTGAAACTACTCTAAATACGTGTAATAACAATACAAATACAATTTTACAATGTAGAATAATTCCCTAGCACTTGATGAAACATTTAGAGCTTACGTGACAATGCAGTATTAAAATCATCTATCAGAGTGAATAAAAAATACAAATACTGAACCTGATATTTTTTACAGTGTACATGGAAGAGCGGTTACATTTACCAAAAACGATTAGTTTGCATACACAATTTCGACTCAAATAGTTTTTTGGAGCCAACATATCAAAAAGTACAAGATTATACTTTTGTCCATTTTTAGGCAAAATTTTTTTTTTTTGTATATGAATTTCAATAGCACTCCTTAAAGCGTTACATTGATTTTGTAGACATTGTATAAAAAGAATTATTCCTTTTGTCTGTAAAAACTGAGACATAGTCCAATTTTTTTGCAAAGCCTTCTTATTTTATAAAGCATATTCAGGGCCGCCGCGAGGGTTGTGGACTCCTGCGTGCAAAGTTAAAAAATGCCGCCTCCCCCCCCCCCCCAGAATTTTATTTTAGAAAAAAAAATCATTAAGACTGAGCTGGGCACTGTACCTAAAGCGCTCTTTGATTTAAATCCATTTTTGTACCATTCCTTTTTCTTTTTATATTCGCCACATCGTTGTCGTATCTCCATTCCCTCTAAGATGTTTTTCAATTTTAACTTTGCATTTTATTGTAAAGAATGTCATGAAAAAGAAAAGAAACTTTGTTTTAATTATAACACACTTTTAGGTTTTATTTTTCATTTCTATTTTTAACACTATGTATAGAATCCAAATGTAGGTAATGAAATTTCACTAAAATGAGTCAGTTTCACAAACCTATATATAATATGTCTATTGTCAGTTGTTTTTTCCGGAATAGTGTGGCCTACATAAATTGTAAGCGTTGTAAAAGTTTCTACATGGAGATAGAATCGAAGATGCGGCAGGTTTTCGCTCAAGTCGACAAATAGTTTTATTCCGAGCGGGACTCGGCGCTAAGCGTCTTCTGGCCTTTTTCTCTTAGTAAGAAGAGATAATTTTTTAAAAAGGCTAATATAGAGATGTGTTTTCTTTCAGAACGAACTATTCTTCTAATAAAAAAATTCGAGGGCCATATTAAATCTAATAATAAAGAGTCAGCCCTGGCCAATATTATTATGCGAGGGACATTATAACATATTAGAAAGTGTAATAGGCGGAAAAAATTCGACTATTCTGAGACAAAAAAAAAAAATCCAGAAAAATCGCACTAGCGGAGACATTTTAAAATGTTTTCTTGAAAACGTTTTGACCCATATTGTTGCACAAGCGCCTCGCAAAAGCGGTCTACATTTAAAACGATCTTATTAGAAGATAAAACGCCGTCTCCAACTTAAGAGATTTAAATTTTTGAGCATGTAATTTTACTAATTTTCAAATAAATTACACTGAAAATAAAACATGTTTTCGCCGCCCCCTCTCCTTGTTGTTTTATAATCGTTGACTTGTCGCTACAAACAGCTAGTACAACTGAACCAATGAAGGCGTTTGATATTTTTACTAAATAAGCTTTAAATGACTTGAACAAACTTCTTATGTGAACAAAAAAACAATATATTGTTATTACAATTTCTAAAGATTTAATTTGAGATCTAATATTAATAAAATATTGTCTATATTCTTTCATGTCTCAAGATTGTCTGACGTTTACATTTGCATTATGTAAATTTCATCATCTTAAATGCATAAACACCAATCAATCGCCGCCAAGGAAACACACACACTCTATAACACCTCTTTTTGTCAGGAAGTTGCGCCCCCCCCCAATCGTATACAATGTGACAATGTTTAAAAATTGACATTCTAATTACTAGATCTACTTACAGGGAGGGCTATTTGACTCGAAACAAATATTACAAACAACCCGAGAAAATTCAAGGTCAGGAAAGAGTTGGCGCTTATGGAAAAACCCGTGGGAAACCCTCGCGTGCCACTTTATTTTTCTCCTTAAGTTTTCAAAATAACTTCTTATTGTACAAATATTGTCTCTTCCCCCACCCCTCCCCCCAGTTTTCAAAGGATAATGGAATTAGTAGAATTAAAATAATTTTTTTTTAATTATTCCAAAAATTTAAAGAAAAAGTATTCTTAAAAATGATTTGGCCGCCCCTTACATTCGGCCGCCTGAGTGCAATGCGCACATTACACAATAGATAGCGGCGGCCCTGAGCATATTTTCTTTTATTTTTCCTTTTTAGAAAAAAGCTACGTGAATTGACTGAATACGTATTTTTGTGTGCAAAACGTTATAAAATCTGATTGGTCAGTGAATAGTTTATATCTTAGTCTTTCCTCTCATTGAATGTGTAAACGGCTTAGTCTCAAGTCTCTTGTGGGATTTACTTAACAACATTTCTATGCAAACATAAATACAAAAGATTTTGACAAATATATACAAACCGTACACTGAAAACACTTGGGTTAGTCATTTACTATGTTTTTTAAATTCATTTTGACCAATAACAAAATATTAAATACACATGTTACCGAAATTAACCTAATTAATTACAATTATGTTTTCTCTATTTCAATACTAAAAGTAACAAATGTATAAGTCTTATAAATAATGTTGTAAAAGTGCTGTACATACAAGCTGTACCCAGCAAGACATTTACCATGACCTCTACCTAATTTTTTTAGATTATCTGTTCATATTATACTATAGTTACAGTTTACATTTTTTTTTTAGCCAATATTTTATATTTTAGATTCTTGAAGTTTGAAATACAGCAATGATTGCTGCTTGGTAATTTTAAAACCTCCAATATATTCTTAACACAACAGATCTTTCAAAAAAGCATTCTTCTTCCATATATTCTTAATACGATTCTATTACTCTTAAATAGAATAAAATAAATATGTTCTCTGTTTTTTTAAATTTTGTGCCTTTTTTAAAAGATTAACTAACTAGTTTACCATGAACTACACACAAGGTGAAGATGGAACTATGATCACTACAGATTATTGTCTTGATACAGTTTATATTGCTTGTTAAATTGTGTTTTATCTTTGCTTCTCGCTTTGCTCGGTTTCATTGGAAATATCCTTAACATTTGTGTCTTGTCTCAAATAGGTTTTTAAGATACAACTTATTTATTGTTACTATATCTGGCTGTCTCAGATTTTATATTTTCTTTCTTTACAATCTTAAACCGTATTCCAAATGTTGTTTTCTATTTTGACAAATATTTATCTAAAACTTTAGAGTCTTACTATTTCCTATTTTTTGAGATATCGAAACTTTTATCGCTATTTTCAAGCACATATTCTTTTACAATGTTATCTGTAGAAAGAATGTTTGCTGTTTGTTTTCCATTCAAGTTTCTAGAATTGTAACACGTTTTAGAATCAAAATAACTGCAGCGTGTATAATTTTAATACTTTTTCTATTTCTCTCTCGTTTGTATGGTTTTGTATATTTAGATACTGGGGTAGAGGACAATGTTACTGAAATCTGGAGATACGGAACACATTTTTATTTGGATAACTTTTTATAAGTTTTTTCGAATATTCTATACTAGTATATTCGTGAATAATTATTCAATGGCTATACCTATTGCCATTGTGATGATGTGTACAATTATGATAATTAAAAAATTAAAATTGTCTTCTAAAACATTCAATTGTGTTTCTGATACAGTGAGATTCAAAAGAGTGAAAGAATTCAAATCGGTTAAAATCAGTTTATTTTTAACAACATTTTTATTATTTTTTGTGATTGCTCCATCTGGAATTGTAGAAACATTATTGTTTACAAGATATTCAGATTTACATTTAACAAGAAAATCTGTGAGTCTGTTGCTTTCCACTGAACACATTCTTTATATTGTAAACTTTTCATTTAATTGTATATTGTATGTCATTAGAAGTTCTTAATTCGCCAAGACTTTAAGAGGACTTTTTTTACTGTGAAATGTAAGTAATATTCTTTTTTTAAATCAATATCTCAAAATTATAAAACGTATGTCAGGTCTTTGTTGTGTTTAGTTATTACAAGCAATGTGAATTACAAATGTGTGTGCATGTTGTAATTACTTTATAACATATATTACTTATAGCCCCGAATTCAGCCCGACAGCCACACCATACACACCCAGTTGTGCATGAACTAAATAAAATATGAATTTAATCTAATGATATTTGTACAATGAAAATGATATATGATCAATGATATGATAATCAAATATAAATATATATGATATGATGTGAAAATTCAATACTTGTAATAGGATTACAATAAATACTTAATTAGTATTTAAAAATACGGATAATCACTTCAGTAATATTGTTCACAACAATATCTCAAGACAACAACTGGCCATACAAGTAGATCTATCTTCCAGCCAAGATACTGAGCACCGACGATCAATAATCAATAAGTTCATAGTAACATCAAAGCTGACAACTTCACAAAGTACCACCACGTCTGGATACAGCAACCCGCAATCTTGAACCTCAGACTCGTAAGTCAAACTTGAAAAATCAGACAGAAAACCTGAGACGAAAACCTCAGTCCTGTAAACTAGAACTGAGACTTGCGATTTCACTTCTGAAACATGAGATAGAAAACTTCAGTCCTGATACGAAAACCCTATAGAAAGACAAATAAAATATTCTTTTAATCCTCTAATCTAATTATAAAAATACGAATATGATCGAATCCATAGAAAAAAAAACATTACAATATGAAATAAAAACTCACCCTTAACAGGGGTCGAGATAATCCATTAAGAATATCTACCAATGACAACGATAAGGCTGTACAATATCAGATCCAAGGAGAAATTCAAGAGCTGAACAAAATACAGATTGCTTCAGTCTATCAACATGGCGTGAAATGCACCAGACGAGCTAAGACAATATACGTCATAAAAAATTATGACGAAGCAACAAGGGGAGATCATCTACTGCACACAAACAAAACTCATGAAAATGACGTCATCAAAATAGACGAAAGCGATGCTATAAAATAGAGAACAAGTTTATTATACAACTTATTTAATAGTTGCGACAACGTAGAAATGTCATAGAAACATTGTACAATTTCTAAATGAACGTAATTAAATATAAAATTTATATTTCTTTTAAGTTTAATTTTATCTTCACCTTTATTTTTTGCTTTATTCTGAAGCAAAGTATGAACAAAAAAAAAAAAAATCATATGAATATTAAAAATTGTACATATTGCCTTGACATTAAGAAATATTTTAGATTCTTGATTTTAAGTTTTTATTTCTCTTTAATGTCATTGATTGCATTTTTAAAAGCATTAAAAGATTGTGAAGAGAGTTTGCGTTATCATACAAACTCAGTCGAGTCCTCCTACGTATCCACCAATGGACAAGAAATGTTACATCCTCAGTTTCCCTAGCTGCTTTATATGCAAATTGGTGAGGGTCTAGGCTGTTATTGACTTTTGCTAGAAGCTGTTTAAGTATATAATTTTTTCAAAACATTTCATAACTATAGGTGTCAATACTTGATATATGTAAGTTATAGCCCTTAGTCATTGTAAGTTATGCGTCTTTTGTTGTGAACAAGCAGTTCTGCCCAAGATTACGCCCAGTGATGATTGAATAAAAGTGTACGGCCAACATCGACATTTGTTGCCTTGATTCTCTAAAACCTAATTAACAGGGTGGCATCTGAAAGTGAACCACATACGTGCTTTCACTCTCGCTAGAATTAGTAGACTAGATGTCAAGGGAGAGATTAAAGATAAATTGAGAGCTACATCGGGTAGTCTACCCGCCCCCCCCCGCAAGGTTACGTACGCTTTGGGCTATCAAGGGAGGCAACCTAGAGATTAATACATCAGACAGTAGAGACAGAGTTACACATGTTGTCAGAAAACCTACTGACGCCCCCCCCCCCCATTGCATGGAACTAACGAGGGAAATCTTAGCGAAAATTTCAGACGGTGGAGGCAGCAGATGGAAATATATTTGCAGGCGACGGGAGCCTACGGAAGACCCAAGAGCCAACGGAAGGCCATCGTTCTGCATTGTGCCGGCAAACAGGCCATAGAAGACTGCGACCTATTCCCATACCAGAAAGGAGAGTCAGAACGAATGATTCTGGACTAAATGGTATTCTCATCAGACAGGAAAGTGCAGGAAAAACTATGTCATGCTCAGAGTTTTCCCTGAAAAGAACCATTAAGATTTGCAGAGCCTTCAAGCAATCAATGACTAGAGTGGAAGAAATCATAGAAGGAGCTCAGGCTTGCATTGACAAAATGGAAAGAACATCACAGAAGGCAGCAGCAACACCGTTAGAGCGTCAATTTTGTGGACGACACACCCAACAAAACAGCATGTACGGTTTGGGGACAGACATGCAAGCGATACGGGGAAAAACAACTTGCAAGAAAGTACAACAGAGTAAAAGGAAGCACACTCAAGGCGTCAGGGTACGAGCCATAGTGGCTAAATACAATACATGCACTCAATTCGACAAGAGAAAGGCTTACGGCTGAATTTGTAGTAAATGGTCAAAGAGTGAAATTCCAGTTCGACACAGGAGCTGACGTCAACATCATTTGTAAAAGGTTTGTCAAGAGATGTCAAGCAGTGGAGACCACACAAACTCTAAGATTGTGGAACATGACTGAACAGAAGCCAGAAGGAGTTGTTGATTTATTGATGACAAACCCAAAAACAGGAAAAACAACTGTAGTGAAGTTCGTCGTCGTTGGAAATAATTTCCAATGCCTCCTAGGCTTTAGGACGTCAAGAACTGGACCTCATTACACTCAATCACAACAATTTCGTCTCTCAAGTAAAGTCAACCAACGAAAACCTAGGTGACCTGGGAGAAGTGAAACTAACCATTGATACCAGCAAGCAACCAGTAGTGTCTACGTGCCGCAATATTCCTTTCGCATACAGAGACAAAGTCAAGAAAGAGCTTGATGTACTCGTGAAGAAGAAAATACTGGTCCTGGTACAAAAGCCAACGGATTGGGTCAGTTAAATGGCCATTGTTCATAAAAACAATGAAGATTTGCGAACTGTATTGAACCACAACACTTGAACAGAGTCTTGAAAAGAGAGCATTACAGAGTCCTCACATTTGAAGATACCCTACCCTAGTTCGAGAACGCCAAAATCTTCTCGAAACTCGACGTTGAAGAAGCTTATTTGCATGTTCGCCTCGACAAAGAATCAAGTATTCTGACCACAATGATAACACCTTACGTCCATTATAAGTGGACAAGCTTGCCATTCGGACTATGTGTCAGTGGAAAAATCTTCCAAAGAAAACTGTCACAAGTGTTTGAGGGCCTCAGCGGCTGCATCTTGTTGACGATGACATCATTGTAGTTGGTTGTGGCAGGACAAGGGAAGAGACGTTGTGTTATCATAAGGAAAAACTGGAAAAGCTGCGAGAAAGATGCAAAAGTAAATTCTGAACGAGAGAAAAACATTGGAACAAAAAGAGGCGGTCGAATTCATGGGACACGTCATCAGCGAACAAGGCATTAAACAGGACTCCAAGAAGGCAGTGGCGTAGCTAGGGTAAAGGGAGGGCGGAGAATTTAAAGATCCCCAAATGAGTGTCTGGAATTTGTTTTTAAATAAATTAAATATTACGTCACTGTCATGTAATCCGGCTTTTTAAGTTGTTATATAAGTTAGTGATTCCGTTGTATGTATTCCACACAGATTATTAACACTTTCCGTGCGTTGTTACTCTCAATTTCAAGGAGTAGCGCTGACTAGTGTGGTGTTACTCTCAGGAAGTAACTTGGTATATACGGTAATTTATTTCATCATCCCTATCATTATTAAACTTTTTTTCTATTGTTTTAATGCGAAAGTAATTGTTTTAAGATTTTAGATTAAATTGGATGCCGCGCGTACAAGTTTAATTGTTAAGGGGACTGCACATAGAAAAATCATTTTTTCTTATTCATTAGTTTAAAGGTAAAATAGTTTTATTTGTAGTTATAATGAGTTTAAGACATTACATTTTTATTCTATGTTTCATCAATTTTTTTTTTGAATAAAACATCATGGACATAGACGATATCTGTGTGAATTTTCTTATGTTTTGTATACATTTGAGTTCCAAATTAAGTCACCGGTTGTTATTTTGTTACCTTTACTGATACTAGATCTAGGTTTAAATGACGAGCATCTTAACGTTTCTTTAATTAACCTTAAAGCAAAATGTACAGAATCGAGTCTAACATGTACAATAGTTATTCTTAATAATGCTAGAATTGTCTAATTGATCGGCTTAGTCTTCTATAATTTTAAAATTAAAAATCACACTTGAGTGTGTCAAGAGCAGGGGTGTGTAAGATGTGAGATTGTGTATGTGTTTGTTTTTTTTATTAGTTGGTTTGCGAATTATTTTTATCACCGGATTTTCAAGGGGAGACAATAAGGTTTCTAGCGGTCAGTCTAGCAGTTGGAGAGCTGACCTGGTCTGAGTAGGGTGCTTGTGATTATTATTACCGGTAGTTGTTATGCCCAGTGTAAGGAGAGATTATATTATTATTCTTGCTATGTGTGTGAACGGACTATTTGGGGGTAATATTATGTTGTGGCATTGATGGCCTATGTTAATTGAATCTAGTCTAAGCACCCTGTACCCTGTAGTATTAATTTGGGCACATTTAGTATTTCAGTTATTGATTATTACGCATTCAATATTATATGTGTAACTTGCAGTTGTAAATAAATACTAATTTTATACTTCTTCGTTGAGTATTACTTTACAATATTTATACATGTAAAGGTCTGCATGTGAGAATCATACCCCTACACGAGCTATAACTGTATTAAACTAAACCGAGCCCTTTACAGCTTCTATAATTTCAAAATTAAAATTCACATATATATTCACATTTCCTAAATCCAATGGAAACATGCTTTTCTATATTTAAAAACAATTGTTATAGAGTGATAAAAGAGTATATCGCAAGGATGGAAAAATGAATAAGAAAAACGTATATTTATGTCTATTCGTCAGTATTTTTTCGTGTGAAATTAAAAGAATGCTATTTTTAAAGGAGAACTTCACCCATGCCGAAATTGGGGCTACAACACAGAAAAAAGCGTGCTGCAGAAAAGCAAAATCAAGGAAAGTTTTTGAAGGATACTTTAAGAAAAAACCTGATAAGAGCACTGAAAAGAAATAAGACCATGAGAATGTCAAAGAAAAGTTTCACTATTTAGATGATTCATACAAAGACACAGCAGTTGAAGAAGTGAAAACGTCTCTTGATGAGAGAAGTAGTGCTGAAGAGACTCCAGAGGAATGCCTTTGACCACAGTCAGAGAAAACATCTCAAGTAAGTGATGATGAGTCAAGTGATGGTCTTCCAAAATCACTTTCTCCAGAAGTGGAAGAAGCTGTAATTAAGTACAAAGACTTCGGATATATCCAGACTGGAATTTTATCTGAGGAACTGCGAGCAAAGGTTGTGTTAAATATAGCTTATTTTTCCAAAACAAAGATGAACAGTATTTGTTTCCAGTAGAGTTTACCCAAATTAAAACATGAGTTGAAATCATCATGGTTCACTAGAAAGATTCCAACAGGAGAAATTTAAAATCGATCTTACTCCTCTTCTCTCCATACTTGAGATGTCTATTTTGTTTTGGATGTGAACTGTTTTCTAAGGCATCAGAAAAGACATCTTGTGCATTGAGCAAACCAGGAGTTGGTTTCACCAAATGGAAGAAACCTGAGAGACTGAAAGAACACGAAGAATTTCACCACGGACACGTTTATTTGAAGTAAAAGCTAGAAGAAAAAAAGCTCAAGGCAGAACTAGATGAACTGTCGCATATGTTTCATGCGCACATTTAAAAAATAAAATCAGCAGAATTAGAGAGATATTCTTAACTGTAGACCAGCAGCTGCTAACAGTACTAAAGCCCTAGTCTACCGGACCTGTGTGTTGAGCACCTTGCTGTACGGAAGTGAGACATGGTCAACCTACTCATGGCAGGAAAAAAAAGCTGAATGTTTTCCACCTCCGATGCCTAAGGCGGATCTTTAAAATAAGGTGGCAAGATAAGATAACCAATGAGAAAGTGCTACAAAGAGCAGGGTGCCAGGACATCCGCTCTGTTATCAGCAGCAGACGCCTTGGCTGGCCTGGCCACGTTTGTAGAATGCCAGAAGGTCGACTTCCACAGGACATCCTGTATGGCGATCTAATAGAAGGCAGGAGAGCCGCTGGTCGCCAACTTTTACGTTATACGGATGTATGCAAACGCGACATGAAGCTCTTCAAAATCGACAATGGCAACTGGGAAGAGGTGGCACTGGACAGATACTCATGGAGAGAGAGCAAAAAGGAAGGGTCAAAGATTGCAGATGTCATACACAACAGGAGCAGGAAGAAGGGTGAAAATGCAACGGCGCCTGGTGATTATATATGCCCAACCTGGGATCGCAGCTGTGTATCAAGGATTGGCCTCTTTAGTCACACAAGAAGTTGCAAAGGGAAAAGTTCGTCTCTCGAGACGTAAAATGCCACAGAAAAAAAAAAAGCCACAGACCAGCAGCTATTAAGTACTTAGCAAAACAAACTCAAGCTTACGTGGTCACAACGAAAAACTGAATTCATCCAATCCTGGGAACTTCCTAACATCTTTAAATTTTATTGCAGAATTTGATAAAGTTACAAAACACCACTTACATAGAATTGAATATGGGAAGTCACATTATTTGTCATCGTAAATTCAAAATGAGCTCATTAACTTGATAGGGAAGTAAAGTTAGGGACTCAATTGTTAGGAAAGTCAAGCAAGTTTGTTACTTTTCCCTGATGCTTGATGCCCCCCCCCAGATGTTTCTAATCAAGAATAGGTATACGTTCGTTACTTGGATATTGATAGTTTTGAAATAAAAGAGTCATTCATTGGTTACTTTAATATTTTGAAACCTGATGCACAACATTATGAATAACTTGTTCTGAAAACTCTTAAAGATATTGGGCTGGACTTTGATATGCGCACTTGTCAAACCTATGATAAAGCAGATACAATGAGTAGCCATCTGTCTGACCTGCAGAAATGTTTCCTTGACATAAATCCAAAGTAAACATTTCTGAACTGTGATAATCACTCTATGAACCTGGCAGCTCTTCATTCTGCTGAGATAGTCGGCAGTTTGCTTGCATCTCGACAAAATCATAAAGCTGTTAAAGAAACTTTAATTAACAACTGAAAGAATGGAAACTAGAAGCATAGCACAGAATCTTCTTCGTTGCCCAATTAATATAGTTTAGAAGAAATTTGGAAAGTCTTAGTTGCACATACGGGAAGCTGTCAAAGAAAGTAAAACCCATTTATGCTTTCTGCAAAGTGATGAAAAACGGACGATACTGATCACCCAGTCCACCGAAAAAGCAAAAGCAGGTAGTGAATGCTATGGATGTCATGTCATCAAAACAAGCAGAAGAAAGAAAAGACACGAAAGAGAGTTGAGTTCGGAAGTAGGACTGTCAATAGAACTGCAATTCAAACGTGTTGCGACATAAGTGCTGGACAGACTTGATATGGAGATAAAGGACAGATTATAAATGCTAGAAAACCAAGTGGACATCTTTGGGTTTCCCCTTGAACCAAGACACCTCTTGGAGGCTATGGATGATGACACGCTGATGAAAAAGTGAGGTACTTTTTCCTGTTTGATACAGGCACATCACTTGTTTAAGGATGTCACTGATGCACGAGAACTTTTCATGAACAAACCAGTGACAAAATTACCAATTGACATATTGAGGAAGCTGGCTTCTTATGGTACTGATGTGTGCTCAAACCTTGCAACCTCCATGCGAATACTGCTAACTCAGGCCACTTCCATAACGTCATGTGAGAGATCATTCTTAAAGCTCAAGCTAATGAAATTCCAAATCCCTAGATACGCCCCTGCAAGAAGATGCAGTCCATAGTGGACATGGATCGCCCTACAAACGCGCAGCAAGTGCGACGTTTCTGTAGTATGGTGCAGTACATATCAAAGTTCCTTAGTGTGACAAGTCAAAAGCTTGCTGTCGGAGTCACTTAATTTTATCACAACATTAATTATTATTATTTATTATTTAATTATTTTAGTTTAATTATTTCTCATTTTTAGTTCCTATTTACCTACCAACCCCCATCCTTTTCATCTTCACGCTAGACTTAGTTCACCACCTTGGCGACAACTAGGCCACGACTTTCTAGTTTATCTCCCATTGACCGGGGAAAAGATCAAACAAACAGACACTTACTTTGGTCTTAAGCGCCGGATGTCCGACTTTCACGTCGAAACCACATGAGATGAAACACGCTTCATTATTTCTTCTACCCCACCCATGTCTCTCTTTGATCAAGGAGATTATTCGTGTCACAACGCCTCTAGACCCTTCCAATGTGCAACTTTCGTCAGACCTATATATGTAGAATAAGGCGGCACAGGTACTCTCTTACTTCTCATTCTCACTGACCAGTCAAGTCTGGACTATTTCATTCACCCTTACTCTTCGTGGGATACTTGGTGGTAAGCCGAACTTAATCACAGTTCCATTTTAGTTATTTTGTGTATATTTGTCACTGGATATTATCATATGTATTTTGCTTATTTCATTTATATTTAATTAGTGTCTTGTGTATTTCTTACTGTCGTAAGTAGAAAACATAAACATGGCATATGTATATATATGTTTATGTATTGCATTAATCTATTAATGCTACGTTACTCAATTGATCGTTGATGCAACCATGTATGTATTTGTACATCTTATTTTATTCCCTTTATCTCGGCTGACAGCCTTGATAATTTTACTAGCGCACAAATACTGCGCTTAGAGAATTATCTCCCCCTTTACTCATTTTACTTTAACGAGAGTTGCGCCCCTCCCCATTCAAGCGCACTCCATTGTTCATGACCAACGGCCATATGTAGACAAACCGTCACGGTTGCAGATCACCGTCCATTCCCCCCCTTTCTCTTCCAACTTATGTTGTTTCATTGAGATTATTATCCCCCTTATTATGTACATTTTGCATTGCTACTATCAGCCATCTATTTTCCAAATCCCATTTGTCATCATCTCCCTATTGTACTCAAAAGCAGTTTTACCAATCTGACGAATACACCCCAATAAGATGCATGAGAGACATGTCCTAACTTGTCTTTGTTTATCTACTCAACTATTTATCGGATCACTTGCCTACGTATTCCACATCAATCAACTACTTTATTTGGTGCTAGTCAGCACTGCGATCTACTACTTGGCGCTATCGGCTCTACTTGCCTGCCTATTCGGCAGCTCACCTGTCAGCTTATTAGGTACGACGTCTCCACGCGTCTGTGCGAGATGTCATAGCTTCGCCAAACCCTCCGCAACTTACTAGACTTATCCTGCTAACTACGCTGCCCACGGCAGATCAGCTCTGCCCGCAGTACCCTTGTACCCACGGTAGCCGGCCAACCCTTCCTATTGTGCCCACTAGAGATATCAGAACTTTGGATTGAGACTTCACAGGAACTGTATCACCGGCGACCCTCTACCCGCTAGAGCGCCACCTCCTGCTGCAAGACCTCCAGCCAGGAATACAGCCAGCTGCGACATCAGTAGGACAACCAGCTAAGTTCAGAAGATAAAGTGACCTACTCTCTAATTAAGTGCTTAGTATGATGATACGAGATTGCTAACGAGATAGATGCCAATCCCCTCCCCTATTTTATTCTACTTTGTATACTTATGTAAATAAATATTCTTTAGTTTCTCAACATTTGTACCTTTTTCCATTGTTTTTGTCTCGTTGCGTGTCTGCTGCCGATTTATGTCTGATGGACCAGTGTGTGGCAATTCAAAAATAAGCATCCCCTAGACACCAAACAAGCCAATCACACACGTCATACTCGAGGTCCGTCACACTTAGCAACCTGTCAGCGGAAACTTACCTAGAAAAAAAAGGACTTTGATTGGAACGAGGAATGCAAAGTCGCCTTTAGGAAATAATAGGAAATGATAACAATAATCCTGGTGCATGGTTTCTATAACGCAGCCAAATCCCTTGAAATTCAGGTCGATAGCAGCCAAAATGGGCTTGGTGCCGTGTTGATGCAGGATTGGAAAACATTGTAGTATGCCTCACGAACCTGATAAGAACTATTAGCAGTAATTTTCGGATTTGAGAGGTTCAATCAGTCTTAAATGACCATAAAAACCCTGACATCTTACAAAAACCCCTAAACCAAGCCCCAAGACGATTACAGAACCTCATCATGAAAAGCAATAGATATAATTTCACATTCAAGTGGGTTCGCGGAAACGAACTGTAAATAGCCGACACGTTGTCCTGTGCATGCAATACTGAGCCATTTACTGAAGAAATACTGAACCTCAACATCGAACAGATCGTCGATATTCCCGATCCACTGCTAGAACGAATAAGACGCGAAACGGATGCTGATGAAAAATCTACAAGCTCTTCGAAAGACCATTGAAGATGGTTGGTTGGTCTGTAAAGAAAACTGCCACTCCCGCAGCTCTGAGGCCCAATCATGGTTTTGCCGAAACCCTGAGTATAAGAACTGGAATCGTCGTAAAGGGAAAAAGTACTAATTCCCAAAAGCATACGCTCAGAGATGAAGAAGAAGTTACATGCCTCCCACCTAGCATCCGACAGAAAGAGAAGCCTGGCGAGGGCTCTCATTTTCTGGACAAGAATGGCTGTAGAAATCTAACAGATGACCGACTCATGCACTGCCTGCCAAGAGAATAAGCCAAGCAATCAACGATAAACGTTATGGCCGCATTACGAAGGAAAGGGACCTTGGAAAAAGGTTGAAACTGACTTAATGGAGATCCAAGGGAGAACTTACTTGATCACAGTTGACTACTTCTCAAATTGGATCGAAGCTGACTTATTGACATCGTCAACCTCAATCAAGGTTATTAGAAAACTAGGTTATTAGTTATTATTCAAGTCCTAAAATGCATAGACGAATTTTTTTTCTAAAAAAAATCTTAAATTTCACTTATTATCCGCTTCTTTACCCAAGTTTGGCCCAACGAAATCCGTTTTGCATAGAGCCTTACAATGGTTAAGTCCGGCCCTGCTATTTAGTAATAAAGTATATCATAATAATTCTTTTTCCTACATAGATCACGATCAATAGCAAGAATTACCAAATGTTTCAATCTATCTTTGAGAATTGTTGACCTCAAGTAATTCTTCATTAGTTTGAGGCGCGAGAAGATTCTTTCACCAGATTACACATTACGGCTAATGCATAATGCCGTTTTTATTTATCGCGCGTAGGATTTGCGTTTTTCATATTGAATGACACCCCAAAATAACACTTTTGGTCTATATTGTAATAACTTAAGTTTTGCAGCTCAACGAGGCACATATATCTTTATTTACACGACATCACAAGTTCATAAAACATCATCTTTCTTATGCACAGTCTTTTCACTTCGGCTTTCAACTTGGGCGGAAATCGTTCTCTTCTCTTTTTAATGTTGACATCCTTTTTAGTCTAATTTATCACAGTGCGCACCGTCTAGCTTAGATGTCGGTGCGCATGGCGGAGTTATAACAATATATTTCCATATATTATAAGGGCTTTTTTCGTATATTTTGCAATTTTTGGAGATTTCCAGGAGCTCCTGGTAAATCGACAGGAGCGCGCGGAAAATCTGTAATAAGTTATACAATGGTTTAATTTATTAATCTATACACCTTGAATTAGCGAGGGTCCGATGAAAGTGCGGGTCCTATAAAAGTGCGTGGCCCACTCCGGTCGCATAGGTTGCAGTGGCCTAAGGCTGGCCCTGCAAAATAGTGGCGTATGGTACGCCATCGATCGACTAGTTGTTTATATTCTACCTTTGTTCGTGTTGAAAGAATGATGTTTCTGTCATGTGTTTGTCTTGGAATGTTTGTAGTGAACATGTTTCGTCGATAGAAAGGGAAGGATGTTAATATTTGATATATGTAAATTATAGTCCTTAGTCATTGTGAGTTATGCGTCTTGTGTTGTGAACAAGCAGTTCTGCCCAAAATGGCGCCCAGTGATTATTGAATAAAAGTGTACGCCAACATGGACATTCGTTGCCTTGTTTCTTTAATACCTAATTATCAATAGTGTTAGTGCTTAGTTCATTTAAACTATCTATTTTTTTTATCTCTTGTTTTGGTATGATCTCTGAAGTTTTCCAGATGTGTGGAATTACGCACGTTTGCAACGATTGATTAAAGATGTGACAGAAGATAAAAGAGATTTGTTCCGCACATAGTTTGATCAGCTTGCCACTAATTTCATCTGGTCCAGAAGCTTTTATTACATTTACTCTTCTAAACAATAAGTTCACCTCCTCTTCAGTTACAAAATTGTCGTAGTGTTCTTGTTTTTATTTTTCTTTAATCAGAGTATTGAAAAAAAATTTTTGTAGGTCAACAAAATCTTCTTTATCGAAACGTGAATAAAAATCATTTTGTTCGTTGGCGAATTTCTCATCATCATCCACTGAAAGTTGTACTCGTCTTGAGGCGCAGCCTGCTATTTTCTTTAATCCTTCCCAGCATGCTTTTGAGTTGTTATTTCAAAAGAAATTTTCAATTTTTTCTTTGCATGTTTTTTTTCATTCAATTATTGCTTTTTTTTCTGTGCATTTTTAGCATTTTGTTTTATTCAAAAATATTAATTGTAAGTCCTAAGAGGATTTCCAATAGTTATTTGGCGTCATTTTATTTTAGGCCTAAATTTATTTTTGTTCTGACAAATTGAAAGACAAACTTATATTTTAATGAGATTCTGGATTTTTTACAAATAAAATAAAATGAAAAGATAGAATAGTAAATTTAAAAAAAATCCTCTAGTGATATATTGTTTCAATGCTTATATCAACTCAATATGTCTGTCTCTCTAGTAACAAGTTTGAACACTTTATTTCTCCCACCCCTAATCTTGGGTTTAAGTTGAAATTTAGCATAATTATAATTTTTTTATCTGGAAGCAATTAAACAAACCAATTAGATATTAAACTATTGGTATTTATTATTTTATTTTATTTACTTTCAAACACGGGAAAATATTGTACTTGACTCATGTTTTGGTATAACTTGAATGTGTCCCCTTCATACTGTGTAAAGAGAAAACTTTAAAGTTTGAAACTAAAAATAGATAATTATAAAACCTTCTATATTCATAAGCACTTCTACGGCACATGGGTTGGCGTCTCGAGTTTGAATTTAGGTCTTTTAACTTTATTTTTAACTTTTGATAATTGCATTTACAAAATGAATCACGATAAAATTTACCAAGATACCCCTTTTCTGATCCACCCCTCCTCATCTGGTCCAGACATGTGATCATAGCATTGTAAAAAGCTAAACGCATGAAACTGAGCTGAAAAAAAAAGTAAATTTATTTGTAGTCTCACAGATTTTTTATTGTTAGTCTGGAGTCTAGATCAACTACAAGTTTATTTACATGACTGATCCGAACTAATACATACAGCTACGCTTATTAGCTTTTCTTTAAAGTATTGTTTTACTTTTAAGTTTTCACTCTAAAACAAGTTAGATATATAACCTATACAAGAAAATATCTATTTGGTTCTACATTTTGAGCTAATAAAATATGAATTAGAAACTACAATATTAACTAGTTGAGTTGCGTTGACAAAAACTACATTTTCTAAAACTGTTCTAGTGTTTTCAAAAATAGAAACTTGACAAAACAACAAGCAAAAAAAAATACAAAATCCTGATTAATTTATTCTCTTAGAGTATGAACTTAGAAGTAACAGTCGAAAAAAAAAATCTTTGTCTGA
>JAZGLO010001444.1:402500-588089 GCA_036873155.1 Biomphalaria sudanica
CAACTTCTACATAGAGAACACTCTTCTTTAAAGTAGTGAGAGCTGGTCAACATACGTGCATTAAGAGCATAGATTTAAAAAGTTTTAAGTGTGCTGGCTGCGACGTATAATGAATATCTCCTGGTGGGATGTGTCACCAATCAGATGGAAGAATTCTTTAGGAATGTTTCTATGACAAGCTTGCGGAGGTAGTCAGATCCAAGGACACCTAAGACTAACCTACAGAGATGTCTCTAAGCGAGATCCGAGAACTACAAGCATCAATAAAAGTAAGTGGGAGGAAATCACTCAATATCGGACAGCACAGAGGCAGACAGAGCATACTGTTAAAAACCTCGCCGAGAGCAAAAGAAATGGAATAAAGCAGCATCGGAGAGAATAATGAGAAAAAAAAGCTGTCCTATCAGTTAGCTCGAATATAAGTGCATTCACATGCACGAACTGTAACAAAGGATGAATATTGAATCCCATTCCTCGGAAACAAATTTTGATACGCCCATGTTTTTAATTTCAAATAACAACAAGGAATGCGGGTTGTTTAAGCATATCGTAAATGATATATTTTTAATTGAGATACAGTTTTAGATTGTTAGTTCAGATAACATGCCAGATGTGTGTTTTTGTGTTTCTTACTAGAAATGACATTTTGTCAAACACAACAAAGATTAATTTACGACAATCAAGCCCAATGTGTTCTACTGTCGCGAATGTCTTTCATACATTAACTTCAACCTTTACCGCCCTTTCTGAATTTAATATCATTTGAGCTGCAATTTTCTAACATTAGATATAGGGCAATTTTAACCTAAGGAGAATGTGTTTCTGAAGTTTAGAAATAAAGAAAAACACTTGGAACACGGGGCTATGCCCCAGAACTCGCTGGGGAACTTTGAATCGCTCCCCAAGGCCCCCAAGCTATGCATTGCAGTGAACGTAAATTTTGATCTTGATAGGCTCACAAATAAATTTTAATTTTGTCAAAAACCCTGGTATAATGTCAAACCGTTTCCGTAAATTCTAACAGTCTTGAATGCCTATTAAATCAAAAAAAGTTCAGCAACTCTTTTAAAAACAATCATTGAATGTAGTTAGCTCCGTGTTCTATTATTAGTTCAATTTCATGATCATTTTCATTGGGAGATTTTTTGGAGAAAAATTAAAGGGGGTTTGGGGGACATTTTAAGCTAACCGCTCTGTGTACGGTCGACCAGAGTGACGCCACTTAGCCGAGCCACTGTCAATAATGTAATAAAAATGTAATTAAGTGCGTTTGTGTCCTCATTGTAACAAATAGGCGGTCCCTGTTGGTCTATATTTTAATATAGGAAATGTATGTGCCTTTATTTAATTAGACTTCTGTCTGGATTATAAGAATAATACATATTGTTACGAATCTCACGATCCAGGCTCTCTGCAAACTGCACCATACACCACCAACTTAAAGAACTTGACAACTCAGGGCTCCAAAGTAACGTGGCGCTTTAATAGTTGAATAAATAACAGCCATTACAGTACAATTGGCAACACGTACACTGTACAAATATCTCTCCGATAACACCGTTTCGCCGTATCAACTCTTGCACTGGCCTCTCCGTCTCGTTCCGGGCTTGCACTGGGTTCAACAGTTCAGGACTGACTTCACACACTAGGCTGGTTGTGTCGGAATCGATCGCAGACCAAAATCAAGACGCCAGTCGTCTCAACTGTACTTGACAGTACTCCGCACTGAACCGTCGTAATGCTCCGTACAGAACCACACCGTTGAACTGTGCTGTAGTCGACCCAATCAGAGGGTTACCCCAGGGATCCGCCCTCTCATGTATCCTTTTCATGGCCTATCTTAACGATTTGCCCAGCTCACTCCGATGTCGCAAACTGCTATATGCTGATGATATTGTCCTCTGGTCAACCGGGAAGAAAGCTGACCAACTACAGGCAGCATTACAAGCCGATTTCCATACCATCTCCTCGTATTATTTAAAATGGCAGATACGAATTAACGTTGACAAAACGACCTGGTGCCTGTTCAGCCTGGGAATCGACATTCTTGGGGCCTCAGATTCATTTGCGGCACCTATAGAAGGAGTCCAACTTCCGCTGCAGAAATTATGTCCAACGTGACTCCTCTCAGCCTGAGAAGAGAGCGCGCCGTGCTCACGGCCCTGGAACGCTACAAAAGGGGCGAACCAGGGCTCCCGACCCATACATTAGTCACTCAGTGGAGAGTTAAAAACAGGATAAAACGGACATCATTTATGCACTGCGCAACAAATTTGAGTGCTCAAGGTGGCCTCTTAACTGACCGGGTCCCAATCCGACGGATAAGCACGTGCCCGCCCTGGAGGAGACAGCCCATCCCTCCCATAAATCTAACCATACACGGGTTGGAGGGGGCCACAAAACGACACACACACCCGGATTTACTAAGAAAAATGGCAATGGACACATTAAAGACCAACCCGGCCAACGCCATTTACTGTTATACAGACGGGTCGGTCATGAAGGACCCCGTAAGAGCTGGGTATGGGGCCTATATCTGTTACCCAGATCACGAACCAGACAAGCTATCAGGCACATGCGGCCTCGCTGCATGCAGCTTTGATGCTGAATTAACGGTGATAACTAACACACTCAATTACCTGCTCCGAAAATTGCGACTACCGTTGTAATGGTTACCGAATCCCAATCCTGCCTCCAAGCCATGGCTGGCTTAGGGGGAAAGTCCTAATTGGTGGAAGAGGCATTAGGCGCCGCAAATAACATCCGCCTATTTATTGGAGCTGTCATCTTTATGCAGTGGATGCCCTCGCACTGCGGCGTAAGGGGCAATGCAGTGGCTGACGCTCTAGCTCGAGAAGGAGCGCTGGCCGTGCCCACTTTCGAATCACCAAGTACGTTTCAATAGGCTACCACAGTTATACGAGAGTGGGTACATGAAAAGTGGTTGAAATCCTGGGATGACTCCAACACTGCCAAGGGAGTCTGGCAGCACATGCGTCGCCCAGATCGAGAGGACCCGTGGTGGAGGCTAAAAAGGTCGGAACAAACAACAATAGCGCAGTGGCGCACGGAACACTGCCCCATAGGTGCGTACTTCGCCCGGTTCCAACCAAATTTTGATGCCCGTTGCCGACACTGCGGGGAATCAGAAGAGACGGTGGCGCACGTCTTGCAAGAGTGTCCGCAGCTCTGCGAACTGCGGGAAGACGTATCCAGTGGTTCACTATTTTGTATGGAAGCTATGAGGCACTAGGCCAAACAGCAGAGTTCCTTACCAGGGCACTACGGGAGTCCTAGGTCTCCCTGCCTTGTCACCAATTGGAGTTCATCTCAGGTAGTCGACCGTGTTCTGAACCCCTGCCTTGAACCTTCTGTCGTGAACCGTCTTGACTGGACACCTCCGCTCTTTATATAGGGATACTACTGGCCTTCTAGAACCGGACGGAACATCGCTCGACGTTTCTAGCTTCGCCACATGACTACATCCCTCGTGACGCTACTGAGCTCTGTTCACGACGTCGATCCTTCCCGAACCATCATGTTGACACTAGTCTCGGCCAATCGTCGTAACTCGTCACGGTTGACCGCTCGTCTAGCGCTGGCCTGGGGCGATTTGCGTCGGCTAACTACACTCACAATACTACCCCCCCATCTGTGCCACCACCAGGTTTATAACAATATGTAACTAAACAGACTTATTGTAAAACGTTTACATTGTTTCTATTTGATGTTGGGATGACGCATGCAGATAATACATGATGTAGAAAGAAGGGTAAATGTACAACAGCGTCAGTTGATTACAGATAACCAAACTGTACCCGCAGCTGTGTATCAAGGATTTGCCTCTTTTGTTACACGAGAAGTTGTAAGACATTCTCAATAGACTTCAAATGCCACTGGCAGATGTACGAAAAAACAAGATTACAGTATCAGAGGCGGTCTCCGTCGGATCACTGTCATCGGATCCGCCTTTTCGGAAGGAATATTGAAGACGTGAATTTATTTTGATTTGTCAAAAGTAATAATGTTTACAAGATTCATTAGCCGTTGTAAAAAAAAATGTTTTTTTTTTTTCTGTTTTTAGTGTTTCGTATGTTCCTTCAAAGTTAAAGATAATTTACTTCCTTGACCAAACATCCCGCCGGACGACGGGGGATAGCAGCGAGAAGGGTATGAACCCAGGACCGTCGAGATAATCAGTCCATCACGCTAACCACACGAATAGGCATTGCATTTAACTTAATAACAATTAAATACAAACTAATAGCCTATTACTCAGCTCAAGAAAACATTAAGAAACTGGAACAGACACAAAATAGAGCAGAGAGATTTATGTTTTACATGTTTCGGATGTTCCTTCTGAGTTGAACATAGTTTACTTCTTAGTCCAATAATAAAGCAAACTAAAGTCATTCTTCTATAAAGTAGGATGTAATCATCTTCTTTTTTGAATTAACGTCTGTATTATATAAGATAAGAAGAAAAAAAATACACATTGATTTGTGATTCTACCAGTCACCTGGCTCCATTAATAAAGTGCAGAGAATAGCAGATTTGATATTAGACTTACACTTTTTTAATAGAAAAGTAGCAGCTATTGCACCTCAGAATATGTATTTTTAGCTTCAAAGGCCAAAATAAAAGCACTTATTGAAGACAGGCTCAGAAGACGAAAAGATAACTTACATAGACCACCAGCGGAGAAAGGGGGAAAATATGTAGGTTGCAACTGGGTTTGCATGGTCATGTAAAACACTGCACTATTCCTTAACCTACGGAATCGAAGACATTGCCATTGAATGTCGCAAAGAAATATTTCGCAATAAATTGAGTTTTACTCTACCAGCAATCCAATTTATATATAACTTATATAGACCACATCAAGGTCCACTACGTTTATTTCAATAGGTTTCATTTGAAAAGTAATAATAAGATCGCTACCTACTCTCCTCAAGTGTTGCTTTTATAATATGTCTGTATAACATGACACTAGGAATTAAATCTAAAAGAAGCATAAAGGCTATGTAACTAATGACAGATAAACTAGTATTTCATGATCACCACACAAGAACAGAATATTAAAGATTTACATTTGGACATATTTTAAAATAATGAAAAGTCAACTAGTACACACACACACACCTAAAAAATAATTCTAATAAAATCAAAAGTTTTTTGAAAGAAATGTTTTGCCTCTGCTAGTTTTCAAGGCCACTACTGATCTCGCTACCCAACAATATAATTCTTGTGTTAAATATTTACATATATGCATTTTTTAAGGAATACTACAAGTTGTACTGACGGCAGTCTCAAGCGCACGCCGACCAGGCAAATAAACATGAAAGAAACAGAAACCACTAAAGATCAGTTCCATGAGAATGAATTCATCATAATATATATTTAACTGCTCTCATTAGTGTTAGCTAAATCAAAAGAATCAACACCTAAAACTTGACAAATCAATAATTGTTATAAAGGATTTTTAATATTAAATTAAACGACGCCAGAGTGTACAAAAAGCAACAAAATAATTTAATTCAACATAAAGAATCTAGCTGAGGTCGAGTGTTGCTGAGAAGAGAGAACCGATCTTTGAAGTATGATCCTCTCACGGAAGAAGTTGAATTACTGATGTGTAACCCCCAATATGCCGTGGTACGGTTGCCCAGTGGTAAAGAGGAGACGGTCTCTTGGCTCCCCCCTCCCCATTCACAACAACAAGTGAACCTTCGTTCTTCGCTCAGGGTGAGGATAATGAATATCCTCCAGAAGCTCAAAACACGGAAGTAACAGTCAACACCCCTAAGGTGATACAGGAAAGAAAAGAACCCCTGGAAGGCTCTGAGGACCTCCGAGCGCTTCATCTTCATAATATATACAGAACTATCATACCCCACCGGACGCTCAGGAACTCATTCTTGACTGACAGACCGTAGAACAGCGTAATCAACCCCAATACAACGTAAAAGAGAGAAGAACCAGACCGAACTCTAGGGACAATTGTTACTATTTGTTTCTGTTTGTGCAACGTCGTGAGAATGTGTTCACAACATTGATTTAGTGTGCTACTGTCCATGTCTCTTTCGTCAGTTCATATGTCGTTCTAGTTTCATAAAGCCTTGTTTTAGGTAACTCTTCAGTGTTCTCTTATTTCTTTTGACATCTACTTTTGTAGAACAACAATGTTTTCTCTTCATAGTTCTTTTTTCAATGGAATTAATCCAACAAAAGTCTCGTTTGTTTTATAGACTAGAAATGTTTCTTTGTTGAGAAAAAATATTCATACAATGTTTATAACTAATAGACTTTTCTATTCTATCAGAAAACAATAAAATATCCACTGCACACACACAGAAAACAGTAAATGTTGATTAACTAATTTAGAAATTATACAATAAACTAGCAGTACGCACCAGCCAAGTCCGTTGATCAGTACCTAGGCCTTTTTTTTTGTTTAGTATGGCCGGATTTGTTTTTTTTAGGCTCTATATTGTTTATTATGGCCGTCGCTCTGTCTGTGGCTCTCTGGAACCTCAATTTGTTTTTGTCTCCGCATCGTATATTCTTCCACATAGACTTGATTTGGAAAGACTCACTTCATAATGCACCCCCCGACAAGCACTTATATTTTGGTCCCGTGAATTTTAGTAGCACTTTTACTTCTCTCTTCCCCACATACAACCAAAACGTTAGTCCTTCGTACACATTCCCGTTCCTCTACATTTACTTTGGTATTTTGTTCTAAAGAAAAGTCAAGAGTTTATTTCATTCATTGTTATCGTGTATTTGTCCTAGTTTGAATGTAGCGAAATGACAATAGATCTAAAACGTGTTACAATTCTAGAAATTTGAAATGGAAAACAAACAGCAAACATTCTTTTAACAGATAACATTGTGATAAAATATGTACTTGAAAACAAAGAAACAAGTCTAATGACATCAATATACTAAAATAGTTTGATTGAAACATAGCTGAAACATGTTTGTGAAAGTAGAAAACAATGATAGAAATACGATATAAAATAAAGTGGAAAGAAAATATTAAATCTAACACAGCCTGATACAGAAGTGATAAATTCACAACACAAATATTTAGAACATTACCAAGTAAACACAGACATGATATACTACACAATTTATCATAATGTCTAAACTGTATTACTGACATTCTGTAAATTGTCTGTGTTAATTACTGTGTTAGATCAGTGTAAAATACAATAATTTTGTCTTAAACTTCAGTTTTTTTTATCGACATACTCTTAAATGACTAATGAATTATAGACTAAGTTATGATTAACATATTATATATATTAAAACAACATTATAACTCTGTCCTGCGCACCGACAACAGCACAGTACAGAAGCTGCACACTAACTTGTTCAGTGTTCTAGATGAGGCAAAAATACGATGTTTTTAGGCTAACGAACTTCCGCCCCAAGTATGAAAGTTGACCAGAATAAAACAATATGTTTGCTTGTCATCTTTTCACATTTATTTAACATCATGGAACTAAAGAACAATGGAACAAAAAAATACGCTTGTTGTCATAACAATATTATCAAAAATTAGAAACAAAACATTTACTTTTTCAAAAAGTCTATAATATAATGTATATTACTTGATATTTCTTGTATATATTTTAAAATAAAACATAGTTTGTTCTAATAAAATGGTGATTTTTTTTATTTGTTGGACTAAAACTAAAATAAGTTTAAAGACAATGTAACCATTTCTTTCACGACTTTAATATAATAGAAAGTTTTAATGACTGTAGACCTCGATCTATGTCTCTAGATTTCTTAATTCAAACATAACACAGCAGCAAATAAAAACGTTTTTGTTCCATTGTTTGTTCAATAGAGCTAATTGTTATAAAGTCACAATCTTCAGCCAACACATTCACTTCTACAGCTTTTAGTAATTTATTTTAATGTTAATCAATGCCAGATTTTTGATTGTTGTTTTTTTTGCGTCAAAGACAGTCAGAATGAAAAGATTTACTTGTACAAGTATGAACAACTTAGACTGTGAATAATGTTAATAGAGATTATAAAAAGTAGAGTTGTTGATAGCAGTACTACAATTATATATCTAATCAATGTACGTATTAGACAATTACATAGTGTCAAGTTTCTTATGGAATGGAAAGAAGACACACAAAAAAACGGCGACGTTAATGAGTCATTCTCAGGCAATTAAAAGAAATCAAAATGAAGGTGAATAAAATGTAAGATTTTAGTCACAACCTTTAGAAACACATATAACAAAAAAAACATTTATAAGTAATATATATATATATATATATATATATATATATATATATATATATTAGGGGTGCACCGGATAGTCCCTCCGGCTCCGGCTTCTGGCGAATATCCGGCATTTTTTACTATCCGGTGCTATCCGGCTCCGGTCGGATATCACTACCGGATAGTAAACCGGATAGTAAAAATACACTTATTTAATATGCATAAAGTGGACCTCGTTCCATTACTGTCTGTTATAGAATGTATTAATGTTTATATGAAAACAAAATAATGTGCTTAAAAATAGAGCCATTATAAATATGCACCAAACATCGTTTATTATAAAGACAAGGCATGTTAATAACTTAATATAAATAGAGATGAAACTTTACATCATAAATGCGCTTGACATACAGAGATGCAATGGCTGGCACTTTTTTCAATTTGTCTTGACCTTTGAGTAAGTTAGTTAACATGTTAAAATGTTACGTTCCTTGACTACGTCATGCTGACCAGACGTCTGTCTAGCTGTGCGGGTATATCTCCAGAGGTAGAGATGAACAACTCCCACCCCCTTTTATTTGTTTAGTCCATCACATTGAGGCAGGTAACCACAAGTTAAATACGATGGACGTAGGTTTAATGTCAGCGTATAGACACTCTCTAGTGGTCACACCTTTCGAGGGAACTGAGTTTGTTTACTTAGTAGTTAATCTTTATTGGGGGGGGGGGGCTGGACTACAAGAGCCACACCTCTAAGGTAACCAGGTATATTTCTAGATGAACAACTCCCTCCCCCTTTTATTTGTTTAGCCCATCACATTGAGTTCATTGATTGACAGGTGACCCCAAGTCAGATACGATGGACGTAAGCACTCTCTAGAGGTCACACGAGGGAACTAGGTTTGTTATTGGGGGGGGACTAGACTTTACATTATAAATTCGTATTACATACGTAGCAGCGATGTCTGGCACACTGGCTTGTCTTGACCTTTGAGTGGTCTAGTAAACATGTCATATTCCTTAACTTCGTCACGCTGATAATCTGTCAAGATGTGCGGGTGTATCTCCAGAGGTAGAGATGAGCTACCCCCACCTCCTTTTGTTTGTTTAGTCCATAACATTGAGTTCACAAATAGGCAGCTGACCACATTAAGCCAGATGTCAACGTGTCGACAATGTCTAGAGGTCACATCTTATGAGGGAACTGAGTTTGTTTACTTGGATTAGAGTTTTTATTAGAGCCGGGACTACAAGCCAAATCTCTATAAGGTTAATTTGGTATGAGTTAGTTTATTATGAGATAGGTTGTCAATCAAGGGTCTGGACCACAAACCACACCTTTTATACCATTGGACGGGTAATAAGTTTGTTTACTTTGAGTTAAGTCTCACGTATGAGTCAGGTCTACAAGCCAAACAGACACTGACCAAGGGTATCTTTAAAGGGAGGGCTCAAGAGACTCAACACCCCCAACTTCTTATTTGTTTAATCCATGACAATGTATTGATAGAGAATATAGACATTGACCATTCTTAAGCCAGAATGGATTAACGCAAATTGTTAAGACATATTGAGACTGTCTAGAGGTCACTAGATGGTGACACTAAGTTTGTTTACTTGGAGAGAAATGTCATTTAGGGCGCTGAACACACGTTCGTTGCACAATAAAATAAAACAAATATGTGCATGTGTGCGTGTATGTATTTTTTCCCCTTGTATTAAAACCTTTAGAAAGAAAACTAATTTCATTGTTTAATTCTATTGACTTAATATATAAAGGAAAACCTTACAATTAAATTTAACATCGCAGAAAATGAATTGATCTAAAGCACCACAATTAGATCTAGCAAACAAAGAAAAAATATGCTGGAATGTTAAGAAACACTTGACCTCTGTAACTAAGGTACAGAGATAATTTATCTATATGCTTGACTGATCATGCCAATGTGTTATCTTATTTTGCCTGCACACTAAACACTATTGCGTATGCCCAAGGAAAAAAAACGCGTGAAGGTCAACACCATCAACTATACACACTACACTAGGACTACATGTGTAGGCTCACTAAGTCTATCTGACCAGGTTGTTACAATCAGTCGAACACAAAGTCTATTTATGTTGGTTTTTTTTGGTAGGGAGGGTGTGGGTGATTTTGTTTCTTTTATAGTTGGTTTTCCTAATTCTCTTAGATCTATATAACAGTAGATCTAAACATTGATAACAATAATAGGCCTACAGACTACAATTAAATCTATGCTTCGCAACATTTAAAGCTCAGGCTATGAGTAGGTATAATAGATGTTCCTGCTGTTAATAAAATATCGTTTGCCGCAAATGGATTAATAAATATATGACCTACTACGCTTCAGATTCCAACTATTAACTACCAGCTATCAGTATTAAGCCCTTGAAGCCAGAACCAGAAGCAGTCTTTGGACTTAAAATTACAAGTTGTTGGTCAGAAATTATTGAACACATACATCCAACCACCATACAAGCCAGATGAGAGATTTACATTAGTAACTAGTTAAATATATACTAACATATTTTACATTGACCCTCCAACACACAGCCTTTATAGTTGGTGGCCTCATACATACACACAGACACGCTCATGCTACACAGATTAATTTATGTTTATAAATACTGTTAATCTTTAATAAATCAATCAGCAAAAGAGTTTAAAACAATAAGGTATATAAAAGGAGAAAAATAATACCAACAAATATAGGTATGTTATTTAACAGTTTCGTAAAATGCTCAGCAATACAAGCTATTTACAAAACACTTAGGTATTCGGCTCCGGCTCCGGCACCGGCCGAATATCAAATTTTACTATCCGGTCATATCCGGCTCCGGCCGGATATCAAAAAGTACTATCCGGTGCACCCCTAATATATATACATATATATATTGTTATAACATTATTTGGACAAATAACAAGTAAAATACTAAATTTTAAGTTTACGAAAAAAAAGTTTTTCTCGCTACTATGTATTGGTGTACTGACATTGAATACACCTAATAAGTACTACATTATTATTTTTTAATGTATTTCTTTAAAAGCCGTGTACTATTATTGAATCAACTTATTTAGTACAAGTTCAAATTAAAATTATTTCCTAAACATTTTAGATCCAGAAATTTGGGTACCGGTTTCGAATCCTTGGTGAAGACTGCGATTTTTACTTTCGGGATCTTCAGGGTGCCTCAGAGTCCACCGAGCTTTAATGGTACCTGACATTATTTGGGGAAAAGTAAAGGCGGTTGGTCGTTGTGCTGCCCACATGACACCATGTTAACCATGGGCCATAGAAACAGATGAACTTCACATCATCAGTCCCATAGATCACTAGGTCTGAAAGGGTAGCGTTACTTAATAAATATATTAAAAAAAACAAAAAACAACACTTTGTAATTGAAAAAGTATTTACATTTGATAACAATTCATTTTGAAACATTTAGGATTATTTATTTTAGTGCCCAGTGTCTTTTTTTTTTTTAAATGTACTAGTTTAAATGATCTAAACAATCCTATGGCTTGGTCCATTGATGAATTCTATGAGGGCCACCTTTTATATTCTATGACGCTTAACTTCTTTTTTGAGGAGAACTCCTACATAGATCTTTCATGTTACTGAGAAAAGAGAAATGGCTACGTTTGTTGTTTATTGCATAGGGAGATAATATAATGACGGCATCATGAAGAACAAGGGTTCGTGACCTTTGCGAATTTATATAAACATAAATATATTGTTATAAACCTGGTGGTGGCACAGATGGGGGTAGTGGTGTGTGTGTGTAGTCAGCCGACGCAAATCGCCCCAGGCCAGCACTAGACGAGCGGTCAACCGTGACGAGTTACGACGATCGGCCGAGACTAGTGTCAACATGAAGGTTCGGGAACAGAGCTCAGTAGCGTCACGAGGGATGTAGTCATCTGACCACCCAGAATGGTCGAGCGACGTTCTGTCCGCCGGTTCTAGAAGGCCAGCAGGGAGCCCATATAAAGAGCGAAGTTATCAGAGACCAGCTAGTCAAAATTCCCGATGTACAGTTCGTTACAACGGCTCAGTACAAGTCCGAGACGAGACAGAGAGACCAGCGCAAGAGTCGATACGGCGGAGAGATATTTGTACAGTCTTGTGTTACGTGCTGCCAATTGTACAGTGTTGGCTATTATTTATTGACATTAAACTATTACGTTATTTTGAAGCCCAGAGTTGTCAAGTTCTTTAAGTTGGTGGTGTCTGGTGCGGTTTGCAGAGAGCCTGGATAGGGAGATTCGTAACAATATATTAGAAGCATAATTGTTTAGATTTTAGTTTCATACTATATTTTTTTTTACAAAATAACAAAATAAAGAGCAAAGAAAATGAGTTACTGAGTAGGTTTTCTTTCTTTGCTTGATTTGTAATTAAAAAGGTCTTTAAAAGTTTTAGCAATTTTCGGACTCGTACTGACGTACCATAGAGCATTAACAGATGAGTTTATAATATATAAAATATTTTCTGAATCAAATACCAAATTAATATTTTACGAAGATAAATCTGATCCAATAATTCTTTGCATTAATAAATTGTCAATTATTCCAGATGGAACTAATACAAAAAAAAAACCATAAAAAATATGGATAAAAATAAAGTTATCTTTACAGAGCGCATTTCTTTACGTCTATGTGACATCGCGTAGTTTGAAATGTTTTGAAACTTTTGCGACGAGAAATTAATGTTTATTACCATGGCAATAGTTCATATTAAAACAATCTCATTGTGCAAATGTTTTTAAAATACTAAAGTAAAAATGCACTAAAAACGTATAATTGTGAAGAAAGAATTCGTTTCCACGTCGGACTGTTACTGTGATGTTTTAAATTATATCAAAATCTAAATAAGTTATTCCAAAATATGGAGAGATCAAACTCATTAACAAAAAAAAAAGATCAAAACTGCTGCACATTTTATTCCAAAATTTGAAATCCAAAACAAACAGCAAACATTTTTTCAACAGATAATATTGTGATAAAATATGATCTTATATATAAGGACAAAGGTTTTATGCAATCAAAAAATTAAAAATAATATAAATTTAATGTAACGAAAGAATATTTGTTGAAATAAAACACAATATTTGGAATATGAAAATAAACAGTCAATATTGAAAACAATAAAAAAAATAAACTAATAAAAAAGACAAATTAAATTAGTTGTGGCTTTCATGCCATGCTTGGATAAGACGATTACACTCAGGATGTTTCCTATTACACCAAACATTCCTAGTGCTAAAACTAAAAGACAGTTGACTAAGATATCAATCGCTTTCAAGACATCAAAACTCAGCTCGATAAGATTCATCTGTTTGAGACTTGAGTCTTGAATTTCATCAGTGGTGGAATGTATTATAAAACATATATCTCTATTAAAATATAAAAAAACATAAAAAATACTTATAAAAAAGAACAAGCTTATCTTATCTTATCTTATATAATACAGACGTTACTTCAAAAAAGAAGATGATTACGTCCTACGCGTCATGCATTTAGTCATTCATATTAACCAATGACTTAAATTCTGCCAAGTCACTGGTTTTTCTGGCTAGCTCAGGCAACCCATTCCATGCTCTAATAGCACTAGGGAAGAAGGAGTATTTGTACAAATTTGTCCTAGCATATGGGACGAGGAATGTGCCTTTATTTTTGTGTCTTTCAGAGTATTTTATTAAATTTTGTTTTTGTATTTGAAGATTATGATTCAGTGTTTTATGTATAATTGCTACTTTACTTTTGAGTCTTCTGTCCTGAAGGCTTTCTAAATTTAGTGATTTTACTAATGGTGTTACCCTAGTCAAATGTGAATATTCGTTTGTTATGAATCTCACTGCTCTATTTTGTGTTTGTTCCAGTTTCTTAATGTTTTCTTGAGTTGAGGGGTCCCACACGGTGGATGCATATTCTATTATTGGCCTAACCAAGGTTAAATAACATTTTAGTTTTATGTTCTTATTTGATTTATAGAAATTTCTTTTAATAAACCCTAATGCTTTGTTTGATTTTTTTTATAGTTTCATCAATATGTGGATTCCATGACAGTTTTTCATTTATTATAACACCTAGGTATTTTGAGTTTTTAGTCTGTGTTACTCCTTTGCCATGAATAAGATAAGTGGAATTAATTTGTTTTAGTTTTTTTGTTACTCTTAACAACTGACATTTTTCTGGGTGGAAAGACATGCTCCAATTTGATTCCCATTTCTGTAATTCATCTAATTCTCTTTGTAAAATATCTGTGTCTTGTTTTGTTTTTATTGTTCTATATATTATGCAATCGTCTGCAAATAATCTGACTTTTGTTCCTGAACTAATGCAATTTGGTAAATCATTTATGTAAATTAAAAATAGTAGTGGGCCCAAGACTGTTCCTTGAGGTACACCTGAGTTTACTGTTATTGGTGTTGATTTAGAGCCATTTATTATTACAGTTTGTTCTCTCCCTATCAGAAAATCTTTAATCCACTGATGCAGTGGACCGTTAATGCCGAAATATTTTAATTTTTTAAGCAAACTATGGTGGTGAACTTTGTCAAAAGCCTTGGAAAAATCTAGTAAGATAGCATCTATTTGTTCACTATTATCTAAACCTTTTGAGAAATCATCAATTAGTCCTATTGGTTGTGTTTCACATGATCTATATTTCCTAAAGCCATGTTGGTATGGGGTGAGGACATTATGTTTGTCTAAGTGTTTTATGATGTTGCTACATATTATGTGTTCTAGTATTTTACATGTGATGCTGGTAAGTGATACTGGTCTGTAGTTTCCTGGATCAGATTTTTCTCCTTTTTTAAATAGGGGGGTGACATTATATTATACGTAGATGTATCAATTAGTTTGGATCAGTCATGTGATTAAATTTGTAATTGATCTAGAGTAACAAAGATAAATCTGTGCGATTACAAATATTTTTACTTCTAGTTTTTGTTGTTTTGAAGTGAACTTTTATGCTGTTGGATTTCTAAATACGCTTTGATCATTCCTGGACCAGTTCCAAGAGGGTAGGGTGAGAAAGAAGGGTGTTTCTGGATGATCTCTTTTGTTTTATGTTCACAACCATCTCTTGATAACACCTATGCATATATATTGTGCATCATATCTCTAAAAGTTATGTATATATTGGTATGAATTTTGGTACACAGTTGCAGGAATATATTGAAATATCTTAAGAGAGATAACTTAACGATATAGATGTTTATTGACATGGAGATATCACAAATACATAAAACAGCACAGCCTCTTCATAAGCTCTTGACTAGGGTGGAACTTCCTTATCTTCTTATTAATATCAACATTCTTGTCAGTCAATTTTCTAACAGTGAGCACCTTCTGCACTAGCTTGAATGGCTGTGTGCATGGCAGCGTTATAACATTGCCCCCAATTTAATGCTTTCGTCCAGAAAAGAAGCCGTGCAGTGGAGGTTTAGAGTTCAGATGGAGGTCAATCAGTGGGAGCAACAGACAGCATGGAGCAGGTTGCCCACGAAGCCATCTGCACTGTTCTCTTTAGGTGGCGTTTTCTTTTTCTCCAGTTGACCAGTCTGCTCTGAAGTCGGTGTCGTGATCGTTGCTTCAGCTCCTTTAGGACGAATGTATATAACGCCAACCATTGACACATATAGAGTTTATGGTGGTCACTTGTAGTTCTCAGGGCCATTGTTCCGTTTTCTATTTACGTCTTGTGATGGATTTGTAGTCCCACAGGAAGTTAACCATGCAGTTTGCTGGTGTCTCTTTGTCTCATTTTTAGTTGACATTGCATGATTTAATGTTCACGTCATGTTAAGAGTTAAAAAGACACGTGGAATTCCTGATGTATAAAACAGGAAGTAGAATGAATAAAGCTGACTTTGAGTTCAGTCAAGTCAAGTCAAGTCAAGTCAGTAAGGTCTTGCTCCCTGTCCAGGAAGGTTGGACGTTGCTTCCTGGACTGGTGTATATATATGTATATAGCATGAAAAAGTCGATGGACTGGTGATTGTTGCTTAATAATATTTGAGAGCTGATTTCATTATGTGTTTATTGAATATTAAGTATTATTCGTATTTCAATGAATATCTATAGTTGGAGCTCCAGTGTCACTAGTAGTAATTGTTCTTTTTGTTACCCGCTGAGATGCGGACGTGATTTGTAACTAACACATATTGTATATATTGGATACCGCTGTTAGGCGGATAGGATTGTTTATCATTTCTTGACTTGTAGCACTAACAAAGAGTGCAGTATTATTATTATTGTGTTGTAAAATAAACTTCATTTTGTCTGCTGAAACGGACTTAGGTCAGTTTATAGTGTTTGTCTTGTCACGTGTCAAGAGTACTTCTGGAAGCAAGAACCCAGCATTACACGACATTCGCATTCTGCAGTCTTACACCATTCAACAATCATTTACATTCTTCTGCCATGCATTTTTCTGGTATCTTATATGTCACGCAGCTTGCATTTATCTTCTCTGTCACACATTATCAGGTATCTCCATTTGAGGCGCCTCACATACAGGTCTTGTTAAACACCAGTGTGCAGTTATCAGGATTCGAGTTTTCTTTGTACATACTGGCAGGTAGACAGATGTCTTTAGAATCCACAACAGCAGGTTTGGACGTAGACCCAACGCTGTTTTGAGTAAGGTGTGTTCATAAGAAAAATGAATAATGCATTAACTTATTATCACATAATTTATACATATTCAGAATATTAAGTATTTGTATTTAGTATTTAATATAATATATATAGTCCATAAGTCCATCGATCATTGAGTATTTATTTATGCTTCGGTTTTTATGCAACTTGCTGTCGCAACTATTGAATTAGTTGTATAGTAAAAATGTTCTCTATTTAATAGCACCGTTTTCATCTATAATATATATAATTTAAGTCATTGGTTAATATGCATGACTAAATGCATGACGCGTAAGACGTAATCATCTTCTTTTTTGAAGTAACGTCAGTGTATTCTATAAGAAGTAAGATAAGATAAGAAGATCTAATTCGCCATATTTTATTTGTGTGCACTAGGTGATCTCCTCTTGTTGCTTCTTATCATTTTTTATGACGTAGATTTTCGTCGTAGATCGTCTGGTGCATTTCACGCCATGTTGCAGACTGAAGCAGGCTCAATTCTGTTCAGCTCTTGAATTTCTCCTTGTGCTTATTGTATTGGATAGCCTTATCGTTGGCCATGGTAGATATTCTTAAAGGATTATCTTAACCCCTGTTTAGTGTGAGTTTTATTTCACACTGTATAGTTATTTTTAGTATGTATTCGATTGTATTCATTTTTTGTAATTAGATTAGAAGATTAGAAGAATTTGTTCTTTATCTTTTTATTGGGTTTCAGTGTCAGGTTTCAGTCTCAGTTTTAGATTACTGGACTGAGGTTTTTCATATCAGGTTTTCTGTCTGATGTTTCAAGTTTGATTTACAAGTCTGAGGTTCAAGATTCCAGACTGTTGTATCCAGACCTGGGCGGTGTTTTGTGAATTTTGATGCTACTATCAAATTTTGAGTATTGATTGTCGGTAAACAGTATCTTGGCTTGAAGATAGATCGACTTGTATTGCCAGTTGTTGTCTTAAAATATTGTTGTGGACAATATTACTGAACCTTATAAGTTAAGTTGATTATCCGTATTTTTGAAAATACTAATTAAGTATGTATTGTAATCCTATTACAAGTATTGAATTTTCACACCAGACTATAAGCGCTTATATTTCTTTATTATTATCATTGATCATATATCATTTACATTGGACAAATATCATTAAAATCATAATTTTATTAAAATCATCATACACCTGACACTTGCTTTGCTGTTGTTCTTTAATTATGACATTACCCTGTTGAGGTGAGGAACGTTGTTCATCATATCATTCCCTAGAAAACCCGTAAACCAACATTGACTGTATAAACTTTTTAAAATATAATGTTTTTCTTGACTAATATTTGCATATTTTACTTGTTAAATTAGTGTTTGTTTTAAAAAAAACGCACTCAGTACTGGTCTCTTTCAATCATAACGATTACGGTTCATTTAAAATATGGATTTAAGTAGTGGATTTAGAAGAGGAAACTATTTTATTTCTTTGAATTTTTGTTACATTTATACCTAGTTTTGTCATTTTTCCAAAACCATTTCTAAAATATAATACATGTATTATTTATATGTGTGTTCCAGTGTTTTAGTTGCTAATAATGAACAGTAAAGAATAATTTGAAAAAAAAAGAATGTTTATTGTATGTACATACGGACGACTGCCTAGTCTTATGGTATAAGCTCCAGTCAGTCGACTTGATGGTCCTTCCCTATGCAACCCCACACCTTTCAGAAGTCAACTGAGCTAGAATTTAATCTTTAATTCTAAAGGCTTACATTATAACATTAAAACAAACCTAAATACCATTACACAATTATTTTCAAAAAATATTCAATAGGTAGTGTTTTTAGTCATTCTCTAAAAGTGCCAAAAAGTATGCTTGTTTTAAAAAGGTTATTCTTACAAGACCCTTCGTTACAGAGAAGTGTTTATTCTGGAAAGAATCATTTCCTTTGGATTAGAATCTCAATCTCATGGGCCTTTTACAAAACTTTTCCCTTATGAAATCAGAAAAATCCTCAGCAACTAATAAATAACACAAAAGTTTTGTTTGTTAATCTAAATCTCTATATTTGTACCTTTATCGATATCTGCATATTTTTATCTAACATTGTCTTTATTTACTGGATGTCAATGATAGATGATACTGTTCTTAACATTTTGTTGGCTATTTCTAGCCTCGTTGGGAATTGTGGGTAATGTCCTAAATATTTGTGTTTTGTTTCAGCAAGGAATGAAAGATAAAACAAATTCGGTTTCTTGCAGTGTCAGATTTAGTTTTTTCGTTTTCCACTGTTCTTTTCATATTCCTAACATTGCTTTTTATTTTGATCAACATATAAATCCTTTTAAGCTGTTTTACAATAGACAATAAATTGTTACGATTGTCTCCTAATTAGGCCTTCTGTAAACACTGCCAAACACAACACAGCACATCTAACACATCAAGAAACTGACAAAAAGGCTCCAAATAATCTGGTGCTTTAATAATGGTTAATTAAAACAGCCATTATGACACAATTGGCAATACATCAACACAAAAATGCTATACTGTACATCGCCGTACTAAACTAATAAACTCTACTGTCTCTATCTCTTCCAGGACTCGTACATTCACTTCAGGACTCCACCAGGACCGACTACAGTCCCGGTCTCCTAGCTGTCCTGTCTTGAACTGCACTGCCTTACACACTCTGTGTCTCTGGTCCACGCATGCTTATCATCACATGACCATAACACGGTCATATTTGTGTGTAATAGCAGTACTGTCCCCTGTCCATTGACAGCCGTTGATCTAAGTGATTTGCCTGAGCCGCGTGTGTAAACTGAACCTATAGTTAACCCTATCGCGCCGCCGATATATATATATAATTCTCTTCTTCCCTCAACAGTTTAAACGAGCAGAAAAAGTGAAGGAAAGATCACTCTCTTATTTCTGCGGAAAGACCACGAGAAAACAAGAGGGAGGGGAAGAACAAGTGGGTATTCACACGTCGCTACAGATGGCTGCGCGCTGGACTGTGAAACCCTGCACGCTCCCATCCCCTTTGTCTTGCGGGAGGTGTGGACTAAAAAGTAAACAATCTTCAACTCTGAAGGAACATCCGAAACATTTAACAATCAAACATTTTACAAACACTAAATAGCAGGGCCGGACGTAAGCATTGTGGGCGAATTTTGCGTGGCGAAGTTTGGGTAGGGAAGCAGACAATAAGTGAAATTTAAGAGTTTGTATTAGAAAATAAATTCGTCTATGCATTTTATTCATTCTGTACAGAACTACTTTACGAGCCTTGCGTGTAGCAAACTCATACAGTATATCATAATAATTTTGTTTTCTACATAGATCCCATTCTATTACCAAATGTTTCAATCTATCTTGGAGAATTGTTGACCTCAAGTAATTCTTCATTAGTTTGAGGCGCGAGAAGCTTCTTTCACCTGATTACACAATTACGGCTAATGCATAATGCCGTTTTTATTTATCGCGCTTAGGATTGACGTTTTCCATAATGAATGACACCCCAAAATGGCATTCATTTTTTTCTATATATTTCCGAATATTTTAAGGACTTTTTCGTATATTTTTCAATTTTGGGAGATTTCCAGGAGATCCTGGTAAATCAAGAGGAAAGCGCGGGAAATCTGTTTTAAGTTATAAAATGGTTTAATTTAATAATTTATACACCTTGAATTAGCGCGGGTCCCATGAAAGTGCGGATCATTTGGTCGCTTAGGTCGCAGTGGCCTAAGACCGGTCCTGCAAAAAAGCGGCGTATGCTACGTCGCCGGTCGACTAGTCATAATAAATTTCATTATTTACAGTTGATTAAAAATTTAATTTATAAAAGTTTTTTTTTTTTTACTTTTAGCGATTTCCAAAGTGTAAAAGCCTTATTTTTTTGTGTGTGTTTTGTTTCTATTCGTCAGTCTAGCTTTGATAAATATATGAATGTATTTTGTATTTGTAGATTTTCTTGTATATTAGCTACCAACATTATAGAAAATTTGTATTATGTTAAGAAACAACAACTAAGAATGCACAATGTGTGCACGTACCATCGCTGGCCTCCTTATGTCGTAACGACCTTATGGTTCATTTCATAGAACACTTTTGTATCTGACTTGGAGCCTTAGTTTAGAGACACTTCCGTCCAAATAGATTGCAGGTTTAGGTCCATTCCATGACACATACTTTAAACAGTTGATCATTTCATCACATTTAGTTTTAGTTGTTCAAAGTGATCCAAGTAACCAAAAGCTGTGACAGCGACACGTCAGTATTTATTATATTTTTGTAGCCTCCTTATGTTTCTGCCGTCAATCTAAATAGAAGTAAGATCTAAACAATTGTTTCAAAGCTTATAATAGCTGACTCCTTCTGTCTGTCGGTCTGGTGATGAAATAAGTATTTCTAGTCTAACTAAGCCGAGTGACGTAGTGGAAAGATTATTTTTCTTTGACTTGATCCAGAATGATTTTATTTAATGAAATAGTTTAAAAACCTCGTTCGCCAACGTTTATTAGCCTTCGTCAGCTCTCTTGTGTTGAACAAGACATTTTTAGTCTAACTAAGCTGTCAGACGTAATGGTACTTTATTTTTTCATTTGACGTCATTCAGATGATTTTATTAATTAAATATAATGACTCCTCGCTTATTTTATTATCTTTCATATGTTTCTTTCCTGATGAAATAGTTGAAACAATTTATATTATTGTGACTATATATTGTATTTGTCTGGCTTATCATTATCATTAAATCAATTAGAAAAGCAGTTAAAATGTCACTTAAAATAAAATATTCTTGCGTTTCTTTTATTTTAGATTTACTGGGGAAAAAGCTTAGTTCTTAGAATTTCCAATGTTGTTAGCTAAGCGTAACCCATTTCTCTCTCTTTCTCTCTCTCTCTCTCACACACACACTCTCTTGCTCTCTCTCTCTCTCTTAAATTAACACTGTACCATAATCTTTAAGTACAAAATAAAATGTAATAAAATACTCAGAAAGACACAAAGATAAAGGCACATTCCTCGTTTAATATGTAGGGACAAATTTGTACAAAATGCTCCTTCTTCCCTAGTGCTATTAGAGCTAGCGTGAGCTTGCCAGGAAAACCAGTGACATCAGAATTTAGGTCATTGGCTAATATGCATGACTAAATGCATGAAGCGTAGGACGTAATCATCTGCTTTTTTGACGTATTATATAAGATAAAATACATATATATTATATATATATTATTTAGGCATATCGTTTGTACATTATAATTATGATATATATCATAGTTTACAAAGTTTAGAAGATCATTAAGTTGATGGATCCTGACTACACAATGTTTAATTACAGATAGAAATAATTACTGTGCATACATTTTTTTCCATCTAATACTAAGTGCTGACTAAATGACAAAACAATAACAAGCAACAAATATTTCTTTTATTACGACACATTTTCTTTCCAACTAAGTTTGCTCTTTCTAACGTTACATTGTATCTATATAAACTTTGAAGTTTGATGTTACCTCGAATGTAAAGTACTATATGGAGTATTTCTAGTGTCAACATTTGGAAATTAGGCTACCCGTGCTTTATACGTCTCTATAAAAAAAAGTTAAATTCCAATTCATTTTGTTTTTTGAAGTAAACAGATGTTATTAATGATTTAAATAAACTTTCTGTACACTTTTTTTTTGTTTTCGAGAGAATGTGTTGTTTGCTGTTGTAAAGAAAAATGAAAAGAAATGTTAATAAATGTACAGCTGACAAAAAAGTCAATAAAGTAAAATTTCCAAAATCTATGTTTAGATGAAAATTTTGTTTAAAGTTTTAGCGAATTTCGGACTTGTTAAAACGTACAAAATAAAGTTAAATGCGGAATTAATCAAGTACAAAATCTGATCGGAAGAAAGAAATAGTTCATAAACTCTCTGTGTTAAAAAAAGTGTTGATTTATTTACAACTAGAATGGTATCAAGAAGTCCTGAGGGTACTAGTACAAAAATGATTAAGAATGTAGATAAACATAAACTAATTTTTACTGATTTTATTTCCTTCTTTTTATTATGCATTGCCTTTTCTGAAATGTTTAGTTTAGTTTGTGAAGACGCCAATAATTTCGTTATTGTTAATATGGAACAAAACATGACAATAATTATTGGTATAGCCATTGAATATATATTGATAAATATGCTGGAATAGAATTCATTCCACAGGTTAAAATTCTCGAAGTAAAACTGTGTTCCAAATCTCCATATTTCTGTTACATTATCAACTACAGCTGTGTCAAGATAGGCAAAGCCATACTCGGGTGATATTAGTACAAAAAGTATACAAACAATACAAAATGCGGTTAACTTGATTCTAAAACGTGTTACAATTCTAGAAACATTCTTTCTACCGATAACATTGTGATAAAATATGTGCTTGAAAATAAACACACAACTTTAGCAGTATTTAATATCTGAAAATAATAGGATTGCAAGGTAACAGAGAGATGTATGTCAAAGTAGAAAACAATGTTAGAAATATGATATAATACAGAGAAGAGAGAGAAAATCAAATCTGAGACAGCCAGAAACAGAAGTAATAAATTTGTTGTATCTTTCATTCCTTGTTGAGACAAAACACAAATATTTAAAACATTACCAACTAAACCCAGACATGCAAGGAACTGAGATAGGACACAATTTATCAATATGTCACAAACAATATAAACTGTGTCACTGACATCCAGGAAATAGTCTGTGTTTATTTTAGTATCTGTCACTTTCATTTTCAGCTTAACAATAGACAATAAAATGTGATTAATACATTAGTAAACTTTTTTTTTTCATTTCATAATAATCAGTGTATTTTATAGATCTCCTTATGCACAGAATTAATATATTAATATGACGACTAATTCTAATAGGACGAATGGTTCATATCTAATTGAAACAAATACTACGAAAGTTTAATATATTCACCATTACCATATGGTTTTACCCTATAACATTTTCATACATGCGAATATAACATTTTAGAGAGACTATTATGTAAGATATTTTGAATTGTTAAAACACCAAAAAAAAAATCTTTGTTATTTGATGAAGTAACACAATTGCGTTGGTTACTGTAAAGAGTTCTCATAACGAAAAAAAAATCTTTTAGTAATTTAGATTTTATATTATTGGTAAAATTTAAAATGAGTACTGTTAGGTCCGTTTATAATAAAGGGTTTTGATATTAGTATTTGGATTAGTGTTCTTGAATCTTAGGCTATGTAATAGCTAATAGCTGAAAAAGAAGAAATGTGATTTTGAGACTTTAAGTTGACGAATTTGAAAATGCAATATTTAGAAGAAATTATTTTAGAGAAAATTGTTTTTATTCTGAACACACGATAGAGGTACGCTGTTTAATCCCATAGAAAATATAACTCACATGTTCATTGAAATAAAACTACTAATCTTCGTATGTGATTTTTGACGTATAGGTTTCGGTAAGTAACAAATTGTAATGAACGCTAATATTAAGAAAAAAAAATTAAGTGAAAATGGTAAATCTTCTAATTTTTTCAAATATCTACATTTATTAGTGATTAAGAGAAAAATAATCCTTTTTCTTTTTACAAAAATGTATTTTAATTTTTTTTTTATTTATTGTTTACTAAAAAAGTGTAAAGCATTACAGATGAACTAAAATGTAGATATCAACATTAAAATAAAAATCAAGCATTTCAATATCTAGACAGTTATTTCAAGACAATATTTTCTAATTTCAAAGGTATACACACGGTATTTCATTGTGAAAGTTACTTAGCATGGTGTGTAAGCATGCACTTTTAAAAAATCTGCTTAATAGCATTAACTATTATAAAACAGCTATATTTTACTATTACTAATATTCTTGTTAAAGAAACCACTACATTTAACAATTTTTTTTATTTAGCAAGTATATATAAAAAATGATGCTATATAAAATTTAAAAAACAATTCTGTGTTTTTGACATGCTTATAAATATATAAATGATCTAGGTATGAGTATATCGATGAATTAATGTTTGAGTAGGCCATCTATGACTTTTTGGAAAACCAATTACCATCTAGAACTCCCTTTGTCACTTAAGTTTATAAGCTTTTAGGTTTAGGCATGTATCTGTACCTTACAATGTAATTTTTTTACAATAACTATTAATCAATCAGTGTTCTACATTCTCTGTATACCTTCTTACATATAAACTTACAATGAATAAGAAAATATATTTTCAAAAATAAAACAGAGTCTTTCTTGTTATTATTTTTTCCCCCGAAAAGTTAAAGACAGTTTTGTGTGTTCAACAAATGTCAAATGTCACTTTGTTTTTATGTCAATTACTGTTGAAGTGTACAAGCATTTCTTACATGATAAAAATAGATATAAGGTCAATAAGAAATAGAAATACATGTTGTCATTATAGACGAGTAACTATTGATAAACAGACAGAGGCTTCAATACGAAACTATTGTGTGAATCTTGCCAAGAGGAGCGAACATGTGACAAACTAGTGATAAGTAGGCCTATAATGACTTCTTTGTTGTTAGTTTCTTCTGAATCATCTGAGTATGTGAGCATTAGTTATTTAGATATTTCAGAAATTGTTAAGTTATTCATAGAAATCTTAATTTTAAGTTTGAATGCTATGTAAGAGGAGGATTACTGTAATCATATTCTTTAATTTGAAATACTCAACATGTAATATGATTTTTAGACTTTCTCTTTAATGCGTAAGAATATTTAAAGGTATTTTAAAAGTGTTTCGGATTATTAACGATAGCGATTAACCAATTAGGTAGAAAGAAATGAAATATATATCTTGAAGTAAAACAATGTATGAATTACCAAGACACTACTACACATAAATTCAAACTATTTAAAAAATAATTTAAAATTTATTAGGTTTCAACATGGAAATGAAACATATAAAAAAAATAATAATTAAGACAATGTAAAAAAAAAATAAGTGTTGAGGGTATTGAGTCCATAAAAAATAATTCAAATGTATTTTTGTCATAAGGCTATCACATCATCTGTGTCCCTTCAGTTCAAACCTTACAAAGAGGATAATAACATGGCAACAGACTAATTACAGACGCAAAAAAGAATCTCGTGGTAAATCATTTACAAAGACTAACAAGAAAAAATACGTTAAAAAAAAACCAACAAATTGTATGTGTAAGTTTAAGTGTAATTGTATGAATTAGATTGGAGAAAGAATTGGGAAAGAACTGACACCTGTTGAAATATAAAACAAAACTGTAAGACTGAATTCAATACCAGGACTGTGCAATGTCTTATAACAAATAGAAAGTTTCATAGCTATCTATTGTTCGTTTCAAACTTTAAAGCGACACATTCACTCTACACGCCACATCTGTCAAGTACAACTTCTAGTTCGATATCAAACAAAATAATTGGTTTGGTTTGGGTAGAGATACGGATAAAAAAGGAAAATTAAGAGTTTGTATTAGAAAATAAATTCCTCTTTGCATTTTATTCATTCTTTACTACATACAGAATTACAATACGAGCCTTGCGTGTAAAGTTTATTATAAAATTCTTTTTCCTACCTTGATTACTCTCAATAAAAGAATTACCAAATGTTTAAATCTAACTACGAGAATTGTTTAACTCAAGTAACTCTTCATTAGTTTAAGGCGCTAAAAGCTTCTTTCACCAGATTTTTACATACGGCTATTGAATAATATCGTTTTTTTTTATGGCGCGTAGGATTGGCTTTTTTTCATATTGAATAACACCCCAAAATGACAATTTTCGTCTATATATTTCTGGAGCTTTGTATGAGTTTTCAAAAGATATTAATAATTTCTAAAATTTTCAAGACATTTTCGTACATTTAGCAATTTCAGGAGCTCCTGGCAAATCAGTAAATCTGTTATAAGTTATAAAATCGTTTAATTTAATAATTTGAACCTACAATTAGCGCGGGTCCAATGAAAGTGCGGGGCCCACTCGGGTCGTATAGGTTACAGTGGCCTTAGGCCGGCCCTGCAAAATAGCGGCTTATCTTACGCCGTAGGTAGACTATCTATCTATCTATCTATCTATCTATATATATATATATATATATAATTATCTTCATGGCTCAAGAGTTTGGACAAAAATTAATGGAAAGATCACTCCTTTAGGTCTGCAAGTCGGACTAGAGTTACCCTACGTAACTTTAGCGGCGAAAAAAAACTGGGGGAACAAGTAGTATTCACCAATCAATAAATAACAGGGCCGGACGTAAACATTGTTACCTAGAATTCATGGAAAAGCACTCTTTTATTTCTGCAAGTCGGAATAGAGTTAACCTACGTAACTTAAGCGGCGAAACAAAAAGAGTGGATAGGAGAACAAGTAATCTACTCTGTGTTAATTAACCATATACATTTACTATTATAGAATCCTCAACAAAATAAAACATAAGACCAAGTTAACGTATTTAATTCCCTTCTTTAAAAAAAAACAACAACGTCTAAGCGAAATATTTGAAGAATAATAAAGTTTTAAAAAAAAAATTACACCTTCTTCTTCTATTACAATGTCACCACTTAAGAAATTGACCAAAAAGCTTATAACAAGAAACACATACAAATATATACTTATATAATATAAAGTGTTGTTTTTGCAGATGCGCGCCGTTTTCTTTATGCGTAACTGATATTTTTTCCCCGGTCAATACTTGTATTTTGTGGTCCAATAAAGTGTTAATATTACAATATACAAATATTGTTGCAAGGCATTTTAAGTCATTTATTATACAGTTGACTATTGAATTAAATCTCAATCATGTAGCCACCACATAGCCTTAAGCATAGCAGCCGTCTTAATGTGCGTGTGTTTATTTCCCTTTTTAAAAACTATTTAATGTAGACTAAAAAATTAGAGTGAAAAAAACAACTATTAGTATTCCTAATTCAGCATTATAAAAAAATAATTTATTGTTGTCCCAACACAGGAGATTTCATATCTATCATTATGTTGGAGACCAAATATGATGCTACATATATTTTGATAAATTAACACTCAATGAAAAAAACTTCTAAAGTAGGCTTAGATTTTAATTTTCATGCCATGCTTTCAAGTATAAAGAACACAATAAGTAGTCACCTTTTAATTTATTTTTTTCTCAGAAGATTTGTAAATGTTTGTGCAAATTTTCGACTTGTAACTACGTAGAAAACAAAATTGAAAGATGAATTAATTATATATAATATATTTTCTGAATCTGCTATCAAATAAATGATTTTCAAAGATAAGTTGAATCCAATAATCTTATGCATTAATAATGTTCCAGTGTTACCAGACGGAACGAGTACAACAAATATTAAAACTGTTGACGTAAAAAAACTGATTTTAACAGAACGCATGTCATTAAGTCTTTTAGACATTGAGTATTTAGAAATGTTTTGGAAATTTTGTGATGAGATTTTTATTTTTATAACAGTAGCAAAAGTACACATTAAAACAATAATTGTGGGAATTACCATAGAGTATATGTGCACAAAATTACTCAAGAAGAAATTAATTAAAAAATCATAGTTGTTCAAAACAAAATGACTTCGTAACGTTGTGTTACTGTTACATCATGGGCGTAGCTAGGGGAGGGTTTTTGGGGTTCAACCCCTCCGAAATGAAATTCCCCCTCCCGCAGAGGGGTATCGGAATTTAGTGACTGATTTTTTTGCTTTGATTTTGTTTATTTTAGGTGAGATTTTAATACTAAACCATCACTTGCCCCAGCACAACCAAGGGTGTTTTGAGTTTAAACCCCTACCAGGGGGTTTTGAGTTTAAAATCCCCTACCAGGGGAGTTTGAGTTTAAAACCCATTACCAGGGGGTTCGAGTTTAAAACCCCCTACCTGGGGGGGGGGGGTAAGTTTATAACCCCCTACCAGGGGTTTTTGCAGTTTAATCCTCCTCTTCTATAAAACAAAATATTAAAAAATGCAAACGACAATCCCAAAATTCCAAGAGCACAGTTAAGGAAGATTTAAATTTAAAAACCCCCTCCAAAAATTACGATAAACCCGCTCTTCAATATAAAAAAAGGCCAATTACACACTCAAAATTCTATGAGCGTAGCCAAAGTGGTTTTGAGTTTACCCCCCCCCCCCCTTTTTTCAGTAGGGTTTGTAACTAAAAGATACCTCTTCAATAAAAAAAAAGCAAACTACGGACTCAAAATGTTATCAGCGTAGCTAAATGGGTTTAAGGTCAATGGCTGTCTGTGTAGGCTCTATCGAAATTGTTAGTGAACGGATGCTGCGAGGGTTGGGGAGGGGCTAGCTGGGGCTTGTGACCTTTGACCACTGGGATGGTAATTTGCATACGGGCGAAATGACTCTGGATCAGAAGAATGTTTTTTGGACATTCCGATGGTCTAGAGGTTAGTTTCGCTTGGTGCGTTATCGCTAGGCGGTGGTGTCGAATCCGGAGTCACAGGTTCGAGCCTCGGTCGGCGCATGCCTTTATTTTCGTAGCATTTAAATTCACTACTTTCTCTCTTAAAAACTTGGTCCCTGGTGCTGTTATTCATTTATGTTTAATATATGTATGTATCTTTTCGATATAAATCTGAAGCCAACTACATTCACTTAATTCCAAGAGCGTATTTAAGAGAGGTTACACATTTCTACCAGTGGCCGGGCTCCATTAATAAAGTGCAGTGAATAGTCATCTGCCGAAATTGAAAAACACTAAATGTGGCTCAACAAAGACAACTAAGACAGATTTTAGGAGTCAGTTATAGAGACCGTGTCTAAATCAAGGAAATTTGAGTCTACCCCATAGTAAGATTGAAAAGAGCGTCGCCTGAGGTTTGCGGGACAGGTTCTTCGACAAAATGAATTACTCATAAGAAGAATGCGATGACATCCTAGTACAACTTGACGCCACACATTCATAGAGGTCCTAAGAGTAGGTGGGAAGAGGCTTCAGACATTACCAGTGACAGATTTTTGTGGAAACAGCTTGACGGCAAATGCACCGAACGGCGCGGCAGGTTCTAAGTCAGTAAGAATAGCAAATTAGGTTTTTGAAATAAAACTTTTTAATAGAAGGAAAAATGCACTGTAGATACCTCAGAATATACATGTTGTTGGCTTTCAATACCAGAAATAGTTCTCCTAGTGCTCCCCCAGACCTCCTTTCTAGCAATAGCAGGGAATCTACAATTTTTCCACTAACTCCAGGAAGATCCTATTCTAGGGCACAATAAACGTCTTCCGAAAGAATGAAAGGTCAGAATGTAATGAAGATCAGGTAAACACACACTCATAGAAAGACATATAAATATTTTTTTTTTCGCGGAAAGGGGGGGGGGGTTCCGGGGAGGGAGAAAAAAAATCCCCCCAAACCCCCCCCCCAGAAAAAAATCCTGGCTACGCCCATGTGTTACATTATCAACTTCCTCAAAATTTAAATATCATAGTGCAAAAAAAAGGAGAAAGTAAACTTCCTAACAAAACAACGATCACTAGAGCAGCACATTTAATTCTAGGAGCTGTGACTATTCTTGCAACATGAAATGGAAAACAAATAGCAATCATTCTTTCTACAGATAACATTGCTACAAAATATGTACTAGTGAATAAAGACACAGTTTTTATGGCATAAAATAACATGAAAATAATATGAAGTCAATGTCATTGAGAGATAATGATTAAAATAAAAAAACGATAGTTGGAATATGATGGAAAACAATTAATAGTGAGAATATTAAATCAGATATTGCTAAAAATAACAAAATTAAATTTGTTGTATTATTCATACCATGATCTGATAAAACTATTACATTGATTACAATTGCAATAATACCAAACATTCCAAGAACCTCTGCTAAAAGGCAATTAATTAAAATATCAAAGGTTTTCCAAAGTTCAAAGCTCAATTCATTGAGATTCGTTTGTGTGTTACTTGTAACTTCAGTGACTTTAGTTTTATTCATCGCATCACCTGCTATATGTGAAATAGAAAAAGTATCAGACATTAAGGTTATTGACTATTGACTATTGCTATTATGAATTCAACTGAGACCTAACTTTGCACATATCAATAAACACACCAACCAATTCAACACATACCTAACTTTGCACCTATCAATAAACACACCAACCAATCAAACACAGACCTAACTTTGCACATATCAATAAACACACCAACCAATTCAACAAACCTAGCTTTGCACATATAAATAAACACACCAACCAATTAAACACAGACCTAACTTTGCACATATCAATAAACACACCAACTAATTAAACACAAAAACCTAGCTTTGCACATATCAATAAGCACACCAACCAATTAAACACAGACCTTACTTTGCACATATCAATAAACACACCAACCAATTCAACAGAGACCTAACTTTGTACATATCAATAAACACACCAACCAATTCAACAGAGACCTAACTTTGCACATATCAATAAACACAACAACCAATTAAACACAGACCTAGATTTGCACATATCAATAAACACACCAACCAATTAAACACAGACCAAACTTTGCACATATCAATAAACACACAAACCAATTCAACACAGACCTAACTTTGCACCAACCAATTAAAGCTCAATCTCTTGCAAGGACGTCAGCCGCCTCTTTGCACCTCGCCGTCTGCCTCTTCTATTGCTGGTGCCCTCTCCCACTGCCATCCATGGCTAAGAGACTGGAGTGAGAGTCTGTTACCAACACAACCGTGACTGCGCGGGCTCTTTTTCGGTTATTCGGGATTCAATAGTCTAGAATGCCCCGGCTTTACCAGTTAACTAAGCATTCATTGCAGACTGCAGAGTCGCATGGACGAGAGAGCCGATCTTTTTTTGGTCGGTCTGGGTAATCTATTACATCCCCATACAAGAATCTATATGGTTCCCTTAGCACCGACCCATTGGTCTAGCAAAAGTTGGCATCTGATAGTCTGATGGGTAGGATTTTAAAGTACCCGATGCCATATTTTTTAGTAAGGTAGATGTTAACTGCCTCTTTGTGGATCCTTCTTGCTCTATAAGGTTCAGGTTAATTAGTAGAGTAGGCTATTTCCTCTACAGAGGACAAGTACCTATCCTTTTAATAAGGACCCAATCTGTGTTTAGCTCAGCTGTTTTAGAAGAAGACTGGCTAGGACATATCACCCGTATTCCAGATAATAGAATCCAGAAAGATATCTTATATGCTGAGCTAGTGAAGGAGTCAGACCCAAGGGCCGCCCAAGACTAACATATAGAGATGTCTGCAAGCGAGACATGAGAGCCACATACATCAACGAAAGTATGTGGGAAGAAATAGCCAGACCGAAGTGCATTGAGACAGACTGTGGGTGCTGGGACGATCCACGTTGAGAGCAAAAGAAACGAAGCGGCCTTAATAAAGAGGGAAAAAAGAAAGCTGCCCTGTCCGCTATCGTTGAATAAGATGCATACACATGCATGAATTGTGGCAAAGTCTGCCGCTCTAAAATTGGCTTGATTAGCCACACCAGGTTCTGCCTCGTCCCAAGACTAAACCAAAAACATTGATTCATCTGGACGCATCCATTTCCTTTCGAGAACAAAAGGAGCCATATATATTAGCTTCGAATTGCCCCTTTGTAACCAGAAAATTTTTATTTGGTATAGAACTAAAGGGCAATGCATGCTCTTTTTATATAACACAAAGTCAAGTGTTCATAAAATTAAACACTAATTTAATTTCATGAAGTCAAATCAACGATGGTATCGTCAATTAGGAGTTATTGGTTTGTTTTGCTTTTAGAAAAGAAAATGTAGCCGTTGCATCAGAACTTTAAATTTGCTAAAATATTATGAAGTCGGATTTTCAAGATCTTTTTTAGTTTACGAGATCTAAACGGGAAGGACGGACAGACGAACAGACATTTTACACAAAACTAATAGCGTTTTTTTCCCTTTCGGGGGTAGCTAAAAAAGACATTTGGATCCTTATTACTCCTCCAAAATTACACTTAAATAAATATATACATACGAATTTATGATTAAATCTTTCAAAATATATATCTCTATATTAGCTACACCATTTGCTTGCTCGAAGCTAAATCTTTAAATAAAGATATTGAAACAAAAATGGATGACCTACCTAGTTCTTACCAGGTAATGGTAAAAAATAAAAGAAAAATTTACCGGTTGGATTGTTGTTGTTGTTATTTTCTTTATTTCCTATTAATAAAGCTAAATACAGAGCAAAGGGATGCGTTTCTTTCTTAAGTTTTGAGCGGACTTGCAGCCACAAGAAATACTGCACTACTCACTAATCTTCGGACTCGAAGACAAGTTATATTATTATTTTATTAACGTGCTTTGTTTGTCTTCTCGGATGTTGTTTAAATTCTATTCATCCGATCACCATCAAATTCTACATATAAGTTTATGATCAATGATAACACATGAATCAATACGGATATAACTGTTTACTTATTCACACTAAATTAACTTTATCTTTATAACGTAGATAGTTTTAAAAATACGCTCAGCTAAATGATGATAGGCCTTGTGTAAGGAATAAGACCATAAGAATCAAAAGATATTTAGAGTAAAATAAAATAATTAAATGCTAATGCCAAAATTATATAAAAAAACTGTGAGTGTTAAAGTTACAATTATATTCTTATCTTATCTTATCTTATCATAAAAAAGATAATTACGTCCTTTGCATTTCATGTCAATCTAATCATGCATGTCAATCAACAACTCAAACTCTACAAAGTTATTTGTTTTCATGTCTGATTCATACAACCCATTCCGTCCTCTAATGACACTAGGGAAGAAAATGCACTTGTACGAATTTGTTCTAGCATAAGGAAAATAAATGTGCCTCTATCTTTGTGTATATTTCATTTGCTTTTTTTTTCTTTATTTAATTTCTTTATGTAAATTATAGTTTATTGTTTTATGTAGCTACTTTCCTTTTTATTCTTCTGTCTTAAAGTGTACCTAGGTTTAACAATTTTACTTATGGTTTAACTTTAATCAAATTGGAATATTCTTTTGTTATAAATCTCACTGCTCTATTTTGTATTTGTTCTAACTTCTTATGTTTTCTTGAGTTAAGGACTGTTTGTATATTTATCGATTATAAAAAAACAACATCATGCCAAGTAATAGTAAGCTGACATATCCTTTTAAAGTAAAAATAGGAGTAACACAAGGATGTATGCTTTCGCCCTTGATAAGTATGGTTATAATCAGTTGGGTCATGAGGCAGACAGTCCTAGATAATAAAAGCGGAAAATAATTAAACCTAGCACAACATCTGGAAGATCTGAGCATCATCGATGACATCTGCCCCCTCTCCCATGCACATATCAATAAACACACCAACCATTTCAACAAACCTAGCTTTGCACAAAATGCTCAGATTAGACTGACTAGACTCTCAGAAATAGCGAAAAAGACTGGACTTCTAGTTAACAAACAGAAAACAGAAGTTATGAGAATCAACAACAGACAAAAGAACCCAATCATGCTTCAGGGAGAGAACATCCTCGATACGAAACACTTTACCACTTTAGGCAAGTTAAGCTAGTAATGATGTCTATAGGTCTATAGAACTAGAACTAGAAGGCGGTGCAAATGGTATTTATTAAATTCTTTAATGAACCCTTAGTACTCAAGGAATTCATTCTGAGCATTAAGGCTTCGTTCTGCGCATGCGTGACCTTTTTAAATTAGATTCATGAATGAAACTATTAGAATATATATTAACACGGCTTCATAGCTCTAGTAACAAATGTATGATAAATGCTTTAGAAAAACAAATTTGAATGTTAATTTGATTAAAAATTAAATAAACGAACCATAATTAATATGTTCATGTGTTTAAGTATAAAACTATCTTTTCGAAAGGAAGTTCTTATCATCTTGAATTAGAGTTTTAGACCTATGAGAGATGCGTAACATTTTGCGTAATGTCTAATGAAAGAATGTTCTTCGGGAATTCTAAATTCGCAGATATAAGGAACAAATTTATGTAAAAAAATGCATTTAAAACATAAATTTAGAGGTTAATTTTATTAAATATAGAAATCAATAGACTATATTTTGTATTTTCATATGTCAGGTAAAAAACTATTTGCGCAAAGTATAGTTCTTAAAATATGATCTAGATCTAGATCATGTTATCTTTTCATGTAAATATGATGGTAAACATAGCCTAGATCGATGAAGTTATAATGCTTTCATAGAGTTGGTCAACTTTTTTTTAAGGGTCTTAAGTTTGTTTTAGGGCTACTATACGTACACTATGGTCAAAATGGAATTCAAAATCTATTAGCCAACACCAAACCAAATATAGCTAATGTCACCCACGTATTTAAAAAAGGAGAAAAATCTGACCCAGGAAACTACAGACCAGTATCACTTACCAGCATCACATGTAAAATGCTAGAACACATAATATGTAGCAACATCATAAACCACTTAGACAAACATAATGTCCTCACCCCATACCAACATGGCTTTAGGAAATATAGATCATGTGAAACACAACTAATAGGACTAATTGATGATTTTTCAAAAGGTTTAGATAATAGTGAACAAATAGATGCTATCTTACTAGATTTTTCCAAGGCTTTTGACAAAGTTCACCACCATAGTTTGCTTAAAAAATTAAAATATTTCGGCATTAATGGTCCACTGCATCAGTGGATTAAAGATTTTCTGATAGGGAGAGAACAAACTGTAATAATAAATGGCTCTAAATCAACACCAATAACAGTAAACTCAGGTGTACCTCAAGGAACAGTCTTGGGTCCACTACTATTTTTAATTTACATAAATGATTTACCAAATTGCATTAGTTCAGGAACAAAATATTTTTTGCAGACGATTGCATAATATATAGAACAATAAAAACAAAACAAGACACGGACATTTTACAAAGAGAATTAGATGAATTACAGAAATGGGAATCAAATTGGAGCATGTCTTTCCACCCAGAAAAATGTCAGTTGTTAAAAGTAACAAAAAAACTAAAACAAATTAATTCCACTTATCTTATTCATGGCAAACCAGTAACACAGACTAAAAATGCAAAATACCTAGAGTAAAGTGCGAAGTTCGAGCACATTAAGCCCACTGGCAGCAATTTTCAGGTTTGGATTTTTATAGCACCGTAACGGTCTGACCTATGAAAAAAACGATAGTATCTCTGAATTCCTCGTCCTTTTTTCTATAAAAATAGATTGGATTTAATGTATCACTAGGCTTAGTTAAAATTAAATACGAAGTCAAAGAGGTGTAGGGTAAGTATCGCCAAGCGTACTTTTCCTCGAGCGGATTTTTCCCCAGTTAGTAACCTCGATCGGGTTGGTGGAAGGTTCGAACAGATCAAAGGAAATATATCTAAAAACATATTTTAATATTTTATTTTTACTACAAAGTCATTTTCTTTTTACTCCAGCGCAAGAACACCATCCATTGCACCATTTCCCACCCTCCACAACTTCAAATAGTCTCTTTAAGCTGATGAGCAATCAGACTTAAAAATACCCTTAAGCCCATTGCCCATTTCCTTCACTACCGGGTAGTAAAAAAGAATAACTCCACACCTCCTGAGTTTGACCTCACCATGAACTTAGCCTTTACAAGGAAAAGAAAATAGTATGTGTCGGAAGTAAAGAAAAAAGGTGCATACGCAGTAGCAATATAGTAGTAATTTGGTAAACATTCAAATAAAAAAGTTATAGCAATAAAAAGTGAACTGTTCGAACCTCCTGACAAATCGGGGCTGCTCGAACTTCGCACTTTCCTATAGGTGTTATAATAAATGAAAAACTGTCATGGAATCCACATATTGATGAAACTATAAAAAAATCCAACAAAGCATTAGGGTTTATTAAGAGAAATTTCTATAAATCAAATAAGAACTTAAAACTAAAATGTTATTTAACCTTGGTTAGGCCAATAATAGAATATGCATCCACCGTGTGGGACCCCTCAACTCAAGAAAACATTAAGAAACTGGAACAAACACAAAATAGAGCAGTGAGATTCATAACAAACGAATATTCAAATTTGACTAGGGTAACATCATTAGTAAAATCACTAAATTTTGAAAGCCTTCAGGACAGAAGACTCAAAAGTAAAGTAGCAATTATACATAAAACACTGAACCATAATCTTCAAATACAAAAACAAAATTTTATAAAATACTCTGAAAGACACAAAAATAAAGGCACATTCCTCGTCCCGTATGCTAGGACAAATTTGTACAAATACTCCTTTTTCCCTAGTGCTATTAGAGCATGGAATGGGTTGCCTGAGCTAGCCAGAAAAAACAGTGACTTGGCAGAATTTAAGTCATTGGTTAATATGCATGACTAAATGCATGACGCGTAGGACGTAATCATCTTCTTTTTTGAAGTAACGTCTGTATTATATAAGATAAGAAGATAACACTTGGAGTGTAGGGGGCTGTCCAATTTTGTGTGTAGAAATGACAGTTTGTTAACAGAATTAGTTATTGTTTCTATAAGATATAAACTACTTTTTGATATTTTAAATAATCTTATTATTATGTCGTCGATTATGTGGGCTCGTAGGAGAGGGGGGATTACATCTACATCTATCATTTGATGAGGGGTGGCGGTCCAATTTTTATAAAGAAATCATAGTTTTTGAAAAAAATTGTTTTATAGCCATATAATATAAGCTACTTTTTTATATTGTGTTGCACCGCATCGCACTCTAATCTCAAATTGCATCATAAAGTAAATATAAAATGAAAAAAAACATGGTCGGTACCAGAAGGGACCCTGGGAAGGGCGATAGATACAATTGCCCGTCCCTCCTCCCGACCTTCCACCGGTCAAACAAATACTTTTTTTTTTATTTTAGTGTAGAAACTACAACTAAAAAAAAATATGCCACTAATATGACTTATATATCCTGTATTTTAAATTCTTATATTAAGTCCCCTATTCTCTAATGTTAAATACAATCATTAGCAGTAATGTAAAAAGGAGAGAGGACTCATATATGATTAATCGTTTACACTCTACCGCGCCTTCCCTTTTTCGGTGAAAATATGACTGTTGAAACCGAATAGTCAAATATGGCGACACAGTCTATGTAACTGCGCATGAATATGTCATAATTAATTTTAAAAATACTTTGTTTTGAAAAATTTAGAATTCATTAGAAACTTTAAGTATACGAGTAACAATTATAATGGGATCTGAAGGCAATTTTTTTTTGTAGTCGCCTTTTCCCAACCTTTACTCAATCTCAATTTTTTCATTGGACTATTACTCAAAATTAAAAAAAAACATAAGAGAAGAATCTAATTGGTCTACATAATTTTACTACCTCTTCCAATGTGTTATTGTTCCTCACTTTAAATAGTAGTTATGTAACAAACAAGTTATAAGCAGGCAAGTTCAGCAAAGTTAATCACTTACAATGGAACATCTGAAATGATATTTGTTCTGCGACAATTACAAGAAAAATGCAAAGAGCAGAACCTAAACCTATACGCTGCCTTTGTGGACCTCACCAAGGCTTTCGACAGGGTCAGTCACGATGGCTTATTGAGGATTTCGGCCAAACTCAGATGCCCAACTTCGTTCCTATCCATTCTCAAGCAGTTTCACGTGGGACAAAAAGGCCAGATCTGACACAATGGTGACCTGTCTGATCACGTCCCAATAGAAAATGGCGTGAAGCAGGGCTGTGTTCTTGCTCCTACTCTATTCGCTATCTTCTTTGGCGTAATGCTGGGTAAAATGAGGCAGCGATTGCACGAAAGCATTTACATCAGGTTTCATTCAGACGGCAATGTGTTCAATCTTCGATGTCTACTATCCCATATAAAAACAAATGAGATGGTCATAATGGAGCTTCTATATGCCGATGATTGCGCCCTGCTACCTCACAATGAACATGGTCTCCAGACAGCGGTCAACGAATTTGCAAGATTCAGTTTCAGTTTATCTATTAACCTCGGGAAAAGAGAAGTCATGTTCCAGAAGTCACCCAATAAAACCTACTCAGCCCCAAAGATCATTGTAAATAGACAGCTCCTTAAAGTGATAGACCACATTTTATATCTAGAAAGTATAGTGTCAAAAGACGCATCCCTTTCAAGGGAAGTTGATAACCGTCTGTCCAAGGCCAGTAGCACTTTTTGACGCCTCCAGGAGTAAGTTGGCGGAATAAATCACTCCGCCTGCCTACAAAAATCAATGTCTACCAAGCAGTGGTTCTCTAAACCCTTCTATATGGATATGAGTCATGGGTATTATACATAAAACAACTAAGACTACTTGAACGCTTTCACCAAAGATGTTTCCGTTTCATCATGGACATACAGTTGCAAGACCGCACTACAAACAGCGACGTCCTTGCAAACGCCGGTATGGACAGTAAAGAGGGACTTCTTATGGTCCGACAGTTGCACTGGGTAGGGCACGTATACCGTATGAGGAACGAACGTATACCAAAAGCAGTTTTTCTTTGGTGAGATAAAAGGTGGCCCACGTAACAGAGGTTCCCCTCATAACGCTTTAAAGAGCAGTCTAGGCGCCAACTTGCCTTTGGTGACATAGAAGAGAGCATCTGGTTGCTTGCGGCCTTAAAACTAGACAGCAGGAGGTCACTCACTAATACCGCGGGACACACATTTTAGACCAAAAGAAAATCCTCTGCCTAGGATAGACGCAGACAGCGAAAAGAAAATCTTAATTTACCAACGGTGGGCAATGGTTACGCTTGCCCTGTGTCGTGCGCATCTTGCTTGGTATTTTCTTTTGTGCACCATAAGGTTTTTGTTAGTTTTTAGTTTCTAAAGATGCGCTATATTGGTGTTATTGCTCTTTTGTTTTGACTTGAGATAGAGTTCTCTGTGTGGTTTTTTTGCCCCAGTGTTGGGGACGCAGGCTTGGGACTCTGCTGGAGTCGAGTCTGAGTATTAGGCATCGTATTTGACTATTGCCCATAGGGTTTGGGTGGGGGGTGGCGTTGTGAGCCCTTATCGACTATGTCACTGAGATTAAGGTGTGCTATAGTTCCTTTGAATGTAATTTGTGCTTGCCTTGTAAATGCTATTGATATTTATTCGTAATGTATGCCTCATCATGTCATTTACCTATTCAACCTTTGTTGTTATATTCTTTTTTGTTATTCACTAGCATACGTTAATATTTTGGTTTATTCGTTCCTTGATATTCATTTCATAAATCGATTGCTAGACTGATAGTGGTGCCCAGGCAGAGGAGCCAAAGCTAAATTACAACCCCGTCAGAAAGTTAATAAACACTGTTCAAGGGGGGAGCACGGCGAAGTACATCATACCCTAGATGAGCCCAGGAACAAAACCCTCCTGTAGCTAAATATGTAGGTCACAGCTGGAGCTGCGTAGCCAGGGGAAATACTGCATTCCTCATTAGTCGTCGGACTCGAAGACAAACCTTATTTTATATATCTCTATAGGGTTAGGGTTTACTAGACGCAAGAGTAAGGGTTTGGACAAAAGTCGTCTCGAAAAGTCAATCACTTTACGGTTTATCTAAACGTAAGCCAAGCTGAAGATCTAGACATATTCTGCTGTTGTTCCGACTTAGTATTACATAAAAAATGGCTAATTTCTGTCTCTAAAACTGAAGAAAAATCAACAACGTCACAAAATACATTTAATCAATATCTTTTTCTATATTACACTGATAAATACAGAATTTTATAACATTGGTCAAGACTGTCCATTAGTTCGGTATTTTTTATTCACATTTTACTGTTATTAAATATTTGTTTTCTAGTGCTGCTTTTATAAGTGTAACATTTATTGTTTCATCACTATAAGTATTAAAAGATAGAAATACTTTAATTAGTATAGTTATATATTTTTATAAACTTACAAAGATTTGTTTATGGTGCCACAAAGATTAACATAAGAATAAGTAATGTAGTGTCATGTGAAATAAAAATAGTCGATATGACACGAAATGGCATTTGTTGGAGGAGAGAGAGAGCGCAATAATAAGAAAGATAAAGAAGCTTGCAACGAACTTTTCGTGCTCATTTTCTAAACATAATTATGAAATATTGATACTGAGGCACGAATTTTTCAACTTTTTGATTGAGATGTGATTTTGTTTATATATTTTCAATTAATAATTTAAAAAACATTAAATCATACAAGAATAACAATGTCATTTTAAATTTTAAAAATGTGTATTGTATTCAATTTTATTTAGACAAGATAAAATAGGTATTATATAAAATCTAAACATTTTCAAAAATTAACTATTAAAAAACAACTTTGAAAAACAATATTATTTTTACGAAACCTCTAACGTTAATTTCGTCTTTTACTATATTAGGGTTAACATGACATATTGATGTTCACACATGACAATATGAAAATTATCTCAGTCCTTTCAATTTATTTTTTTATAAAATAACAGATTTTTTAATGTTTTGGCAAATTTCGGACTTGTTATAACGTACAAAACAAAATTAAATGACGAGTTAGCAACATACAAAATTTGTATCACAGAAAGTAACAGTTGATAAGATTTATATGATAAACGAAACTCGGATAACTTTAAAAAAAAAAGAGTCTCTGAAATTCCCGAGGGAACAAGTACAAAAAAGATCAAAATTAAAGACAAACATAAACTTATCTTAACTGCTTTGATTTCTTTTTTTCTTTTATATTTCGCATTCTCTGATAAGTTCTGTATACTTTTTGAACTTGTTTGTATTTGAGTAATTGTCGTTATTGTACAAATTATGACAATTAATACAGGAATAGCCATCGAATAAATATTGACTAATATGGTTGAATAGAAGCCGGTCCAAAAGTTGTAGTTGTCAAAGTAAAAATGTGTCCCGAATCTTTGAATTTCTGTTGCATTGCTTACAATAACTTTGTCGAGATACCCAAAGCAGTACTGGGGAAATAAAAGTATAAATAGTACTATGACTATACACATTGCAGTTATTTTAATTCTAAAACGTGTTACAATTCTAGAAACTTGAAATGGAAAACAAACAGCAAACATTCTTTCTACAGATAACATTGTGATAAAATATGTACTTGAAAACAAACAAAGTAATTTAGTATTATCCAGAAATTCATAATAATATGATAGTAAGGTAACAGAGAGATGCTTGTCAATGTAAAAAACAATGTTAGGAATTCGAAAAAGGACTGTGGAAAAGGAATAAATCAAATCTGAGACAGCCAGAAACAGAAGTAATAAATTTGTTGTATCTTTCATTCCTTGTTGAGACAAAACACAAATATTTAAAACATTACCAACTAAACCCAAACATGCAAGGAACTGGGGTATGATACAATTGATCAAAATGTCTAAAGCAATATAAACTGTATCACTGACATCCAGCAAATTCTCCTCAGTGTTGTCCACTGTGTTACTTCCAGCTTGTGTGACGTTCATGTTCGGCTGCTGAAATATAAAACAATTGTGTACATTTAATGGAATATGTCATTTTAAAATTAAAACATGACACAATATACTTTTAATGGCTTTTACTATTAGCACTTATTTAAATGTATGAATGAACTAGGACAACCGTCTCACAATTTTATATTTTATTTATTTAATCATTAAATTCGAATAGGTATAGGAGGGTAAACAAGAAAAAAAGAACTTTTTAAAAAGTGCTTATACGATTTATGACTCTATAAATTAGTTTGAGTCAGTCATTTAAATTTAAATTTAAATACGAATTTCCATTCGAAATAAATCTAGACCAAAAACAATAAATCTGTGCAGTGTTAGACACCTTATTTAGAGTATTAGTTATTTAGCGACGCACCATAGAAGACGTATCATGAACGGGACTAGTGACGTTTGGGATATGTAGGGTTAGAGACCGGAAAATCAGTTAGCGATAGAATTCTCTAGGGTAAAGACGTATTTATTTTGACAGAGACTTTTACATTGTTCATCAGTGTTAACCACATCTCTTCACTAGTTAAATCGATGTATTGTTTATCCTGTCTACTGAGCAACTACACTGAATACACCCGAACAATAAAACTCAAACGCTTGCAAAGTAATTGGTTGAAATTCAACAGTCATCGGTGGTTGACCTCAAGACAGTCTGAACAAGCACATCACAGCAGTTAGAAATATTTTTATCAATTTCATGTTTTTAGCTTTCTCAAAACGCTTGATTCTATTATCTGGACCAGTTGGGAAAAGGATGTGGGGGGATAAGGGAGAAAGATAGGGATATGTGGTTTAATATTCCCGTAATCCCTTTTTAAAGCATTAATATTAAAAATGGGGGGACGACCTGAATTTAAACTCATGGTTCACGCCTCCTTAAGCTGACATATTAACAATTCTGCTAGTGAGGTGAAAACTTACTTTATAGCGGCGACCTATAAAGAGGACTAATTCAGTTTATATCACCACAAATATTAAGTAAAATTTCTTTCCCTTGTCCAAGAAACCATACGAAATATTTAACTACTACTGTTAGTTAACTAATCGGTTAATCTTTTAAATTGATTCTTCTGTTGCAGGTAAAAGAAATAATTGTGCAAAATTTTAGCTTGATCCGAGATTGTTTGTCGGAGAAATAACGCGAACAATTTTATTTTTTTGAGAATATTCGAAAGATGATGTGTGCCACTATTTCCCATCCTGTAGACCTAAAATCCACTCCCAAAGCCCTTTCTCTTGAAAGCTCTATGAAACAAATGTAAATGACAGAAGAAAGCGACGTTTGCTCAGTCCAAAGTGCATGGCGATGCAACCACAACGTCATTGCAACCAGGTGAAGGTCAACTGGAGGAGAAGACGAAAGCGACATTTGCTGAATGCGAAGTGGATGGCTTCGTCTAACACAAGAGGCAAGCTCACTGTCACTCTCACCGATCGACCCCCACCTGCAGCGATGAAACTTCACACCCCATGTCATAGATGAATGCTGTCCGAGACGGACAGATCTAAGAAGGGGACAGTGTTATGAACCTGGTGGGGACACAGATGGGGGTGGTGCTGTGTGTTTTTAGACTACGCCAATCGCCACAGGCCTGTGCTAGACGAGCGGTCAACCGTGACGTGTTGCAGTACACGCCAGTTTAACAAAGACCTGTGTCGTAAATATTACGCAAGCAAGTCACACGATTGTGATCAACCAGTGGTCAAGCGACGTTCCATCCAATTCTAGAAGGGTTATAGGGACTCTATATAAGAGCAACTGTGTTAGAGTCAAGACACTTAACGTTACCTCGCAATGTGACCAGTACGAGGAGAAGTCAGTAGCACAGCGTTACCGGAAGTCCTACAACACCGACAAGAAAGTCTGTTGTTCGAAGGAACTCACACCACTATAAACTTGAGGACACAAAAATGAAGGAGAAACTCAGACAACGCCAATGCTTCGTCCCAAGGAAGGGAGATTACAAGAATTTACAAATCACCGAAAAATGTTGATCCATAAACAATGTACTCCACGGATATTCTCAACTTTAAAGCTCAGGAAAAAAAAGACCCAAAAACTACTTAAGAAGATCTTCATTTTTGTCACACTTGAGTAGTTTGAACTAAGTGCAGTGCTTCCTGCTCTGTACTACCAATGTTGTTAACTTAGTGACAATCATTCCAGTATTGTACCAAAATTTTTCTTTTGGTTACATCCCTTTGGATTAAATATAATAAATTTTCAAGACAACCCAAACAAGATATGAACTTAAGAGGATGGACCTAATGAACTACTAAATTGTTTAAAAAAAAACTATTTCAATATGGAAAAAATTGATCTATAAAATAAGATAAATAATAAGATAAATCTTAACATGAGTTATATTTAGAAATGTCATAATTTGTATGCTCTTCATAACAAATTGATTCATTATATGCACATTTTTACATTTTGTAACTCTAACAAACCCCAGAGAGTTCGTGGTGATATAGGATGGAGGTCTTTTGTCCTGGGTTCTCAAGGGGAAAGTTGTTGCAAAAAAACGAACACATTTTTGTTTTGGAATATTTGATTTGACAAAAATTCTCAAGATTTGTGTAAATTGATTTTGTCATCATTTTCGGTGCGTAGATTATGGCATTCTAGCACCAATGTGTATAAAGTGCACAATTTTTGAACGCACTTACTTTTTGTTGCTTTGCTTGTAAGCTGATGGAGCGTTTTTTGTTATTATGCTGGTGAAACCTTTTTTTTTTTTTGAGATTCTTCTGTGTTCCCCTGTTTAGGGGAGTTAGTATGGAATTGGAGTTCTACACTAAGCACTAGATTCAGCAGTGTGTTTTGGTTGATTGCGAGCATTTATGTAACACGGCAAGGTGATAGCAAGGTGTAGAATTATTGTTTAATTAATAGATTTACAATATTAGAATGTTCCAAATTCAATGTCATTACTCCATTAGTTTGTCATCATAACTTATATTCATATCATTAAATATTTACATTGTCAACAGTGAGTCACTTATTTATTGCAAGCACGAAGGTGCCTGGTTGAATGACAGGGGCCCGGACAAACGAGCTAAGGCCTTAACATAACTTTGACAATCATTTTGTAGACCGTTGTTGTCATCTTTTTCTGGACCTTCGCTGTAGCCTTCTCCACGATCATGCTGGAAATCCTGGAATATGTTTTTATGAAATATTCTTTGTAATATTATTAATATGAAATAATATGTTATGTTTTTTTGAAAAAAAAAGAGGCTAAATCAGAACCAGCACGGTCTGTGAAGTCAGTCCGGAGTAAGGCTAGGTTTTTGGACAGTCAGAGTAAATGTTGTTGCCAATTGTGATGTATTTGATATTAAACTGTTACTGATACTTTGGAGCCCTAAGTTGTGATGTTCTTTAAGTTATCTTATCTTATGTAATACAGACGTTACTTCAAAAAAGAAGATGATTTCGTCCTACGCGTCATGCATTTAGTCATGCATATTAACCAATGACTTAAACTCTCCCAAGTAACTGGTTTTCCTGGCTAGCTTAGGCAACCCATTCCATGCTCTAATAGCACTAGGGAAGAAGGAGTAAACTCTTGAATCAATGATGCCTTGCATTCGGAAATTTTCGAAATCAATAGTGCTTCAATGGCCCGTAACATATGCGTGTCCCGCAAGTATTGCCTGGTAAAGAAAGGGAAAATGGCGGGGGTCCTGGTGTACGCGACCTCCGCCAGTCAGAATATTGTACACTGTTCTTATTCAGGCCGTCGAGAGGGAGCTTATGTTTACTTTTGCTGGCCTAGAATTTTAAGAGCTTCACTCTACCTGACAGTTTCGAGTCCTTTCAAAACTATTGTTGGATCTAGATCTAGATCTACTTCTCTCGCCAAATGTCCATATATTTATATTTTATTTGAAAAAAATATAACGTTTAAAATAGAGTTTTCACCTCAGCGATATACATCAACTGTTCAATATATTCAAGAATTGTTCAAGCCAGTTTTTAGGTCAGCGTCTAGGCACTATCAAGGTTTGTTTTACTGGATTATCTAGGGGAGAATATAATTAACTGGGCTCCCCTCCTCATTAATCAAAGAGCAACAGCAAACCAAGTAGCATAATAATTGAACTGTAAATAAGTGTACAACGATCGTTAAACAATAACAACATCTAATACTAAATACAAATAAATACAATTTAGAACATTACCAATCATGGGATAGTAAAAAAAAAACATCCCGCACGCACTCTCAATTTCGGCCAAACGGCCCGGTAGCTCCAAATACTACAACTCAGAGATTTCAAGGGTCAAACTAATCAAGGGTCAATCGCGGCTCCAAAGGCAAGATCAAAACTACACGCTCCATCAAACCCCCAACCCTTACACATTTAAATGTAGAAAGTAAACACAATTATAAATAAATATTTTTTTCTTCAATGTTTTTTTTAAATTAATTTTATTATTTTCATTACTTTTTTTAAAACTTTAAACAAATTACTAATGAATCTTCTCGAAATAATGTGGTCTACGTATAACTCTAAAAATGTTTTATTTATACAGTCGGCACACACGGTGAACAAAACTAGTTTGTTGAATGGAAAAGAATTGCCTTTGTCCCACAAAGGCAATGTACACGTTCAGTTTATAACAGAAAGTTATAGAATATAGTTAGACATTGTTTAACAAAGAAGAATTTAAAAAACTGTTTCTAGTTTCTGAGAATAAAGGATTCATTTAATTATACAATCTTTCGTAAACTTATTACTATGTGTTTCCTGTGATAATTAGCAGAAATAACTAGTCGATGTGTAACAATAGCTCTTTTGTTTGGATGACTAATGTAGTAAAGAATAAAAGATTTTCTTGTGCAACTGTTTTGAGGAAAATTGGCCAATACTAATAAATGATGTATAAACAGTATATAATTGTTGCTACAAATGGAGTTTATGGCGCGTGTCTTGTATAATAAACAGAAATTAATGCGTTTTCAATAATAGTTTCAATTTAATACAAGTTTGTAAGTTATTTATTATTCGATGTTATCAATTAGATTATTATCAGCTCACTGCGACTCAAACAATCTAATTAATCTAGTTCATTTGTTGATTAGCAGACCGAAAGTTTCAGAAACCTAACCTCGATAGTTATGATAGGAAATAATTTAACTTCAACCCTTATTCTGTTAGTACGGCGCTAAACAACCCTAGAGAAGTTACATAAGTATTTATCTTTTAACACAACACATTTAAGTGTTTCCCACATTTTAAACACAATCTATGATAACTTTTCTGCTCCTCGTTTAACAGCAACACACATCAAAAGTCTTACAACTTTTTGAGGTAGCCAGCTTTATATTTAGCCAAAATGTTCGTCCCCAAAACAGTGGCTCGTATTGCACCAATACGAATGCATAAAAACGTCTTGTATCGTTATACAGTACACATCCATAATCGACAGTTAACAAAAGTAATAGGAAAAAAAAGGAAACATGCATGAATACGAAGATTAATTAAACATAAAATAGGAAAGATGAGTAAGTTAATAAAAAATCTAGTTTGAAATGTTGACTAGTAGAAATGTGCCTAAATAAAAAAGAAACGTTTTGAGTAGTTAAAATATGTAGTCGGAAACTAATGGATTTATATTCCTATATTGTTATCACCCTGAATGTAGATACTTTCTATTTGTGTATTACTCAGAATATCAGTAAGTCTGTCTATGAAATCGGTTGCCTGAGTCAGCCAGGAAAACAAATGACTTAGCAGAACTTGAGTCATTTATTATGATGCATGGCAAGATTGACCTAGGAACACGCGTAATCATCTTCGTTTTAGAAGTAACGTCTCTATTTTATAAGAAGAATATATATATATATATAATTTGAACAAATATTTCCTGATAAATTTAAAGTAAGACATTCTTTTCAAAATTAATACTAATCTAGTATTCCAATCCCTTCCGCTGTATACTATATAATTTTGATCTGTATCTTGTACTAAATTTATCTTGTTTCTTTTATAATACAGTCGTTACTTCAAAAAAGAAGATGATTACGTCCTACGCGTCATGCATTCAGTCATGCATGTTAACCAATGACTTAAATTCTGACAAGTCACTGGTTTTCCTGGCTAGCTCAGACAACCCAATCCATGCTCTAATAGCACAAGGGAAGATATTAAATATATTTGTAGCTCATTATGTGTAGATGTACACACCTTAATGGAAAAGAGGATTTTTTATGAGTCAGTGGTTTGTGTAATTTTTTAGAAGTATATGTATATATGTTGTCTCAAAACACATTCCTTTCGAAATCATGTTTATTTTAATTTTGACCAAAAAATGCTATCTATAAGAAATATCTTGTTTTTTTACAATTCCTTAAATTTAACTCTTTACTTTATGTAGACTATTGGGTGGGTGGGCTCAAAAACCAGATAGACACGGATCTCAGAAAACAATAACAATATATCTAGAATTTAGAATGATTTTGCATATCATTGAAATAAGAATTACTAGCTTGTTGGCCACACTTAGAAAACTTTAATTTAACCGCTATAATGTTTCAAAATAAAAAAAGAAAAACATTTAACTTTAGGTAAATAAGAAGAAAATATTTATCTTAAGCGTATTATGTGTCTATATAATATGTCTCTTCTCGCATTCATTCAAAAGTTTAATTAATTAGTTTAATTAATGTTCAAGAAATTTTTGCGCTTCATCTTCTACGCCTAGATCTAAAAATATGTATTTAGAATATTATAAAGTCTAGTACAGTGATGTGCAAACTACGGTCCGCGAGTCAGGTGCGGTCCGAGGAGAAGTTTCATCTGGCCTAACACGATTAGGCTTCACTATTACATAAAAATCAAATTGTTTATGCATCCAAGTTCGATGAAGAAATTACGTAAAATATCCAACAAGGTTACAAAGACAGTTTGTGTGGAAATACACCCAAATATCGGCCCTTAATATAGTCAATCCAGGCAGGTAAAAAAGGCAGGTTTCATAATTTTCAGAAAGAATATCAGTATGAAATTCTATCAACGCCAAATGACAGAGAAGAATGGAGAAAGAAGGTTGACAGATCTTGTGTGGTGCCCCAACTCTCCAGTAGACAAAAGTATAGGTTAAAGTGAAGGTGAAGTTTGATGTGAACCTGGCCTAACTAATGACATATAATGATTAGCTAATTGTTCTAATTGTTTTGGAAAGGCTTAATCTCCTATTCAAACAAAGCGTCAGAAAAAAAAAGTCACTCTTTCCTTTAGTTCAGTGTTCCATAGTTATGGAGCTGCACTACAGTTTGCGCGATAATATAAAAAACTACTTGCTAATTGTTGTTTTAAATTCTGTTCCACTTATAGACCTACTATATAGATATTTTTTTCTCTTTAAAAATACAAGTTAACATTTTTCTTTGTAAATGTGGTAGTTAATATGGCAGTACACAAATAACTTAGCAATACAATTGTAAAAAAAATGTTTGTCAAAGTCTAAAACCGTTGGCATAAATGTGTTAAAATATATTTTAGATAGTCGTCTCCCTTACAAAATAGCCTCCCGTGTTTGTTACTATTAATAGTGAATAGTTGTAAAATGGTGAATTTGTATGAAAAAAAAACTGCTTGCATAGTTAATTTTAAAAATTAAATTTTTAATTTTCAGACAAAAAAAAAGTAGCCGTTACATCAGAACTTTGAATGGTCTAAAATATCGTGATGTCAGATTTTCAAAATCTTTTCTAGTTTACGAGATCTAAACGGGACGGACGGACAGAAAGAGGGACGGACGGACAGACAGACCACACAAAACTAATAGCATCTTTTCCCCTTTCGGGGGTCACTAAAAATCAGTCACTAAATTCCAATCCCCTTTTGGTATAAGCATTCATTGTCAGCACAACAAAAATGAGAGTAAATTAACATTGTAAACGGTGCTGATAAATGGTAAAATAAGTTATGATTGTATACTCTGAGGCAAGCAAATTTTGTGTATAAATGTATATATATGCAGGTATTCTATAGAATGCCGGGCTTTTTTAGACAATGTACTAAAGTGTCTTTAATTCCTACATTACCTAGACATTCTTCAGAATGACTAGACATTCTATAGAAGTAGAAAATGTTTACTGTCTTCTAAGTAGACCAAAATGAGACATTAAAAGATCACAAAACTGTCTACAATTAACAGCAAATGTATATCAAAAGTAATTCATAAACTCTTAACTGATGCTCTTAATTTGAAACAGAAATGCACAAAATTAATTTAAAAATTTTTAATCAGTTGTCTTAACTTTTATAATGAAAGGGTAATTTTTAAACATCTGCTGGTAAAGACACCACACATAAATAAAAGAAGGACAAGGAATTAAAATAATACCAAGTGAAAGTGGGGTGGGTGAGGTTTTGGGGCGTCACGCCCTAACCTAATATACTCCCCCATTCCGCTCCGTAAGAAATCACTGTAACTGATTAATTTTGTGTTAACCTGCACAATGATTGTTGATTCTGTTTACCAATAACTGCTTATGACATTTTGTAAATAAAAATTGCAAGCATTAAAAATCTAAAATTATTTAAATTTAGAAACATTATTCTGAACAAGCATTTTATTACTAGAGGTTATTAAAGAACTAATTACGGAAACGGCTTTACATTAAACATTATATCGGTACTAATGTCTCTCAATTGCTTCCAATGGGAGTGATAGTACACCGAACAGATATTAGTCCTGTTAAACCGACCCCCCTCCCCCGCTGGATACACCATTGAGCATAGTAAAAGAGTGGAGACGCTGTAAACACAAACTGGTGAGAGAGAGCAGGAGACTAGCAATTATCGATCGACCAGGTACTGGTACCAAAAAGGCTAAGGTGTTACAGGCACGCATTAAGCTAGTGGAGTTGTGCTACAAGACAAAAAATGCCCCATAGCGACAATATGGTTAAGTAGAGAGGTCAACCTGTCATGACTTCTCCTCTTCTCCCTATAACAAAGACGATTTCTCTATAGTGTGACCAGTTGGACTAGGCCCAACAGATAAAAGTGTAGTGACCTTGGTGTGACGTCAATTACAAGCAGAGAATCAGTATGTAAAGCATTGGAAAATACTATGTTTGAGAATGAGATTCTTTGATATGTCCGAGAAATCTCCAAACCGGTCAACAACTTTTACAGGAAGTAAAATCATGACTAAAACTTTTATGCCGGAACTAGTCTATTGTTAGTGTACATGCTCCATTTCTTTATAGTTCAGACACATTTAGTCTGTTCAATGTCCCTCCAGAAACCTAAGGAACCTAAAATAATAATTTAAAAAAAATACACTTAATCTATATCAATAGAAGAACTAAAGTTTTTAACAAATCATGTAAATCCAGCTTCATTGTATTTTATATTACATACCGATGTGTCGGCTAAACGGGTAATATATTACACATTTTCATACTAAACTTTCCATTTCAAGGGAATGAAAAAGTGTTTCGGATCATCACGACATCTTTTGAAATAAATCAAACTAGTCGACCCACGACGTAGCATACGCCGCTATTTGCAGGGCCGGCCTTAGGTCAGTGCAACCTATGCGACCGCAATGGACCCCGCACTTTCAAAGGACCCGCGCTAATTCAAGGTGTAAATTATTAAATTAAATCATTTTATAACTTATAACAGAATTTCCGCAGCCTCCTGATTTACCAGGAGCTCCTTAAAATCTCATGATATTGCAAAATATACGAAATAGTCCTGGAAATCTCCGGAATTTGAAAATAAAATTAAAAATTAAAAAAAAAAAAAAATTCCTGAAATATATTGTTACCATCTTCTCTATCAGGCCATCTGTAAACACTGCTAAACAGACAACACATCAACACAAAAACTTGACAACAAGAGTTTCAATAAACATTTGGCGTTTTAATTACAATTACATCGACAGCAAATTCAACACTATTGGCTACATTAACTTCAAATGCTTTCTTGTACCTTACAAGTCTCTCTTGCTCGTACAGCTACATTCTCGAGGACTCAAAGAAGATATCATACCGTCCTTATTGCTTTGCTGTCCTGGACTCATCTGTCCTTTCTTACACATTGTCTCTCGACATAAAAGGCTCTCTACCACATAACCACAACACAGTTCATATTTGCGTGTACTAGCAGTACTGTCACTTGTTCAACAGCCCTTGGCCTGTGTGATTGGCCTGAGTCGTGTGTGTGATAGTAGGCCGCACACATATTAACCCTTTCAGTCCGCCACTGGAGCTACTTCATTGCCCCCTTCTTAGATTTGTCCGTCCCGGACAAATTTTACCTCACGAAATGGGCTGTGGAGGTTTATCGACGCAGGTGGTGGTGTATCAGTGGGAGCGGCAGGGCCTGTATTGCCATCTAGATGGGGGCATCTGCATTTCTACCTGTGTATGTCTTTTTCTCCTGCACCAGTTGGTCGTCCTTTGGTTGAGAGAACGTCGTGCACGTTGTCTGGCCTTTCTGTTAGGCGCCACCGATCGCAACTCCGTGGCTAGTAGCGGAGCACTTGATGTCATGGCAGTGGGCATCAAGATCGTTGGTCTTACACGTTGATTCAGCAGGCTTTCTTGATGCACCGTTGGCCCCCAGGAAGTCAGGTTGTCAAACACGTCATAATCTTCAGTCAAGAAGACATGTCTGTGGGGCACGTGAATAACATTCTATGTGTACAAGTCCATCTGCTGCACCACCATCAGCGCTTCTCTTGCTGATACTGGTATCAGGACAAGACTTTGGTCAAGACTTTGTGTATAAGTATTCCGGTGCTCGCACTCTCCCTGCGAGGCTGCCCCGTCAGCACAGTTCTTGTTAAATGCCTGGGTGTAGGCAAGAATCACGTTGAAATAATCAGATCTGTGCTCATCCTTGTCACAGCAAACGTTAGGCGTGGGAACCAATCGATTCGTCTGTCTTGCTCTGCATGGTACCAAACGTTTCACCAGTATTGTTCAGCGAGGTAGTGATACCTATCTGTTCAATCATGGTACAGACCTGCTCGTCGACCTCTTCCAGCTTCGAACCCAACTGTACCTGGAACGAGTTAATCTGTTTTTTCACGGCGCCCTTGAGTTCTCTGATATTTGGCTTTACTTCGAACAGAAACGAGTCCGGATTTTTATCATTATCCAGCAAGGCTTAACGAAGGCGTTCTATAAGATTTTTCTTGTTTCTTTCAAAGCATTTCAGTCCACGACACCGAAGCTCTTGTTTTAATTCTTTTAGATCAAGTTCCTCCAGCAGTTTCACAGAAGCCATAAGAAATCCCACTTGACACCAGTGTTACGATCTTCTCTATCAGGCCTTCTGTAAACACTGCTAAACACAACAGCACATCTAACACAAGAACTAGACAACAAGAGTTTCAATAAACAATGTGGCGATTTAATTACAAATACATAAACAGCAGCCAATAAACACAATTGGCTACACTAACTTCAAATGCTTTGCTACACAACAGAACAGCCTAACTAAACATTACAAGTCTCTCTTGCTCGTACAGTTACATTTTCGAGGACTCAAAGGTACAACACAGTCCTTATTGCTTTGCTGTCCTGGACTCAACTGTCCTTTCATACACATTGTCTCTCGACATTAAAGGCTTTCGATCACATGACCACAACACAGTTCATACATGCGTATACTAGCAGTACTGTCACGTGTTCAACAGCCCTTGACCTGTGTGATTGGCCTGAGTCGTGTGTGTCAGTAGGCCGCACATACATTAACCCTATCAGTCCGCCACTGGAGCTACTATATCCCACTTCTGACTACAGTTGTTACGTCTCTCCTACTATCCAGGCTCTCTTCCAACTGCACCACACGACACAACGAGCTTAAAAAACCTCACAACTTAGGGCTCCAAAGTATCAGTCAGTTTAATTTAAAATACATTACAAATACTGCAAAGTTGGCAACAACATCACACTGACTGTCCAAAAACCTAGCCTCTGCTAAGGACTTTACAAACCGTGCTGGTTCTGACTTCGTCTCGTACTGGTCACATTGCGAGGTACGTGAAGTGTTTTGATTATGACAAACTCGCTCTTATATAGAGTCTCTACTGGCCTTCTTGAACCAGATAGAACGTTGCTTGACCACTCCAGTTGATCACTTTCACCGTGATTTTTCTGTGCGAAATATTTACACACAGGTCCTTGCCGTACTGGCGTGTACTGTCACTGGTCACGGTTGACCGCTCGTCTAGCGCTGGACTGGGGCGATTTGCGTAGGCTAAAAATACACACATCCTACGACCATCTGCGTCACAACCAGGTTTATAACAATATAGACAAAAAAATTTCATTTTGGGGTGTCATTCAATATGAAAAACGTCAATCCTACGCACGATGAAAATAGGCATTATACAATACCCGTAAATTGTGGAATCTGGTGAAAGAAGTTTATCGCGCCTCAAATGAGGTCAAACTTGAGGTCAACAGTTCTTGTAGATAGATTAAAACGTTTGTTAATTATTGCTTTTGAGCGTGATATATTTAGGAAACAGAATTATTATCCGTATCCCTACCCAAACTTGGCACCACAACGGTTGATTCCGGCCCTGCTATTTAGTGACGGGTTAATACAGAGTAGATTACTTGTTCTTCTCCACCTCCCTCCTCTTTCTTTCACCTCTAAATCTACGTTGGGTAGAAAGAGTGATGTTTCCATGACTTCTTGGTCACAACGGTTAAGTCCGGACCTGCTATTTTGTGACGGGTGAATACTACTTGTTTTCCCCCACTCTTTTTTCGTAGGGTAACTCTAGTCTGACTTGCAGAAATAAAGGAGTGATCTTTCCTTTACTTCTTGTCCAAACTTTTGAGTCATGTAGAGAGTTTTATATATGTTTATGTTCTAGACAAAGACCTATATATATTATATCTAGACTGTATATGATGAAATGAAATCTAACACTAGAAAAAAATGTGAAAAACTTTTTAAAAGCTGAAACAATTCTTTTTTTTTCAACCCTAACCTATGTAATTGAGCAATGATTATTATTTTGTATTATAAAAAGATCGATGTAATCAATCTATTTAAATGTACAATCTAAAATCATAAGATAATTCAAAGCAACAGACTTAAATCATTTTGATCTAGGATTTTTGAAATGTTATCTCATTGGAAACTAACACGAAATGGCTTAATATGGTAGATTTTTGTAGATAGTTTTATAATTAATATTAATAATAGCGCATTCTATTCCGTTTGGGGCGAATTCCCTAACAGGTCTGTAACCTGATTATTACCGTAAAAGATGTTTTTTCCGATTTTCAGTCTAGGTATAATATAGGGCTGGGTTAGGGCTTTTAAATAGTCAAGTGTTAACAAAATCCTACAAGACAGTGCAGAAAGAAAACATCCAAGGAAGGCAACTCAAGACTCCTAACAAAAATTAATTACTGTGGTGTTGTCTCCTTCGTAAAATCAAAAAAGGGACTCAACCTTCAGAATCACGGAAAGGAAGCAAATCAATAGTTTCATCCCTTGTGACTGAAACCAAGACAACATAACTCTCTCGGCCACGTGCTGGGCAAACAGATGGAGTAGAGAAACGAGGTGAGCAAGAGTCAAGGGAAGCAAAGGTTTTCTCGATTGTAACTGGAAAGTGAGGAACAAGAAAACATGGCGGGTGTCAGAGCCTGGGAAGGTAATTAGAGAAACAATATCTGAAAATAACCTAAAAGAATAAAGAAAAGGGTAGACTTAAAGTCAACACAATTTTTTGAATATAGTTTTTAATGTTTTTTTATTGAGAACAAATAAACTATACAATTAATGACTAGCATTGCCCATCGGCTTCGCCCGTTGATTTGTTCCCAGGGGATTGGTTTACTTTACCATAGAACCATTTCTTACTTATAACAAAATAATTATATAATTAAATTCAAGGTTGCCCCGTACATTCTATTACGTTCAATTATAATGGATCCTCTCCCTTTTTTTCTTTGTTATAATAACTTTATAATGACATAGAGACCATTTGTCGCGGCTTCTGTGTTATGTGTTGTGTTGGTGCGTGAATGTGTCTGTGGGTGTGTATCTACTGCTATTCCTAATTCTTTACCGCCTTCAATCATACGCTCTAACTTTTCTTTCAATTTGTCTCTAAGTGCTGTCTAAATGATTTTAGTTCTTTGTTGCATTAGGATTTCGTTATTGTGTCTGGCTAGTGAACTGTAAAACGGGGGAGTGAGGGGGGGCGAAGTAGAGGGGGGTGTTGTTCTTGATGGGGAGAATTTCGTTGAGTCTTAAGCCGAAATAGTTTAGACTAGGTTTCAGTTTTGTTGTAATGTCTTGCAGGCTTCCTCCTATCTTGTGTTTGTGTGTTACGTTTGACGCTGCCCGTTGTTTTTTAAAGAAAATTTTTACAAAGCTTATATCAATTCACTTTGCTTGACTGTCTTACAAAGCTTATATCAACTCACTCTTTCTGCCTGTCTGTCTTACAAAGCGTATATCAACTCACTCTGTCTGTCTTACAAAGCTTACATAAAATCAATCTGTCTATCTTACAAAGCTTAAATCAAATCAATCTATCTGTCTGTCGTTAAAAGCGTATATAAACTCACTAAATCTGTCTTACAAGGCTTATATCAACTGAATCTGTCTGTAGTCATACAAAGCTTATATCAACTCATTCTATCTGTCTGTCTGTTTTACAATTCTTATATATACTCACTCTTTCTGCCAAATCGGCCTGTCTTTCTTAGAAAGCTTATATCAACTCACTCTATCTGTCAAACGAAACTTATATCAACTCACTCTGTCTATCTTACAAAGCTCATATCAACTCACTCTATTTGTCTGTGTTACAAGGCTTTTATCAACTCACTTTGTCTGTTTTACAAAACTCACTCTGTGTAACTGTCCAAACTTTGCAAATGTGATAGAAACATTGTTCAACATTTTCAATACCAACAGTCTGGACAATGAGAAAATAGATGTGGGGCATCCAATGGTGAGGAGCATCAACCAAGTATAAACTCAGTGAAATCAACGCATTGTACATCCATGGACAAAGACACATTTAACACAGTTATTTACTTTGCTACTTTGTTTATCTGCTATGTTCTTTTATTCAATGTAAGCTGTTAATGAAGTTGAATTAAATTTACTAGATTTGTTTAAATGTCTCAAGGTAAAGGTATTATAATCGCCCACTTTCTTCTGGGGGACAAGGTACTTATTGTTACTTCATTACATACGCTAGTTACATCTAGATCTAAGCTTAGAAATAAAGGCCTAACTCTAGACTCTTAAAAAAAAAAGCCGAATCTAGCATTTAATGGGCATCGTGAACAAGTTGAAGAATTGCTAAGATAAAATCTATGTCATTTCTAAGCCTTTGTAATCCTACGAGAGCATGTGCTCCGAACCAAGCTAGCTCCAGACCAAATACGTTCATGTCTCCACAAATACAAATATGAAAACGAGCCAAAATTTTTCCATTATTTTGACAGTACAACAAACATCACAAAACTTGATCAATTTTTTCGTAATGTTAAGGTTACGTTGTCATGGATAATGACGAGGTACTTAAACAATAAGCACACATAGGGACAAAAAAAGTATTTTTGTTGTTTTATTTCTTTTCTTTCTTTCTTTTTTTTATTTTGAAAGAGTTGGGGGTGGGGGCATCATGAAGAGCTTACGCATTTGGCATCATTTAGCCCTAGCTACGCCACTGGAATAGGAAACTAGTGTGTAATATGTACTTGAAAGCTAACTATGAAACTACTTCAAGAATACAATTCGATGATTGATATAGAAGGAGAGTACAAACTAAGATACCAAACTTACAAACGTGCCTCTACAGTTTTAAAAAGTGTACGGAAATAGTACGACATATTAATAGAGAAAGGAAGAATAGAAGAAAGGAAGAATAAATTATATGAAAAAGAAGAATGGCTTTTAAATAATCAATTGTAAATAAAATTATATACAGACAGTGCAGAAAGAACACATCAAAGAAGGAGAATTCAAGACTCCTAACGAAAAAATAATTTCTACGGTGCTAGCCCCTGAGTAACAAAAATAAAATACAAAGGGACCCAACCTTCAAATTACGGAAAGGAAGCATGACAATAGTTGCATCCCTTGTGACTAATAACAAAAACATAACTCTCTCATCCATCTGCTGATCAAACAAGTTTGCAGGGCCAGTCTTAGGCCACTGCAGTAGGCCCTGCACTTTCATAGACCCCGCGCGATGCATATTCTAGGTGTAAATTATTAAATTAAACCATTTACTGGATTTCTCCTGAGATTATAAAATATAAGAAAAGTCATGAAAATCTCCTGAAATTATTAGAATTTTTTGAAAACTGATGCAAATCTCCTTAAAACAGACAAAATTGTCATTTTGGGGTATCATTCAATATGGAAATTAGTTAATTAATTTGTTTGGTATCTCGAATAAGGAAAAACAATAATTGACTGATAAGGTGGTATAAGTTGAATTAGTCCCCTCTATTGTTTGTAAAGAGAAATGTTTATAAATAACTAGATTATAAGACCTATTTTCATAAGCAGTTCTCAAGTACAGTCGTTACCGTATTGGCTTGAGTAGGCTGAGGTGGTCTTAGCCCTTGAGTTCGAATTCAGATCGCTCACCCCCCCCCCCCCTTTTCCAACTGGTCCAGACAAGTGATATTATTGAAAGGCATAAAAAAAAAGCAAAGGTAAAAAAAAGTATAATCGCACAGATTTATTATTGTCTAGATATATTTCAAATTTAATTGCCGGACTGATCCTAATTAATCGATATAGCTACATTTAATGTAAGCTTTGTTTTTCTTTTAAGTATATTTTTTTTAGCTTGGTCTAATGATTTTCTATATGTTTTGTATGAAATTGGGAGGTGGCTAAGAACAGAATTTTTGGAACAGATTGTTTACCATTGTGACACTTCCATAAATTGTTGCACCCATATGTTGAACATTAGTAATGATTTCCTTTATTTTGTCTGCTATCTCATCACACTGTTTCGTAAAGTATTGCGTTAGATGCACACAATGCCCCACATTTGAATGTTTGTTAAATTCTAAGCCTATATGGAAAGTCATCGGGTATATCCCACCTACCTAAAACCATTAGGGATAATATCTGAATATTAATTTTGGACCAACTTGTCCTCCCAAATAGTGTGAATGTCTTGAATGTTATTTGAACATCTGTTTGTGAAGAAGGTAACAGTGAGATAGAAGTACTGTCCGCCTTCTTCTAACCACGGGTTTCTTAATAGGGTTTCCAGATATAGGGTCGTATAAAACGTGAGGCATCCTGACCATACCTATCTTTTAATGATAATCTTATCGTTAATGGATTAATTAATAATTATGTGACTTGTGGCAACATATGTGTATATCCCACCTACCTAAAACCATTAGGGATAATATCTGAATATTAATTTTGGACCAACTTGTCCTCCCAAATAGTGTGAATGTCTTGAATGTTATTTGAACATCTGTTTGTGAAGAAGGTAACAGTGAGATAGAAGTACTGTCCGCCTTCTCTAACCACGGGTTTCTTAATAGGGTTTCCAGATATAGGGTCGTATAAAACGTGAGGCATTCTGACCATATCTATCTTTTAATGATAATCTTATCGTTAATGGATTAATTAATAATTATGTGACTTGTGGCAACATATGTGTAGACTAATTTTCTGTATTTTGTTAGGATTCTTTGGTGTAATTGGAAATATCCTGAATGTAATCGTCTTATCCAAGCATGGCATGAAAGACACAACTAATTTAATTTTGTATTTTTTTAAATCCATTTCTGATTTAATGTTTTCAATATTGACTGTTTATTATCATATTCCAAATAGTGTGTTTTATTTCAACAAATATTGTTTTGTAACATTAAATTCTTATTATCTTCAAAAACTTTTGTTCTTATCTACAAGCACATATTTGATCACAATGTTATATGTTGAAAGAATGTTTGCTGTTTGTTTTAAATTTCAATTTTCTAGAATTGTTACAAGTTTTAGAATTAAATGTGCGGCAGTTCTCATCTTTTTTTGTTTGTTATGTCCATAGTTTGGAATAAATAATTTCGATTTTAATATATTAGAAAACGTCACAGTAACAGTCCGACGTGGAAACCATTTCATTGTTAACAATTATGAATTTTAGTGCATTTTTACTTCAGTATTTTTATAACCATTTGCACAATAATTATTTCTACAATTATTGTTTTAATATACACATTTAAGGGCGCGGCCTTTTTCCAATCTCAGTTTTTAGATGATATATGGAGAAAATCAGACCAGTTACAAGATCTTACTTCAAAACTGGATGCTGCAGCTAGAGCAGTTGTCATGGCAATCAGAACAGAAAAAGTAAAATACCTACTAGTTTAAGGTGACGTACAAAAAGTTACATACAGTTGAATGGCCAAACTTAAGAAGACATGGACTTATTTCAATACATAGGGCCATTACCCAACTGTGAAAAATCTGGAAAAGAAGCTCATTTTTCCAATAAAATAAAAGCTGTATTCTTCAATAGTCGAATTTATATCTCTATATGGCTGTGAAGATACAATGTACCTGACCAACAATAAGGTATTTTGTCTAAATATAAGATCAATTGTTCTAGTCTTTAAAAAAACAATACTAAAGAGAAAACAAAAAGAAGGTAAATACAAACAAACCAAACTGTGTCTAGACATCATCTCAAATGTTCAAAAGTAATATTAAAATACAAATCCAGGCAGAGGTTGTAGGGTCAAACTAAAAACTTTCAAACCGAATCTGCCTGGAATTTCTTCATCACACCCATGAACAAGAAAAAACAAAGAGAATGAACACATGCACATGAAATAAATTCTTACTTGTCAATTGTTGACTTTCATTTTCCTTTCGTAGTTGTTTTCCCTCAATGTCTACAAAAATGAAAAAAAATAATTATAGGAATTATTTTAATGATCAATTAAGCAATCAAGACTTTGTGAGTTAGGGTCATTAGCACTAGCAAAATTTACTAATGAAACCACAATGAAACGTTGTTTTTAACTGACAGATGACGATTAAAGGCTATAATGTCATATACGTTAAGGCATTCAAATTCAGGCCTGCACTAGGTATTATAGAATTTAAATGTTTAGAATTGTGCTGGATTTTTTAAATTTAATTACTTATGTCTAGGCAAATTTTTTATGGTATAGCAACTCAGTGCGCGATTTTCTCTTTTGTGATTCAGTGATGGGAAGCGGTATCTAACACTCAGCAAGCACAACTCTGCTCGAGTCGGGTTTCGAACTGGACCCCCTTTGATAGGTAGCCAAAGGCTCATGCTTCACAGTCAAACCATGACTTGTATATTAAAAGTTGAATTGGCGTTTGTCACTATAATATCCAAATTATGCCAGGCATCGAATGACGTTAATGCTAACTTAGAAGTGTTGTTTTAAAGCTAGATTTTTATAGGACACCCCCGGCGGCTGGTTGCTGTGTTGGTCACATGACAGTCTCCTTAAGCAATGGCCAATGAAACGCAGGACTTTTACGTATTATTGAAGCATATATTCTGTACCACTGAATTACTACACACTTCTTGATAACATTTTCGTAGATGAAAGAAAATGTTTAAATTTGCATAAAATTATCATCCGTATAGTTAAAAAAAAAGGATTCTAGAAAATAAATTCATAATATATATATATAGGTCAGTGGTACTAGATTAGTAATACCCAGACTAAGAACTTAAGGGGCCTGTCATTTCCTGCTAGAAAATCAATAGTATAATAAAGATAAGTATTAAAAGATCATATATTTTTAGATGTAATTATTGAGATCAAATATTTTTTAAACGAACATTTACACAATGGAGTTTGTTAAAAACCAAAATGAAATCTAGCTAATTCAAGGGAGAGTACTAAAGACTTTGGAAAATCTACACTTTAAATGGTTTATCCCCCTTTAACCACATTAAAGCAAATAAACAATAAACATTGTGATTTGGAGCTTTAAAACACACAGAAAAAAAAATGTTTTGCATTTCAAGAATATCAGATTAGGAAAAGTAAGAATTTAAAAAAAAAAAATAATAAAACATAAAAGATATAAAACGATAAGTAATGTAAAGTTGTTTTGAGATTGTCATATCAACATAATTGGATATCATTTGCGTCCTTATATTAACCCACATACTAAAAAATGATTTGTAATTGCATAAGAAAAAATTAAATGGCAGTGTTTGTTTTTAGTTGGTCAGGTTCAAATTTGAGCAGTAAATAAAATAGGAGTGTCAATCAATGTCACTCAGATTTATTCGGCTAACGAATTTCATCGCAACTAAACAATTTTTTTAATCTACTAAATTATTATAAAAAATTATGTAGTCATTCAGTGGTTCTTTAACAAAATTTAAAAAATTATTTTGACTTTAATTCTGACCCTTTCTTTATTCTTTTCAGTTATTGTTATTTGTTTCTCTAATTACCTTCCCATGCTCTAACATATTTGTTTCCTGCAAGTTTTCGCCATCTTTTCTTGTTCCTCACTTTTCAGTTACAATCGGGCAAAACTTTGCTTCCCTAGAGTCTTGTAACTATATAACCTAATCCATTTTGTTTGCCCAGCACACGGACGAGAGAGGTATGTTGGGTTTTCACAAGGGATGCAACTATTGCCATGCTTCCATTCCGTGATTCTGAGTGTTGGGTCCCTTTGTATTTTACGCAATGGCCAGCACCGCAGAAATTCTTTTTTTTTAGGAGTATCTTATCTTATATAATACAGACGTTACTTCAAAAAAGAAGATGATTACGTCCTACGCGTCATGCATTTAGTCATGCATATTAACCAATGACTTAAATTCTGCCAAGTCACTGGTTTTTCTGGCTAGCTCAGGCAACCCATTCCATGCTCTAATAGCACTAGGGAAGAAGGAGTATTTGTACAAATTTGTCCTAGCATATGGGACGAGGAATGTGCCTTTATTTTTGTGTCTTTCAGAGTATTTTATTAAATTTTGTTTTTGTATTTGAAGATTATGGTTCAGTGTTTTATGTATAATTGCTACTTTACTTTTGAGTCTTCTGTCCTGAAGGCTTTCTAAATTTAGTGATTTTACTTATGGTGTTACCCTAGTCAAATGTGAATATTCGTTTGTTATGATTCTCACTGCTCTATTTTGTGTTTGTTCCAGTTTCTTAATGTTTTCTTGAGTTGAGGGGTCCCACACGGTGGATGCATATTCTATTATTGGCCTAACCAAGGTTAAATAACATTGTAGTTTTATGTTCTTATTTGATTTATAGAAATTTCTTTTAATAAACCCTAATGCTTTGTTGGATTTTTTTATAGTTTCATCAATATGTGGATTACATGACAGTTTTTCATTTATTATAACACCTAGGTATTTTGAGTTTTTAGTCTGTGTTACTGGTTTGCCATGAATAAGATAAGTGGAATTAATTTGTTTTAGTTTTTTGTTACTCTTAACAACTGACATTTTTCTGGGTGGAAAGACATGCTCCAATTTGATTCCCATTTCTGTAATTCATCTAATTCTCTTTGTAAAATATCTGTGTCTTGTTTTGTTTTTATTGTTCTATATATTATGCAATCGTCTGCAAATAATCTGACTTTTGTTCCTGAACTAATGCAATTTGGTAAATCATTTATGTAAATTAAAAATAGTAGTGGACCTAAGACTGTTCCTTGAGGTACACCTGAGTTTACTGTTATTGGTGTTGATTTAGAGCCATTTATTATTACAGTTTGTTCTCTCCCTATCAGAAAATCTTTAATCCACTGATGCAGTGGACCGTTAATGCCGAAATATTTTAATTTTTTAAGCAAACTATGGTGGTGAACTTTGTCAAAAGCCTTGGAAAAATCTAGTAAGATAGCATCTATTTGTTCACTATTATCTAAACCTTTTGAGAAATCATCAATTAGTCCTATTAGTTGTGTTTCACATGATCTATATTTCCTAAAGCCATGTTGGTATGGGGTGAGGACATTATGTTTGTCTAAGTGGTTTATGATGTTGCTACATATTATGTGTTCTAGTATTTTACATGTGATGCTGGTAAGTGATACTGGTCTGTAGTTTCCTGGATCAGATTTTTCTCCTTTTTTAAATAGGGGGGTGACATTAGCTTCTTTCCAGTCCTTTGGTACTCTGCCCTGGTTAAGCGATGCCTGAAAGAGTATTTTGAACACTGGGGCTAGCTCATTGCTTAGTTCTTTGAGTAATCTAGCTGGAATACCATCAGGTCCAGACGCTTTATTTGGTTTGGTGTTGGCTAATAGTTTTTTAATTCCATTTTCTTGTACTACTAAATCTTCTATGTTGTCTACTTGGTTCAAATTAAGAAATATGTCATTGTCTCCTGGGGCTGAGAATGCTGATGCAAAGTATTTGTTTAGGATGTTTGCTTTAGTTTCATTATCATTATGTATTATGTTATGTTCATCTTTTAATGGCGCTATGCCTGTTGTTTCCATTTTCTTAGATTTAATGTATGACCATAGGTTTTTGTTGTTATCTTTAGATATTACATTGTTTATGTATTCACTCTGCAGCTGTCTGCTTACTTTTTGGGTTAGGTGTTTAATTTTTATATACTTTTTGTAAACTCTTTCTGCCTTGGTTTCTTTAAATGAGTTGTCTTCCTTGGAAGTTTTGTTGTTGCTTTGTGTGTATATAATTTTATTTACAATTTAATATTTAAAAGCCATTCTTCTTTTTCATATAAATTAATTTTTCCTTTCTTCTACTCCTCCTTTCTCTATTAATATGTCGTACTATTTATACATACTTTTGAGAAATGTAGGAACACTTCTTTGGATGTAGTATCTTACATAGTATGATTGTAGGCCTACTCTCCTTCTGTATCTCTCATTTAGTTGTAGTCTTGAAGTAATTTCATAGTTAGCATTCAAGTACATATTCCATACTAGTTTACTAATGAACAGTTCACATTCATATCTCTAATATTTATTTATTTGTATTTTAGCTCTGGATAGTTTATACAAAAATATTGCCACATATATGTTGACATTGTCCAAACTGTTGACATTGAAAATGTTGGACTTTCTTTCTTTCACACTGGTAAAGTTTGGACCCCCATTTCTAAAACAAACGTTTCTCTGGATTTTCATTTTCTATAGTTTTCATCTGGGTGGTCATTTCATTAATCAGACTATAGGCTATTTCTCGTATCGTCGTTGTTATATGATGTGTTTTTAAAAAATCAGGTAAACCCATTGTCATTGTGTTTTATATTACATATTAATGTATCATTTAAACGGGTGAACCCATTTTCATAGTGAACTTTTATTTTCATGGGGACAGTGAAAATAGAAACGCACATCTCGCCATGTTTTAAAAAAAACAAATGTACTAAATCATTTAAACCAAAACTAAGATCCGAGGGCCTGGGTCCTATTTGGCTAGTAAATCAATAATATCGTTATAAACCTGGTGGTGGCACAGATGGGGGTAGTGATATGTGTGTAGTCAGCCGACGCAAATCGCCCCAGGCCAGCGCTAGACGAGCGGTCAACCCTGACGAGTTACGACGGTCAGCCGAGACGAGTGTCAACATGACGGTTCGGGAAGGATCGCGTGGTGAACAGAGCTCAGGAGCGTCACGAGGGATGTAGTCATGTGACGAAGCTAGAAACGTCGAGCGATGTTTCGCCCGGTTCTAGAAGGCAAGAGTTGATACGGCGGAACGGTGTTATCGGAGTGATATTTGTACAGTGTACTTGTTGCCAATTGTACAGTATTGCGTGTTATTTATTGACATTAAAATGTTACGTTATTTTGGAGCCCCGAGTTGTTCTTTAAGTTGGTGGTGTATGGTGCAGTTTGCAGAGAGCCTGGATAGTGAGACTCGTAACAATATAAAAAGTAATCAATAGATCCTATATTTTTAGTTGAGATCAAATACTTTTCAATCGAAAAATTCAAGGGAAAATACTAAAAATTTTCGATAATCTAAATTTTAAATGGTATTAACCCCCTTTGACCACATGTAAGCTAATTGTTATTAAACAACGTGATGTTAGTACTGCTAAAAGCCCATATAGAATCAATGGTTGCAATTCTAGAATATAAGCTTAGCAAAATAAAGAAAAAAAAATTGAAACGAAAAGTAATATAGAGCTATTTATAGTCTACAATACAATCTCAATTTAAAAAATATGAATATACAAGCTTTTTACTTTTGTAGTTTTTTTTGTTTTTTTTTTTTATCTAGAACTTTATTGACGCATAAATTTATATATATATATGATGACACGACAAGGTTCTCAGTATGTGATTTAGTTTTCATCTTTTTCTTATTTGTCTTAGTCATTAAAGTTAACAGATTTAAACATTTAAAATAAAAAGAATAATGTTGTCTATAGCAACAAACAAATACTGCTTCTACTGGTCACTGTTAGGGTCAAAACTTTCAAGCTATTAGGTGCCGGTAAGTACGTTACGTGTTTCACATATTTACATACAACTAACAATTAGCAATATTTCCAATTGGCTTAAATAAAATTGTTTGCTTTAAAAAATGAATTAAAGGATAAATTTATAATTCATTTTTAAAAAATCATCTTCTAGACATTGACAGAGGAAAAACCCTCGAAGATCAAAGATAACTCATGAAAAACAGAATTTCATTATATATATATATGTGTTGATTCCCCTTTTTTTTAAACAATTTTTTTACTATTCACTCGATTTGTAGAATAACTTTGTAGCAGATTCGGTTTATTTTTTTGTTGTTATTCTTGACATTAAGTCACGTGATTCTCTATCTCTTCTATACAAATTACGATCTAATTTTTAAAGCACAATGTTCACGTTCACGTTTGTTCACGTGACAGTTTTATCACTATTATCACGTGACTAAATGTTGTTTGTTTACGATTGGTGAATGAGGTCCATTATGTTTACAGTCTTGGTTCAGACCTAAGAGAAGAAAGCCTGTAAACCTTGGCACCAAAAGTCAAAAACAATGTTTTAAATTCGAACATTTTTCTTACGGATGTGTGATGAAATGGCTGTGAAGTTGATATCAACTTTAATTTGGAAACAAAAACAAACAAACCAGAAAAACAGAACTGTTGAATTCTTTGTTTTTTTAATATACTTTTATTAGAGAAACTAACCCAACATCAATACAATATCAACACAATATCAAACCGGATATTTCAGAATTATATCCTCTATCAATCTCTCTAAATTATCTATCTATCTATCTATCTATCTATCTATCTATCTATCTATCTATCTATCTATCTGTTTGTCTGTCGATCTGTCTTTTTAGCTATCTGTCTGTCTGCTTATTTGTCAAGGATAAACAAAAACTCAACATTATTTATTAGGATAAATGTATTCGCTGTCCTAATTGCTCATAGAGTAGAAAATTTCATTGCTTAGCTCAGGGGTGTGCAACTTACGGCCCGCGGGCCACATTCGGCCCGCAAGAGTGTTTTATGCGGCCCGCGAACACCAACAAATTTCAGGTGTGCCCACAGATTAGGTTGGTTAGGCCAATAATAGAATATGCATCCACCGTTTGGGACCCCTTAACTCAAGAAAACGTTAAGAAACAGGAACAAACACAAAATAGAGCAGTGAGATTCATAACAAACAAATATTCACATTTGACTAGGGTAACACCATTAGTAAAATAACTAAATTTAGTAAGCCTTCAGGACAGAAGACTCAAAAGTAAAGTAGCAATTATACATAAAACACTGAACCATAATCTTCAAATACAAAAACAAAATCTAATGAAATACTCTGAAAGACACAAAAATAAAGGCACATTCCTCGTCCCATATGCTAGGACAAATTTGTACAAATACTTCTTTCTTCCCTAGTGCTATTAGAGCATGGAATGGGTTGCCTGAGCTAGCCAGAAAAACCAGTGACGTCTGTATTATATAAGATTAAACATATAATAAAGGAAAAAAAATAATTTTAAATATCTTCTTATCTCTTATGATGAAGAGGCTAAGGAAACATTGTCTCTGCATATCATATTAAAAAGGTTAAAGCAAATGAAGCTTATGCTTGTTTGCAATATTTCTAGACATTTAGTCAAAGACATAAACTCGACCAGTATTTATTTAGTGCTATGAAGAACTGTGTTGAAAGTGTTGAGTTGGCTTGAAATTAGATGGCAAATGTAACAACTGATGGAGCCTGTGCGGCCAATGCTTTGAGTGAGTAAAACAGTGGTTTTTTTTAATGAATTAAAGAACAATATACCAAGTATAAACTCTACAAGGGAAAGTTTGCACAAAACTGAATTGAATATTAAGCATGTTATTGACCCATCAGCGATCTAACTTATCAGAGCTAGGGAACTTAACCACAGGCAGTTCCGATAAGTGCTTGAAGGTGTGGAAACAAAACATTCCTATGTTCGGTACCACAGTGTCAGCTGAGTTAGCGTAAATGACTCTGGATCAGAAGAATGTTTTTTTGGACATTCCGATGGTCTAGAGGTTAGTTTCGCTTGGTGCGTTATCGCTAGGCGGTGGTGTCGAATCCGGAGTCACAGGTTCGAGCCTCGGTCGGCGCATGCCCTTATTTTCGTAGCATTTTAATTCACTACTTTTTCTCTTAAAAACTTGGTCCCTGGTGCTGTTATTCATTTATGTTTAATATATGTATGTATCATTTGTTTCAGCACCTAGCTTCAACTCTATGTTTACATTTACAGCATTATTGCTCGTACCCACTGAAGCTTCTATATGTAATGTGTTTATGTTGTCCACTTGTCTTTGTGAGAGATATACAATTAGATAGAGCCATCGTTTGTCTAATACATGCCTAACGGCTGTCTGTGTAGGCTCTATCGAAATTGTTAGTGAACGGATGCTGCGAGGGTGGGGGAGGGGCTAGCTGGGGCTTGTGACCTTTGACCACTGGGGTGGTAATTTGCATACGGGCGAAATGACTCTGGATCAGAAGAATGTTTTTTTGGACATTCCGATGGTCTAGAGGTTAGTTTCGCTTGGTGCGTTATCGCTAGGCGGTGGTGTCGAATCCGGAGTCACAGGTTCGAGCCTCGGTCGGCGCATGCCCTTATTTTCGTAGCATTTTAATTCACTACTTTTTCTCTTAAAAACTTGGTCCCTGGTGCTGTTATTCATTTATGTTTAATATATGTATGTATCATTTGTTTCAGCACCTAGCTTCAACTCTATGTTTACATTTACAGCATTATTGCTCGTACCCACTGAAGCTTCTATATGTAATGTGTTTATGTTGTCCACTTGTCTTTGTGAGAGATATACAATTAGATAGAGCCATCGTTTGTCTAATACATGCCTAACGGCTGTCTGTGTAGGCTCTATCGAAATTGTTAGTGAACGGATGCTGCGAGGGTGGGGGAGGGGCTAGCTGGGGCTTGTGACCTTTGACCACTGGGGTGGTAATTTGCATACGGGCGAAATGACTCTGGATCAGAAGAATGTTTTTTTGGACATTCCGATGGTCTAGAGGTTAGTTTCGCTTGGTGCGTTATCGCTAGGCGGTGGTGTCGAATCCGGAGTCACAGGTTCGAGCCTCGGTCGGCGCATGCCCTTATTTTCGTAGCATTTTAATTCACTACTTTCTCTCTTAAAAACTTGGTCCCTGGTGCTGTTATTCATTTATGTTTAATATATGTATGTATCATTTGTTTCAGCACCTAGCTTCAACTCTATGTTTACATTTACAGCATTATTGCTCGTACCCACTGAAGCTTCTATATGTAATGTGTTTATGTTGTCCACTTGTCTTTGTGAGAGATATACAATTAGATAGAGCCATCGTTTGTCTAATACATGCCTAACGGCTGTCTGTGTAGGCTCTATCGAAATTGTTAGTGAACGGATGCTGCGAGGGTGGGGGAGGGGCTAGCTGGGGCTTGTGACCTTTGACCACTGGGGTGGTAATTTGCATACGGGCGAAATGACTCTGGATCAGAAGAATGTTTTTTTGGACATTCCGATGGTCTAGAGGTTAGTTTCGCTTGGTGCGTTATCGCTAGGCGGTGGTGTCGAATCCGGAGTCACAGGTTCGAGCCTCGGTCGGCGCATGCCCTTATTTTCGTAGCATTTTAATTCACTACTTTCTCTCTTAAAAACTTGGTCCCTGGTGCTGTTATTCATTTATGTTTAATATATGTATGTATCATTTGTTTCAGCACCTAGCTTCAACTCTATGTTTACATTTACAGCATTATTGCTCGTACCCACTGAAGCTTCTATATGTAATGTGTTTATGTTGTCCACTTGTCTTTGTGAGAGATATACAATTAGATAGAGCCATCGTTTGTCTAATACATGCCTAACGGCTGTCTGTGTAGGCTCTATCGAAATTGTTAGTGAACGGATGCTGCGAGGGTGGGGGAGGGGCTAGCTGGGGCTTGTGACCTTTGACCACTGGGGTGGTAATTTGCATACGGGCGAAATGACTCTGGATCAGAAGAATGTTTTTTTGGACATTCCGATGGTCTAGAGGTTAGTTTCGCTTGGTGCGTTATCGCTAGGCGGTGGTGTCGAATCCGGAGTCACAGGTTCGAGCCTCGGTCGGCGCATGCCCTTATTTTCGTAGCATTTTAATTCACTACTTTCTCTCTTAAAAACTTGGTCCCTGGTGCTGTTATTCATTTATGTTTAATATATGTATGTATCATTTGTTTCAACACCTAGCTTCAACTCTATGTTTACATTTACAGCATTATTGCTCGTACCCACTGAAGCTTCTATATGTAATGTGTTTATGTTGTCCACTTGTCTTTGTGAGAGATATACAATTAGATAGAGCCATCGTTTGTCTAATACATGCCTAACGGCTGTCTGTGTAGGCTCTATTGAAATTGTTAGTGAACGGATGCTGCGAGGGTGGGGGAGGGGCTAGCTGGGGCTTGTGACCTTTGACCACTGGGGTGGTAATTTGCATACGGGCGAAATGACTCTGGATCAGAAGAATGTTTTTTTGGACATTCCGATGGTCTAGAGGTTAGTTTCGCTTGGTGCGTTATCGCTAGGCGGTGGTGTCGAATCCGGAGTCACAGGTTCGAGCCTCGGTCGGCGCATGCCCTTATTTTCGTAGCATTTTAATTCACTACTTTCTCTCTTAAAAACTTGGTCCCTGGTGCTGTTATTCATTTATGTTTAATATATGTATGTATCATTTGTTTCAGCACCTAGCTTCAACTCTATGTTTACATTTACAGCATTATTGCTCGTACCCACTGAAGCTTCTATATGTAATGTGTTTATGTTGTCCACTTGTCTTTGTGAGAGATATACAATTAGATAGAGCCATCGTTTGTCTAATACATGCCTAACGGCTGTCTGTGTAGGCTCTATCGAAATTGTTAGTGAACGGATGCTGCGAGGGTGGGGGAGGGGCTCGCTGGGGCTTGTGACCTTTGACCACTGGGGTGGTAATTTGCATACGGGCGAAATGACTCTGGATCAGAAGAATGTTTTTTTGGACATTCCGATGGTCTAGAGGTTAGTTTCGCTTGGTGCGTTATCGCTAGGCGGTGGTGTCGAATCCGGAGTCACAGGTTCGAGCCTCGGTCGGCGCATGCCCTTATTTTCGTAGCATTTTAATTCACTACTTTCTCTCTTAAAAACTTGGTCCCTGGTGCTGTTATTCATTTATGTTTAATATATGTATGTATCATTTGTTTCAGCACCTAGCTTCAACTCTATGTTTAAAGGTCATAGACTGTGACTTTGTTAGTAATGTTTCTAATGAATAGTGAAGATAGACTTCAAGTTTTTCTTTGAGAATATTGAAATGGGTTGCTCGCACATAAAATGTATGTACATCTTTCCAAAGAAAACTTTTCTATTTCTCTAGGCAAACAGATTTAATCATTTTCCTTTGCTGAAAGGTTTCTAGTAAAATGGTTGAAAACTACAAGACTTGTTTAATTTGCAATGCAAATTTTAAGACAAGATCTTGAAACCAGTTCTCAATATCCTCACTTCACCATTTAGTACAGAAGTTGATTCGAAATACCTCAAAGCAAATTACCATCTACCACGGGAGTTTTATGGGTGCCAGAAACTGTATTTCCACACTTTAAAAAAAACTTGATGCTAAATTTTTACATTATTTGGGTTCACATAAAGCATGAACAAGCCTTTTTTGTTTGAAAAAAAAACAAGTGTAAGACTAACTCGATGCTGACAGACTTAATTTGACAGCAGTCACAGAGAAAACAACTAGTTAGCTAGTTACACCACAGTTCCGTTACCTTATGCCCGAGTGTAAAATTAAACATTTTACATTAATTACAATAGTACTCCGATATTGTTATGATGAATTGTTGTGATGTAAAAAGGCAATAACAGAATTTTAGTTTCAGAAATCACTAAATCTTGGTGTTATTTCTCAATTGGTAGTGTAAAATAAGATGTAAATGTTTAATACATGCATATTTTCTAAGTTGTAAACACACACACACACACACACACATATAGATAGAAAAAGGTTGCCCACCCCTGGCTTGGCCTAAACTGAAGTGATCCAATGAAGTCAAAAATAAAGTTAAAATACGCAATGAAAGTCTGAAGTGAGTAACAAAACAACAATTGAAACTAGGAAGTTAGGACATTATATGAAGTTATAGTATGAGCTGATCAAATATAAAAGTAAGCAGAAATATGAATTGATAATATGAAGTGAATAAATGAAGTGAACATAACTAAGTAACTTGCAATTTGTAGTTAAAATATTTAGTTAAAATATAAAACACAATATTAAGTTGAAATGTAAAGCACAAATCTTAAAGGGAAATGTAAAGCACAATATTAAAACTGAAATGTAAAGCACAAATCTTAAGTTGAAATGTAAAGCACAATATTAAAACTAAAATGTAAACCACAAATCTTAAGTTGAAATGTAAAGCACAAATCTTAAGTTGAAACGTAAAGCATAATATTAAAACTAAAATGTAAAGCACAAATCTTAAGTTCAATATAAATTTCAAATAAAAGGTTTACATATAAAGTGAATGTACTTATTGAAAATATGACGTTGATATATGAAGTAAATATGTCAAGTCAAAATAGAAAGCACAAATATGAAGTGAACATATGAAGTAATGAAATGAGATGAATATATGAAATAATCAAATGAAGAATTAATATGAAGTGCTAATGTGAAGTGTACAAATCAAGTGATACTATAAAGTGGCAGAATGAAATATAAATCAAGTGAAACTATAAAGTGGTAGAATGAAGTGAACAATTCAAGTGATATTATAAAGTGGTAGAATGAAATGTAAATCAAGTGATACTATAAAGTGGTAGAATGAAGTGAACAATTCAAGTGATACTATAAAGTGGTAGAATGAAATGTAAATCAAGTGATACTATAAAGTGGTAGAATGAAGTGAACAATTCAAGTGATACTATAAAGTGGTAGAATGAAATGTAAATCAAGTGATACTATAAAGTGGTAGAATGAAGTGAACAATTCAAGTGATACTATAAAGTGATAGAATGAAATGTAAATCAAGTGATACTATAAAGTGGTAGAATGAAGTGAACGATTCAAGTGATACTATAAAGTGGTAGAATGAAGTGAACAATTCAAGTGATACTATAAATTGGTAGAGTGAAATGTAAATCAAGTGATACTATTAAAGTGGTAGAATGAAGTGAACAAAGTAGTGGAGTGAAGTGGAAGTATCCAGTGGAAGCTTTGGTTCTCCTATTCAGAATACAATGTTAAGACTCAGGGGGGCGATTGTATTTAATCTTTACATTGATGTCGTTGAGAGAAACATCATCCTCTTCACCATAATCTTCACCATAATCTTCAGCATAATCTTCTCCATTATCTTCACTATAATCTTCACCGTAATCTTCACGATACGACAGAGGTGTGAATAAGACATGGTTCTCCTGGTCACCGGTCTCAAGAGCGAAACTAGGTCTAAATGAAGATTCATCTACAGGTTGACTTTCTTGAACGCCACGGGTGAGTGGCGTACTCTGGGGCAAAACGTTGTGCAGGTCGCCCCATTCCTCACGTTGGTGCTGCTCCAGCCAGCGGATGTTTTCGGGTACAATAACAGGGCGCCGGTAATGAGGTATCTCTAGTAGGGGTGGCGGGAAAATTGGCGCCAGTTGATGCTGAATAATGCGGGTACATTCTCTGCAATCTCTTCTATCGAACATTCCATGAGGACATTGTGAGCCATTGTTTTGGCAGACCCTGAACCTGTATCTTAGTCTCGGGACCTGAACAAAAGGAAATAGAAACACAAGAAATGTATATGACCAGGTAAGTCATGAAATGAAACGAAGACTATTAACGTGGGAGTGTAGAATGATGACACTCTAAATTAGTTTGTATTTAATAGTGAAAGTCACATTCTAGATATGAAATCTACTTGGCTTTAAATTCTTCACCAAACTATTTTTAAGTTTTATTTATTTATCAATATTGTGACGATACCAAACTTGCATATAAAAATTCATTTGAGTTTTTCCCAGCCAATCGTGGGAAGCGTTTATTTTTAACTTTAAACAATTTTCTTCTTGTCCACCGATAACTAATTTCTTTTAGGATTTATCTCCCCTCGCACTGTTTCTCAAGGGAAGAATCTCGAAGTAAAACATTAACTAGCCTCTCTAGGGCTAACTTTTAATTCCTGACAACTGTACAGGTGACCAGCACACAATGGTCGCAGCACCTTCGATGAAGTCCAGTAGGGAATCGGCGCCGACAGGCGCCGTTCATCCCGCTGTAGTTAGAAAGGTTTTATCCAACCACCAGGCCTGGACATTGGGATTCTTCACCCCATGTCCTGTCTGAGGGCACCCAGCACCCTAAACCCTAAGGCCTGGTTCGCTACTCGTTCTTTGCCTATCCAGCCACCCCTGGACGTTTCCACCGGAGGGCCACGCTGAGGCGACGTGTAGCTGGAATATCCTCCGGGGTCGCGGCACCTGCGCTACACGTAGCGGCCTAATAACTTTTCACACCTTTTTCTCCCCCCCCCGCAGGATACGCACCGCTCTAAGAATAGCATTGAACTCGAGCTGGACAGATACATATTCGCCTTAGTCACTACTCTCACGGTACAGGCCATGAATCGGACATGACACCTGACATGTCCAGTACATAGATACATGTGAGAAAATCACCTAGCTTTCTTCCCCACCCGTTAAACGAAATGCCCCATCCATATATATAGAGAGAGACCAAAGCATTCTAAGTTAGGCCCACTAGAATTCATACAGTCTCCTCTGTTAGGAATTTTATTAGTGAAGTTTCATTCGGGAAAAACGGGTGAGTGTAAATATTTTACTATACTTATTTTATCTTATAGGAATGTGTGAGTACACATTAGTTCACAACCACGTTCCCCGTCATTACATTATGACTTTGTTATGTATGTACATTGTACTATTCTATGTCGATGTTATATCTTCATATAGTATTACTAATGCCGCTATGGTTGTCTAAATTTGAAACCATAGTTAGTGTATTTGATTTGTTTGTTTCATCCATTCCTGCATCTTAGTGATTGGTGTAAACAATAACCTTTCGTAAATCTAAGTACTGTCAAAGAACTTAGATCAAAATGCTCTAAACTTACAGAGCGCATGGGAAAGTAATTAATTTACATTCCTATTATCTCCCTCATACACATCATGTCTCACACCCTGGTGAACGTTTGGTGCCTTGAATGAATATGATTTGATTAATTATATCAAACTCTTACTACTGTAGCCATAGCCCTAGTATTTTATTGTCATCTTATCCTATACTATGCTCATTCCCCATTTTACTATGTTTGATAACTTATCGACGTAATCGTATTCAATAGATGAATCTTGACTAATATCATCCTACATTGTATGATAATACGTTTATTGTGGTTATCTTACCTGTATTTTGTTTGTTATTGAGTAATATGCATGCTATACGATTTTATATTTAATTGTCTTAAATGCCTTATTGGGATTGATACCAATGTCTACATCTGATTGATTGCAAGGCATATGGGAATCCCTACTTAATGCCTTCTCTTCCAATCACTCACCAATTAGCAATGCATGATGAGCAGTTATGTTAGATATTAGCACCTTCATTTCATTTTTTAATTATAATTTTATTTGATCATTTATCTTTTGTAAACTTTCATTAATTAAATTATTTTTATTTATGAACTTATAATATTGGTCTGTTCTTACTGTTAATTGCGGTGTAACTGTACAAAATCTTATATGTGAGCGGGATTAATTAATAAAATTTCCCTTAGACTTAAATAAACAAGCCACAAATTAACTAATTAAACATCTCGTCACATATAAATCTTTTTATTTAATTTTTTCATATATCTATTAATTTATGCATTTATTTATGTATCTATTTATCTATTTATTTATTTATTTAATAGTTGTTGTTTTTTTAACTATGACTATTACAATTGGTTAGACATTTAGAAAAAATACTGTCGCGTTATTGAGGTAGATTTAATTCTAATCAACTATTTTAATGTTAGCTTCTCTGATTTAACTATGTCGACGACTTGGATGGCATATAATAGAAAGTTTATTAAAGATCTAGTCAAGAGAGAGTGTGACGATGTTATACTTCTGTTTGTCTATAGGACTCATAGGAATGTTTTGTAATGAGTTCACTATGTTAAAGTGGGACATTCAGCTAGTCGTATCCTCTGGATCAATTGACTGTTGAATGTATAGACAAATATATACACAAATAAAACAATAAAATAACTAAGATTTAAAACAAATACATTTTAGCTGCAAACAAAAGTTTTACATCCACGAAAATGTGAGAAATGAATAGAATGACTGAATGAACATTATGGTATTGGTACTGTCTTCTTGAATGTGAGACTTGACAAGTGGATAAATAAATATTACGAAATGTATTGTGTCCTGTTTAATTTAATTTTCATCCTATACTATATGACATGTGCTTAGGTTAGGAGTAAGAGGTGGACATTCATGATAGTGAGACCTTAAAGAAAACGAACAAAAAAAACATATGTATTAAAAACAATTTAAATTAAAATACACTAAACGCACCCTATTAAAGATAAAAGTTTTGAATTACATATTATTATTAGTTTAACTAAAGAATATTACAAAGGACTTACTATTCTAGGCTTTGTGTAACATGGGCAGCAATGCCAGATTGGGTTTTGACATTTGCAGTATTTCAGGCAGGCGAAGATAAAGAGAAAGGCCAGCCCCACAGTGCCCAGTAAACAAATCACCAGGAGTGTAATGATGCTCATTTTGGAACAAACTTGAAGGAAAAAAAATACTGTAAAGTGAACTTCTTCACAGAATAAAACATTTTAATCTATAAAATCGACAATTGAATACTGCTAATAGTGAGCACATAAAGAATACGTGTATTAATTAATTTAAAATATAAACTAGATTTGTTAGAAATATCGGCTATAGAGTCTTTAATTAATAAATTTAAATATATATTAGATTTATTAACAAATATCGGCAATAAATTATTTTATTAATTAATTAAAATATAAACTAGATTTATTAAACAATACCGACAGTAGATTCTAATATTAAACTAAAATCACATTCATCGTAGTATATAAAATGTTTTAGCAAGTACATAACTCTTAGACAAATTAATCTAAAACTTTTATAAAACTTCCATAGCTCACCTCTTTATTATCAGCTGATAGACTAGTAAGATGTTTTACCAAATAATCCAAAGCGAAATGCACACCACAATATTAGTGTTTCAACAAATAATCCAAAGCGAAATGTAGGTGGCGATATTAGTAAGATGTTTCACCAAATAATCCAAAATGAAATGTAAATGGCGATATGAACAGCTATACTTTATATAGACAACTTTTAATGTGTGTTCCATATGTTGACTCTCGGGGAAACATAAGTGTGAATAAATCAACTTGACACCAGAAGGATACACTTGGTTGAGCAAGCCTCACCTCGGAACAGATAGCGTGACAATCGATCTGCTTTCAAGTGAGCGGCAAAACTCTCCATTAATAAAAGGTGTGACCGTGAATCACAAGTTTTATGAGAAACAATTAATTTCCATGTTTCCCCCTGAAAATCTTTATATCTGCCCGTATATCTTTGTTCAGAGAGCCCGCCTGGTGGAGGTCTGAGGTGAGCAGTCTATTGCGACCTGTTGTGTTTTATCTTCTAAATCAGTGATTCCCAAAGTTGTCTATAAAGACCCCCCAGCGGTCTGCGACGACTTTCAAGGGCTCTACGAAACTGAAAAAATAAATTGGGAGTCTATGAGATGTAAATGGGGGTCTACGATAGTGGAACATATTTAGGCAGATCGAGACTTCAAATGTCATTTTACATTCTTGATCATTAATGGGATTATATCCTACACACATATATAATTTGTACCTTGGATCTAATCCTTGAAATTTTAACCCTGTAAGTCAAATGATTTTTGTTCTTTCTATAAATTTGGATATCTTATTTTAAATATCTTATTTGTGTCCACGTGAAATAAATCTTGTACATGGCCGAGTCTAAAAAGAACTGTACACAGCAAAGTGTTGATCCTTAGAAATTTGGCTTCATTCCGTCCTTGTCGAAAAAGTTGTTGGCTATGTGCTTTTTAAACAATAAAGTTTGAAGTCGCTATGAAATAGGGTAAATGGAAACATCATTTGAGACAAGGCGAACATGATAAAATACAATGAGATTCGAAAAACTTTTGAGCACACTTAGATAAAGTTAAGAAAGACGCTCAGGGGACAAAATGTTCTTTTCAATATCACATAGAGAAAAGTCTTAAGAGTGTATTACCCAATCTCTTAATTAGGCCTATATTAAACTCCAGGAAGATACACACTATATGAGAAAATTAGACTTTGAAAGCCATTGAAGAGGTTTTAAAACCCGTTTTTACACAATCATGCAAATGATGACACTGAAAAGTTCTTATGTAATTATTTGCAAATGACATAATTCTAAGATAAAGCTGGACTAATTAACCTTGCCTGGTAATGATGCATTATTATCATATGTTTGTTTTGTTATGAATTAAGAAATCAAAAAAGATCTGCTCTTTGCCTGAATCTTTGATTAATTGCTCCTTTACACTGAAATATAGTTGTCGAAAGGCTTATGTTTGACTTTTATTTTATTCTATTTTTCTGAGTTCTTGGAATGCTAAATATCAATTTTAAAACAAAAATAAATATTAGTTGAAGAGGAAATCGGCTATAGTCTATTTAACAGACTCGTTTCATTAACTTAATGAGATTAACATGCAGCTGTAAGTTGAGATCTTAAAGTTGATACAAACGAAGTCATAATCTTTTAATATTTCTCGTGAGAATTAAATTCATAAAACATGTTGGACGGGATGAAATTTTCCTGTTTCAAACTTTAGAAAAGTCAAACATCATCTAATCAACAATGTATATTATTAAACTTAAATAAATTGAATTCCAGTATTGAATATTATTATCAAAGATGTCCACTTATAGGTGTTTATTATTCTTTAGTCCATTCATGTAAAAGATATTACAATTTATTTCGCTTCGTTTTAAATTTGAATCTCATCAAAACACATTGAAAGTTGAAGAAGTTTCGTACAAATCAAGGACTCTACCGATAATTAGAAACTATGGCAAGGGGTCTACGAGACAAATTTTTTGGTAACCACTGTAATCTAAATGCTTATCACTTTATAGGTCCCTGTCTTTGTCTAAGTCTGATGTCGATGTCTGAAATCTGTGTCGTATGTATGTGTCTGATTTATGTCTGTGTCTGATGTATGTGTCTGATATCATTATTCGAGCGTTGTGCCGAGAGTGTGTATTGGATGACATGAAAACTGATATTCTTTGTGAGTCTTTGCTTTACACAAATTTGTCTTTCGGCTTGAGTCCTCGAGGCCGTCAGGTCTCTGTTCATGTGGCCAACATCTGTCTACCTGGCGGTTGTCTGCGCTTTGTTATTTGTGCAGTGTGAAGAGAAAAACCAGTTTCGATGGAGTGAACATTGAGAATACATTGAGTTGTAAGCTGTTACATACTGACTTGATTGTATTCAAATCTCTTTCTTTGTGTTCACAATGATGAAGTCAGTCCAACGTCCTTAGATTGGGGCTTCCCTAGTTATTGTTTTACAATAAATTGGAAAAACCTATTTCTAAACTTAAATATGCGCTCTATTAATTCTTTTATCTAATTATTCTTTGTTTTCTTAGAAAGAGACTCTCATATCAATTTGTTTTCACATCACTTGAGCTCTATCTCTTTGTTTATTTTGTTTTCACATCACTTGAGCTCTATCTCTTTGTTTATTTTGTTTTCACATCACTTGAGCTCTATCTCTTTGTTTAGTTTGTTTTCACATCACTTGAGCTCTATCTCTTTGTTTAGTTTGTTTTCTCATCACTTGAGCTCTATCTCTTTGTTTATTTTGTTTTCACATCACTTGAGCTCTATCTCTTTGTTTATTTTGTTTTCACATCACTTGAGCTCTATCTCTTTGTTTAGTTTGTTTTCACATCACTTGAGCTCTATCTCTTTGTTTAGTTTGTTTTCTCATCACTTGAGCTCTATCTCTTTGTTTAGTTTGTTTTCACATCACTTGAGCTCTATCTCTTTGTTTAGTTTGTTTTCACATCACTTGAGCTCTATCTCTTTGTTTATTTTGTTTTCACATCACTTGAGCTCTATCTCTTTGTTTAGTTTGTTTTTACATTTTGTTGTTTTTCTTGTAAATTCACTGATTTAAAAAAAATTGTTCAGTGTCTGTTTACTTGTGCAATGTTTGTAAGATCCCTTTTAAATCCCTTTAAAAATCATTAATATTTGTATTTAGGCTATAATTGTGCCATTGATTAATAGAAAGATTACTCAATTTGTAACTTGAGCCAGTGTTGACGTGTACATAACATGATTTGATACAGATTTTCACGCTTTCAATTTAGCAATAGAGCTCCAAACATTAAATAAGTAAAACAATTGTTAAAAAAAAATATCGGCTGAAATACAAAGAAGTAGAAGCCGATCACAATTACCTTAATTAGCTGAGCTAAGTAATACTGTTACAAAATGCTTAGTTTTTATCAACTTTTACTTAAAATGTATAGTCTGTACCAGAATTTTTTTTTCAAGACGAAAAAAAATGTAAAAATGTATGTCATTTCGAAAGAAAAAAACTCATAAATATTTTAAGGATTTTAGTGACATGAATGCTTGGCCGGAAAGAGAAAGACTATGTGAACACAACACAGATATGATACATTGAAAGCATTGTATGTTGTCGTTATTCTTTAATATTGATAGAGATACACAGAAATACATTAACAGAATCATTACCCCCTTTTCAAAAGAAAGTTAGTTTAATGAGCCTTTTATAACTTCTGTCATCAAAATTGTTAGGTTTGAAATGCTTGGCCTCAAATCTTTTTTGACACAATAATGTGAAAGGGATTTTTTAAAAAGACGTTCTACTTTAGGCATTCTCCTTTTTTTAAACTTTTTTTTTTAAATAAAGAAATTCAATGTAGAACATACCATGTCACCTGGTGACGTAAGTTAAGGGTGTCACACCCTCAGCTTTACCCTCAAATCTTCCCAATAAAATGTATTGTTTAGTGTGAGCTAATTACCTTAATTCTTTCAAAGTTGTTACTTAACGTTCAAATGAGTGTCGATTCTACTTTAAAATTTCGTTGATTCTGACACTTCATCATAAGTTATTCCATAGTTTAAAATTTAAGATTGTAAATTAGAAAAATATTTAAAATCGACTGAACATGATTTCCTTAGTTGACTTTGAAGAGCTCCTAATGGAACCCATCCCATGCTCTAATAGCATTAGGGAAGGCTATTTTAGCTGCGCATCTAGTGTCTGTATTTTAAGAGCAGTAGCAAAGAGCTACAATCACCGTCAAACATCACATCGTTCTCTCACGGTTCTAACAGTAGTATGATGAGCGCTCCTGTGAGTTGTTTATAGACATTGAATAAAATACTCCAGTATGTTTAATTAAAATATCTTATAACATTTTAGTCTCGTGTGAAGTTTTTGATCCCACATCAAACGCCTCCCCTAGGTGGTGGATAGGGGAATGCCCTCCAGATATGGTGGGTACAGGGGAAATAAAATACCCGGGGTGAACCAAAATCAAACCTGCTGCCTTGCAGGAAGTGGAGGGATCCACAAAGGCTAGGGCACCTTACCCGAAAATAAAGGCAGTTATCCAGAGAGCTAAAAGGGGCAGCCCCCCCCCCCCCCGAGATGGCTATGCACAGGGCTAACAGCTCTGTAAAAAAAACTGTTACGAAAGCTAATACGCACAAGAAAACCCAGACAGATCTCAACGGAAAACGACCTAGGCCTGGAAAAGGACATGATTTTTGTTTTGCGACATGGAACGTGCTAAGCCTTTATAGAGCAGGTGCACTAGCCCAACTTACTGAAGTGTTAAAGAAATATAGAATACCCCTTGTAGCCCTACAGGAAATCAGGTGGAAAGACTCGGACATTGTTTGTAAAATGTTTTACATGTTTCGGATGTTCCTTCAGAGTTGAAGATAATTACTTCCTAGTCCAAACCTCCCGCAGAACCAAGGAGTATACTATATTTTATAGTGGTGGAAGCACTAACAACTTAGGTACATGTTTTGCTGTTAAAAAGAAAATGGTAGGTAATGTCATTGGATTTAAACATGCAAGTGATAGACTCTGCTCACTAAGTTAAAAGGAAAATTCTTCAACATATCATTTATCAATGTTCATTCCCCTACTGAAGATGCAGATGATAACACAAATAAAGCCTTCTATGATGGACTGGAAAGAAGTTATGATGAAGCACCAAAGCATGACATCAAAATAGTCCTAGACTCAACCCCCCCCCGCTCACCCCACCCCCCGAAAAAAAAATGTATATATATATTGTTACGTATCTAGGCGTTGTTTTTTTCTTTCGTTGACCTGTTGCGGTCGAGAGACGGGTAGGTTGTCTGCCCCTTGTGTAATAAGTTTTTTTTTCTTTTTTATTCGTCAAGCCACACAGACAGTGACCGGTCCTTGACCTGTGTGTGTACCTCTGGTTGAAAGGAGGGTGTTTTTTTTTTCTATCTCTTTGAAGAGCGTTCTAGATCTGGGAAATCGATGACGTATTTGTTTCGAGAAATTCCTAGATTTGTCTTGAAATCGACGCGCGGTATATTATATAAAGACCGCCCGCGTGACGTTGACAGACAGACATACGGAGACAGCCGTGAGACAGAATAGCGGAGACATTGCGTGACCCGTGCGTGGTTAACCACTTGATCGTGTAAGTTTTTTTTTTAAAGGCCTTGCTTGTATTTGTAATTACATTTTCAAACTCTTGTATTGTAATATTTTTACATGCCATTTTTGTAAAAGGGTTTTGGTCAACACATCAATTCTGTATTGAGTAAATGTTTATTTTTTCTTTCTTGTAACTTTATATTTGATTAAACATTAAGTTGATAGTTTACCTTCCGATTTCTTGTGTCATTTTTTTTTGTTATTCATTGTAAGTCTTTGATTAAATTCAGACTTAAGATAAGTGACACAACTCCTTTTCTATTGTCACGTTCCCCTAGGCAAGCCATTTAAAAGTAGAATTCAATTCGTAATACGTGACAAAAGAAGTTTGGGGGCTCGTCCGGGATATTTTTCTGAACCTATTTTCGTCTTACTTGAGTAATTTTGTAAAGGCGAAGTTGACTTTAACAAAAATTTTTTTTTTGTGTCAAAGAGTCGGAAGTAAAGTATCAATAGTATTGACCAAACTCTCTTAAGGTTTTTTTGTTGTACTGATTTTGTACTGTATATTTACATTGTATACATATTTTTGCTTGATCGTTTGCTAGTTAGTCATGGATATTCAGGTTTTTCTTGCAAATCCCTCTGTGGAAGAGCTTGATGCTTTTACTAGGAAGGAACTGGTCCTTATTTCTAAACATTTAGGGTTAAAAATAAAATCAAATGCCCTTAAACAAGAAATCAGAGATAACATTGTAATCCATTATGTAGACGAGGAAGTGTTTTCTGAAGACCTTTTAGAAACCCTTAGACCCGATGAGGGTAAATCAGATTTAGAACTTCAGATAAAATTAAAACAAATGGAAATAGAAGCCCAGTTAGCTTTAAAAGAGAAGGAAATTAAACAACAGGCCGCACAAAAAGAATTAGAGCTTGCAGCGGCTAGAGAGCAGAGAGAAATTAAACAAAAAGAATTAGAGTTTGCAGCGGCTCAGAAAGAAATGGAAATGAAATTACAAATAGAGTTAAAAAAATTAGAGTTAGCTGCTAATGTAAGACCAGATTCTTCCCCTGCCAGTCATACTGCTGAAGCAACAAAATTTTTGAAAATAATTCCACGCTTTAATGAAGCCACAATTGACAATTATTTTCCACAATTTGAACTTGCTGTGAAAAATTTTAATGTACCTGAAACTTTGTGGCCCACTTTGCTGCAAACAGTTTTGACTGGTAGAGCTGCAGAGGTATTTTGTTCTTTGACCATTGAACAACAAAAAGATTATAATGTTGTTAAGGCCTTAATTCTTAAGGCATATGAACTTGTTCCGGAAGCTTACCGAAAGCAGTTCAGGGATTGTCGCAAATCGGATGGCCAAACCCATGTAGAATTCCTGCGGGAAAAGGAGCGACGCTTTGAGAAATGGCTCACTTCCAGGGAAATCGGCACCGACTTTGCAAAATTCAAGAACCTAATGCTGATGGAAGAGTTCAAGAGTTGTGTGCGGCTGGACGTCCGTACGCATATAGCTGATCGTGGCGAGGAAGATGTGCACAAGGCTGCAGTGTTGGCAGACGATTATATAATATCACATCAATTTGCCAAGTATACGACGGATGTCAAGCCAAAACAAGTCAAACAGCCTGAGTCCACTGCTAGCAACTCCATCAAGAACAGCAGTACAAATGACAGAAAACCTACTACAAGTAAAGCTACTTGTTCCTACTGCAAACGAGAAGGCCATAAAATTGACGATTGCTGGAAATTGAGGAAGAGAAACGAAAAAGCTCCTTCAAAAGTCAGCGCTTGCACAGTACAGTGGTCGTCGAGGTTTACTCCCTCATCCTCAAGTCATATCAAGAATACCTCGACACCACCTGTTTCAAATGTATTGACTGTACAAGACTCTCCGAAAATGTCTCCACGGTGTTCAAATGACTCAACAGTGAGTTCTTCAAATTCATCTTTACGATGTTCCAATGACTCAAACAAGAGTTTTTCAAATACATCAAGCCGATGTTCCAATGACTCAAACAAGAGTTTTTCAAATACATCAAGCCGATGTTCCAATGACTCAAACAAGAGTTTTTCAAATACATCACATCGATGTTCCCATGACTCTATCCAGAGTTCCCATAATACATCACCCCGATGTTCCAATGACTCTATCCAGAGTTCCCATAATACATCACCCCGATGTTCCCATGACTCTATCCAGAGTTCCCATAATACATCATTCCGATGTTCCCATGACTCCATCAAGTGTTCCCATAAGACATCATCCCGATGTTCCAATGACTCCATCAAGAGTTCTCCAAATACATCCACAAGATGTTCTACTGACTCAAGAAAGAGTTTCTCCACTGCGTCTCCTAGAGATGTCAATGACTCCAGCGAGAGTTCGACCCAAGTCCAGTCTGCATCAACCAAAATTGATGTTTTATTAGAGGATTTTAAGCCTTTCATTTCGGAAGGATTTGTATCACTACCCGGTGATTCTACAAGTCTACGACCTATCACCATTTTGAGAGACACAGGTGCCTCACAATCGTTACTTTTAGAGGGTATCTTGCCCTTGTCTAAATCATCATCGACTGGGAAGAGCATCCTGTTACGAGGCGTAGAGCTTGGATGTATAGATGTGCCTCTACATCTAATTGACATAAAGTCAAATCTCATTACTGGACCGGTTGTTGTAGGTGTCCGACCAACATTACCATTGGAAGGCATCTCATTGCTGTTAGGCAATGACTTAGCAGGTGGAAAGGTGATAGCCGAACCCATCGTCACTCAAACACCCGACTTATCTGCCACACCCGAGGAAGACCTAGAGTTATATCCAGCGTGTGCAGTAACAAGGGCAATGAGGTTGAAAGCATCTCAAGAAGAGAACGTTATCAAAGCCAACAGTAACCACGATGATGTGGACTTGAGCACCACATTCTTTGCTTCTCTTGAAGAAGAACCAACGCCAAATTCTGAAAAGCCGGCATCAACTCGAAAACAGTTGATTGAGGACCAAAAGAAGGATCCAGAGCTCGCCAAACTCCGAAAAACCGCAATGACATCACAAGAGGCAGAGCTAGCATCAACGTGCTACTACATCCAAGATGATATGCTCTTCAGGAAATGGAAACCTCCAGACGCATCCAACGAAGAAGAATGGAGAATATGCCATCAAATCGTGTTACCAGAAAGATACCGAGCGTACATCATGAATCTGGCTCATGACACACCAATGTCAGGTCATCTCGGCATCCACAAGACATACCACAAGATTATGACACACTTCTTCTGGCCATGTTTGAAGAAAGATGTCATCCAGTACTGCCGATCATGTCATGCCTGTCAGATGGTTGGCAAGCCAAATCAAAAGATCCCTGTTGCTCCTCTTAAGCCGATTCCAGCCTTTGAAGAACCTTTCAGCAGAGTACTTATTGACTGTGTTGGTCCTCTCCCAAGGACAAAAGCTGGCAACCAATACCTGTTGACCCTTATGTGTGCTTCAACTCGTTTTCCTGAAGCTATTCCTCTAAGGAACATAAAAGCATCAAACATTGTGAAGGCCTTAATCAAGTTCTTTACTCTATTTGGTCTACCAAAGTCCATCCAATCGGACCAAGGAACGAATTTCACGGCCAATCTTTTCAAGCAAGTCATGACTCAGTTGGGCATCAAACACTGCATGTCGAGTGCGTATCATGCCGAGTCGCAAGGCGCTCTTGAGCGATTCCATCAGACTCTCAAGAACATGATCCGAACCTATTGCTTTGAGCACGAAAAAGACTGGGACGAAGGAATCCACATGCTACTGTTTGCAACCCGTGAATCCGTCCAGGAATCGTTGGGATTCAGCCCTTTTGACTTAGTCTTTGGCCATTCGGTGCGCGGTCCCTTGAAATTTATAAAAGAGACTTTGTTGTCACCAACAGCCACTGAAGGACTTTTAGACTATGTAAGTAAGTTTAAAACTAGACTTTATGATGCTTGTGTTCTGGCCAAAAATAACTTACAAAACACCCAATCCAGCATGAAACGCTGGTATGATAGAAAGGCCCGTGTTAGAGAATTTTCTCCCGGGGATAAGGTGCTTGTATTTTTGCCCATACCAGGTCAACCCTTGCAAGCCAGATACTTTGGTCCCTATGAAATTGAGACCAAAATTAGTGACCTCAATTACACAATCAAAACTCCTGACCGTAGGAAAAAGACTCAGCTATGTCATATAAACATGCTGAAGCCTTATGTATCTCGGCCAGATCACTCAGAGAAGAATAATTGTGTTTTAAATACAGTCAAAAGTTGTTCAAATAGCCATGTTTCTCCTATTGATGATGATATTGTAAAGGAGAAATTTGGACAATACAAAATACCTAATTCTTTTGTATTACAGAATTTGGATGTAAAACTGTCTCATCTGTCTTCGACAGAAAGGCCAGTTATCATGAAACTCATTAATGAATTTAATGACATTTTTTCTGATGTACCAAAACAGACTAATGTTATAATGCATGATGTAGATGTTGGCGAGGCTACTCCAGTCAAGCAGCATCCTTACAGGGTTAACCCTGAAAAACTTGCCATACTTAGGTCAGAAATCAAGTATATGCTTGAAAATGACCTCATTGAACCAAGTTCCAGTAGCTGGAGCTCCCCATGTGTCTTGATACCTAAACAGGACAAGACTTATCGTTTTTGTACAGACTACCGTAAGGTAAATGCTGTAACAAAGACCGATTCGTTTCCTATCCCTAGGATAGACGATCTCATAGATCGTATTGGTGACGCTAAGTACATCACCAAAATAGACCTACTTTCAGGTTATTGGCAGGTTCCCCTGACTGATAGGGCAAAGGAAATCTCCGCCTTTGTCACCCCTGATGGTCTGTACCAATACAAAGTGATGCCATTTGGCATGAAGAATGCTCCTGCCACTTTCCAGAGAATGATAAATGCCCTGCTTGCTGACATGGAGAATTGCCACGCATACATAGACGATGTAGTAATTTTTAGCCAAGATTTTTCTAGCCATTGTAAACAACTGCATTGTCTTTTTACTAAACTGTTACATGCAAAAATTACTGTAAACCTGAGTAAGAGTGATTTTTGCCAGGCTTCAATCCAATACTTAGGCCATATTGTAGGACAAGGCCAGGTGAAACCTGTAATGGCCAAAGTAGAAGCTATCCAAGCTTTCCCTATCCCTGCTGATCGGAAACAACTCCGAAGATTTTTGGGAATGTCTGGATATTATAGAAAATTTTGCGAAAATTTTTCTGTCATTGCCAGTCCTTTAACAAACCTCCTGAGAAAGAACGTCCGATTTACTTGGACGGATGAATGTCAGAAAGCCTTTAACCAGATCAAGCAGATATTATCTAGCTCTCCCATTTTGATGGCTCCTGACTTCGGAAAACCTTTTAGGTTAGCTATTGACGCCAGTGACACAGGTGTTGGGTCAGTCCTTTACCAAGAAGATAATTTCCAAGTAGAGCACCCTATTTGTTTCTTTTCCAAGAAATTTAATAGACATCAAAGAAATTATTCTACTGTGGAAAAAGAATGTCTTGGGTTGATTCTTTCTATACAACACTTTGATTTTTATATCAGTGGGTCCAGATGGCCACTGGTTGTATTTACTGACCACAATCCCCTTACATTTATCCACAAAATGTCTGGCAAGAACCAACGACTTCTCAGGTGGAGTTTATTTTTACAAGAGTACAACCTAGATCTTAAACACATAAAAGGCAGCGAAAATGTTATCGCCGATGCCTTATCTAGATTGTAAGAAGTATTTTGATGTATATTTTTTTATATATATATCATGATAAATACATTCTGTAATGTAAATATTTTTTTTTAATTCTAAAAAGATTTCCATTTCGTGGAAATGTAAACTTTTTATTTTTAGGGGGGAGGTGTTACGTATCTAGGCGTTGTTTTTTTCTTTCGTTGACCTGTTGCGGTCGAGAGACGGGTAGGTTGTCTGCCCCTTGTGTAATAAGTTTTTTTTTCTTTTTTATTCGTCAAGCCACACAGACAGTGACCGGTCCTTGACCTGTGTGTGTACCTCTGGTTGAAAGGAGGGTGTTTTTTTTTTCTATCTCTTTGAAGAGCGTTCTAGATCTGGGAAATCGATGACGTATTTGTTTCGAGAAATTCCTAGATTTGTCTTGAAATCGACGCGCGGTATATTATATAAAGACCGCCCGCGTGACGTTGACAGACAGACATACGGAGACAGCCGTGAGACAGAATAGCGGAGACATTGCGTGACCCGTGCGTGGTTAACCACTTGATCGTGTAAGTTTTTTTTTTAAAGGCCTTGCTTGTATTTGTAATTACATTTTCAAACTCTTGTATTGTAATATTTTTACATGCCATTTTTGTAAAAGGGTTTTGGTCAACACATCAATTCTGTATTGAGTAAATGTTTATTTTTTCTTTCTTGTAACTTTATATTTGATTAAACATTAAGTTGATAGTTTACCTTCCGATTTCTTGTGTCATTTTTTTTTGTTATTCATTGTAAGTCTTTGATTAAATTCAGACTTAAGATAAGTGACACAACTCCTTTTCTATTGTCACGTTCCCCTAGGCAAGCCATTTAAAAGTAGAATTCAATTCGTAATACGTGACAATATATGTTTGTATGGATGGATGTGTGTGTACATAAATTATCTCTATTACATTCTGACCCTTCATTCTTTTGGAAGACGTTTATTGTGCCCTTGAATAGGTTCTTCCTGGAGTTAGTGAATAAATTGCAGACTCCTTGTCCTTGCCAGCAAGGGGTCTGTGGGAGTGCCGAGAGCTCCCCCAGCGTGGGGCTGAGCCCCGCCGCCAAGCACTATTTCTGGTATTGAAAGCCAACTAAATGCATATTCTGATGTACCTACAGTGCATTATTTTGCTATTTAAAAGTTTTATTTCAAAAACCTAATGTGCTATTCTGACTGACTTAGACCCTCCTGCGCCGTTCGGCGCATTTTTGGCAAGCTGTTTCCACAAAAATCTGTCACTGACAAAGTCCGAAGCCTCTAGCCACCTGTTCTGAGGACCTGTCCCGCAAACCTCATACGAGGCTCTGTCACAACCTTACTAATGGGTCGACTCCCATTTCGGCATAGGATTTCCTTGATTTAGACCCGATCTCTATAACTAACTCCTAAAATCCGTCTTAGCTATCTTTGTAGAGCCACATTTAGTGCTTTTCAATTTCATTGCACTTTATAGTGTAACTTCTCTTGACTACGATTTTGGAGTAAGTTAACTATTTTGCTTTAGATATTATATCGAAAAGGCAAGTTTTATCGTCAAAATCATCTGTTAGGGGGTTAAAAACTAAAATATATCTTGAGTTTTTTTTTTTTTTTATTTATTTAGTGTGTAATTTGTGTAATTTGCTTTCTTATATTGGAGAGTGTTTTAAAATTAAACCCCCCTGGTAATGGGTTTCAAACTCAAAACCCATGGTAGGATGTTTGAACCTCAAAACCCCTGGTAGGGGTTTTCAAACTCAAAACCCCCTGGTAAGGGGTTTTAAACTCCAAACCCTTGGTAGGTGGTTTTAAACTCAAAACCCCCTGTTATGGGGTTTCAAACTCAAAACCCCTCAAAACCCCCAGGTAGGGGATTTCCAACTTAAAACACCCTGGTAGGGGGTTTTAAACTCAAAATCTCATTGGCTGTGCTAGGGCAAGTGATGGTTTAGTATTAAAAATTCACCCAAAAGCAAAGAATCAGTCACTAAATTCCGACACACACACCCCGCAGGGGGGGTAATTTCGGGGAGGTGGTTGAACCCCAACCCCCCTCCCTCTGGCTACGCCAATGGTTACAATTCAAAACCAAGCATTGCGTCTAATTAGTGGAGGTATGAGATCTACTCCCACAGCAGCCTGTGAAATAGACTCCAATATTGAACCTTTTAAGTTAAGACGCAACAGAGCAGCATTAGAAGCTATTGAGAGATACGGAAAGTTGGAGGACGACCATCCTAATAAATTAGTAACACAGAAAAAAAGGAAAAGCAACCAAAAAAAAAGCAAAGAACTCTGATCCAACTTACTGACGAACTAGCCCTAAAACACCACATATCCAATAACAGAGAAAAAATAGCAGATTTTTAAACATAGCGCCCTGACTCAATTAAAAACAACCATCAAAACACTTTTGCTTAATAATACCCTAACAAAAGAATCAAATCTACTGGAGCTCAATATAGGCGCACTCGAAACAGTTGAAAATTATCCAAAACAGCTATCCATATATACACAGACTGATCGGCCTTCAAAGCCACCATCAATGCTGGTCTTGATGCCTTCCTGGTCTTTCCTAAAATAAACACTTTGAAATAAGTGCACCCTGTGGGGATTTCTACTCAAACTTCCAAGCCGAAAAAGGGGCAATTACAATAGCATTACAGACAGTGGAAAACAAATTATATGAAGGAGTGCAATCACCATAAGATATTGTTATCTTTACAGACTTCTAATCTACTCTGCTAGCACTTAACAGAAGCACATCAAACAGCCCAAGAAAGTGGACAACACTAATTGTGATAATCCATTAGAGAACATCAAAATTAAATATCAATATCACACATTCAGTGGATCCCTAGACACATTAGCATCATGGGAAATGAAAAGGCAGATAAACTATCAAAGGCAGGATCATCTATGGAACAACCAGATAGACCTGTTAACTACCTCACCCTAAGGTCAATGTTAGTCAACAATCACAAAGAGGAGTGGCTCAACCAATGGGCATCAGGAAACACAGACAGAGCCATGTACAAAGAAATGACTAAGCATAACAAACTGGACAGTATTAACTTCCTCCCCCGCAAAGAACAATCTACAATTTTCCAACTAAGAACAGGAAATACACCACTATTAAACTACCACCTGAACAAAATAAATTCCACATAACTTCCCCTTTTTGGAAACTGCACTCATCCTTGTGAAACCGTAAACCATATCTTCTTTGAATGCCGCTTCCTAATCCACCTTAGGCAGAGACTACTTCCACTACAGTCCAACATAACCAGCACTCTGTACGGCAGTGCTAAACAACTGAAAAAACAACACACTCTTTTTCATTGGCACAGTCTGCAAAAGAGCTCACATTTCCGCAGCAATAAAGCTGGCTAGAAGAAAAAGATTTTTTCTACCAATCCTGATGACGGGTTGGTGTTCGATAAGTTAGCTACCGTCGTTGATCTACAAGATCTTTGCCCACAAAGCTCACCGATACTGACAACCAAAACTAACAAAGGGTTGTTGCCTGGTGGCCAACGCCTCTCGACGAAAGTCGAGCCAAGCTACCCTACTAAAACCACGGACGGGAAAGTCGTGACCCCCACACCAAATGTGACCATGAAAATCTCCAAAAGTGTACTCAGGGGGGACGATCCTTCCAAGCCTAAACATGTTAAAGGTACTGGGCAACTCAGAATCATATCATTTAATGCGAACAGGCAATTGTGACTCAAGAAGCCTGAAATTGTAAGACTGCTGTCGGAACTCGAGGTCGATGTGTTCTTGGTGCAGGAAGCTGGCAACGCTGGTAGGAAACGGAGCAGTGAGTCCTCGATCTCGGCTTCACGGCCTTCACCTGTTCCTGTGTAAAATGTCAGAAGTTAGTCACTTTTGTCAGGAATCCTTTGCTTGCTCGTGTGAAGGAAGCCGCCTCACGGCGATGTGGTGAGACCCACACGCTCTTGGTCGAAATATTTAAGGACGGACAGAGATTTGAATGCCTAAATGTCTATAAACCACCGCGAAGTGTCTTTACACTCGCTAACAAAAGCCTCTCCGGCACCAGAACAATAGTGGCGGGTGATTTCAATGCCAAAATCAAGGTCATAGGTTGTACAACAACCGATCTCTCGGGACAGAAAGTACTCGACATGTGCGACAGAACGAATTTGGTTCTCCTCAATGACGTTGATTCCCCAAACACATTCATTCACTCCGAGCATGGAGGGGAATCGAAACCAGATTTGTGCCTGGTGTCTGCGGACATAGTTGCTAAGTGTCGACTGGATGTCCTGGGAGACTTGAGATTAGATCATCTACCACTAATGGTCTCTATTGATCTCGGTACGACAAAACGAACAGCCTGCCCTAGACGTAAGTGGGTGTACGCTAAGGCGGACTGGCAACTTCATCGGATGCGCTCCTGGAAAAACTTGATATTGATTTTGAAAACATTGACGCAACTTACAGTCTCTTTGTGAAGGCTCTTTTATCGGCGGCTCGTAGGGCCATTCCGCGAACCAGTGGCGAGCGCAAGTACCGATCCTTTTGGTCTCGAAAGTTGGCACGTCTTGTCCGGCAGTGGGGCCAGACGGCATTAGCGCTGAGATGCTCAAAAATCTCAGAACATTTGGCCTCCTAAAACTACACGGCTTACTAAATCGGACATGGACACAAGGGGATTTCCCAAAGGCATGGAGATTGGCTGCCATTGTTCCTATCCTTAAAAAGGGCAAGAATGCGAACAGCCCTGAGAGCTACAGACCAATGTCCCTCACATCGTGTGTGGAGAAGGTTGCGGAGAGAATCATTAACCGATGGCTTACGTGGTTCCTTGAGTCCCACAATTTAATTTGTCAGGAGCAGGGCGGTTTCAGACAGCGGCGTAGTGCAATGGACCAGGTAACAGTCTTTATGCAAGAGGTGGCAGACGGTTTCCAGAGAGGCGGAAGGGAGAGGAAGGGTGAGTCGACACTTGCGGTCTTTTTAGATTTAAAGCAGGCGTACGATAGAGTCTGGAGGCAAGGATTGTTGCTTAAGTTGATGGACCTTGGGGTGAACTCCAATACGTACCGGTAGATTAAAAGCTTCCTAACGAACAGGTTAGTTCAAACACGTTATGGCGAGCAACTATCAAATAAGAAGGTACTTGAGCAGGGGTTGCCTCAGGGCTCGTCACTCTCGTGCACACTTTTTCTGGTATTCATCAACGATTTGACCAAACGCCTAGAGTGTCGCTCACTACTTTTTGCGGACGATCTGTTGATCTGGAAAACTGGGAGATCCGCAGCCGCTCTAGCTGCGGAAATCCAACGTGACCTAGTCACGATTTCCTGCTACACACGGTTGTGGAATATGGAGGGGAATTGTGCGAAAACAGTCTGGACCCTCTTCACTCTTGGCAAAGATGTCTAAAAAGAATTGATTTCTCTTTCAATCAATGGTACCGAGCTAAAAATGAAAGCCAAGCCGAAATACCTGGGAGTCACCCTGGACCCAAAAATGGGTTTGTCCGATCATGTAAGACTGGTACGAGAACAAGCCTCGGAGAGCCTTAAGGTAGTCAAACGATTAGCCACGACCAAATGGGGGGCCAAAGTGAACGTGTTACGGGCCTTCTACATTGGAGTGATAAGGGCAAGAATGGAGTACTCGTCTCTTGCACAAGTCTACGCCTCACGAACGTCTCTAGCGGAGCTGGACTCACTGCAGAACCAAGCAATTAGACTCATTTGTGGTGCATTTTGTACGACGCCAACTGCGGCATGCGAGGTCATAACAAATTTCCCACCACAGAGACTACGAAGGGAGCGAGCCGTTATGATTGCTTACGAAAAATTCAAACGGCTAGAAGAAGGCTGCCCGGTCAGAAGTCTGATCGACAACTGGCATGGCGGAAATCGGCTGAAACGGAACTCTTTCATGCACTTGGTGTGGGAATTGTCGAAAGAAGTCGATATACCCCAGAACAGAGCAGCTCTCGCTCTGCATGGGGATTCTTTTCCGGCGAATGCTCCTGGAATCCCGGAGGTGAGGAAATCGTTGATTGACCCAGAAATTAACGAGAAATGCACAAAAACTGTCCTACGAAACACAGCCAGGAAAACTGTCGCCCTGTACCCAGCCGACTCCATTAAGGCGTACACAGATGGTTCCACGACAGAGAACCTTGGACAGAAAACCTCTGGGAATGGGGTGGTGGTTCGATTCCCTGGCTTGGCCGAAAACGATGAGATTCTAGGTTCGTGTTCTGGCAGGAGCAATTACGTAGCTGAAATGGTAGCAATTCAAAATGCAGTAGAGTACATTGAAGAACGACTTAAAGAGAAAACAGCACAACCCAGTCCTATTGTGCTGTTTACAGACTCTCTGTCGAGCCTACAAGCCATTGAAAGCTCAGCCGACACACTCCCGGAACCACTGGCAAAAACACTGGCGTGCGTGGGACGCCTCCAAGAAAAACACGAAATTCGGACGACATTCCAATACATACCTGGACATGTGGGAATTGAAGGTAACGTGAAGGCTGACTTATTAGCCAAGCTCGGTACAAAGCTGGACCCTGTGGACGAGCCACAGACTTTTGAGCAGGCGCGTGCGATAGTGGACGAATGGGCAAGAGATAAATGGTTCAAAAGCTGGGAAAACGGTAATACGGGAAGGGAAGTCTGGCAAAACTTAAAAGGGCCCTCAAAATCGGACGAATGGTGGCAGCTGAATAGGGAAGAACAGGCGACAATCGCTAGGTACAGAACGGGACACTGTCCAATCGGTGCCTATTTTGCTAAATTTAAACCAAACTTCGACTCTCGCTGCAGGCATTGTCAGGACGACGTCGAGACAGTAAACCACATCCTTTACGAGTGCGCAACACTGCACCCTAAACATGGCCATATGAGTGAAGCAGAAACTGGTTTACATGAGGAGCTGGCTCTGTACGGAGACAGAGAAGTTCTGAGAAGAACTGCCGCTTTCCTTGTCCGTGTTATCAGAGAATAGAGTTCTCAACACGATGCCCTTGTGCGATGAGACTCACACGGTTAGTTTTGTTAGACAAATATATTGTGTATTGTTTTAGTGACGGTAAAAGTAGTGACGTAGTCAGACAGACTAATGACGTAGTAGACTTAGGCGAACAGGAGACCAACATGGCGTTCATCTAGAAGTAGGCTGTTTTAAATAGTAGTTAGAAATAGCGACGTTTCAGGAAGACTGGATGGATTTCCCAGTAATAAATGAAGTGCCATTGTATACAACTGAATTTGGTTATTAAGTATATTTCTATTTTGTAATGTTCTGTGGCTAATGAGAATTATATAAGATGAGAAGTAATAATTAGTAAGAAGTGAAGTCAGATGATTGTATTAGCCCATAACACTATAACTGACTCCTAAAATCTGTCTTTACTATCTTTGTTGAGCCATATTTAGTCCTTTTCAATTTTGGCAGATGACTTCCATGCTATTCACTGCACTTTTTAATTAATCCCAGCCACCGGTAGAAATGTGTAATCTCTCTTGTCTACGCTCTTGGAATTAGGTGACTGTAGTTTGCTTTAGATTTGATACCGTCAAAATCATCTGTTAAGGGTTTTAAACTAAAAAATCTCTGAGTTTTTTATTACAAATTCAAAAAAACAAACAAATCCTTAGCTCTGCTCCTAGAATGTGTTGTGACTAGTTTGTTTTAGAATAATAGTGAGACGTGGTTAACATCTAAACTCTATTGGGGGGATTTTAAATTTTAAACTCAAAACAATCTGGAGGGGTTTTAAACTTATAAAAAAATCTCGGATGAAAAGGGTTTAAACTCTAAACCCCCTTGGCTTTTTAAGTATAAAATTTGATTTTTTTTATATTGAAGAGGTATTTTTTAGCTTCAAACCCCGATGGAGCTTAAACACTCAAAACTATCTTTGGCTACCCTAATAAAATTTTAAGTGTGTGGTTGTCTTTTTTAATTGAAGAAGTGGTTTTTTAGCTGCAAAAGTAAGTGTTTAAAATAAAAAATCCCTATTGACTACGTTCATAGAATCTGGTGACTTATGTATGGTTTAGTCTTATATTGAAGAGGAGTTTTACCGTAAATTTCGGAGGTGGTATTAAAATCAAAATCTTCCTTACCTATGCTATTGGAATTTGGGGAATGTTGTTTTCATTTTTTTATTACTGAAGAGAGAGGTTTAACTGCTAAACCCCCTAGTAGGGGGTTTTACACTCAAACCCTTTGGCTGTGCTAGGTAAGTGATGGTTTTGTATTGAAATATCACCTAAAATAAACAAAATCAAAGCAAAAAGTGTTTATGATTTCCGACCCCCAAACCCCCCTCTGGCTACGTCCATGATATATATATATAAATATATACATATGTGTGTGTGTGTGTGTGTAAGTATCTGAAAGGAAAAAAAAATTACCCAGCCAAAATACCCCTAATAAAAATCCTGCCTACGTTTATGGAGCACATAAATTAAATGTATCGGTGCAAACAAATACTTAATGACAGTAAAACTTACCCTACTTACAAAACTTGACTTGAAACGTTCCAACACATGATGACATCAACAACATGCAATGAAAAATAATTAAGCATGTCAACATTCTATTTTCTAGTCGCTTTAATTGTGTAATGTATATTTACATTTAAACTTAAAGGTAAGAATGCCTTCATCTTCGTCGTCCCATTCACATAGTCAAATGGTGAAAACAATAATGTTTTTTTTTACTTGAAACATTTTTTTTTATAACAAAGCTTCAATCAACTCTGTTTGTCTGGTAAAAGTTTGAACTCGTTATTTCTCTCACACTCTTTTTCGGATCAAACTGAAATTTTGCACAATTATTTCTTTTACCCGACAACACAACAACCAATTTGGCTTGGCTACGCTCATAGAATTCTTAGTGTGTAATTTGCTTTTTTTTTTTTAAATATATATTGAAGAGTTTTTTTTTAGCTTCAAACCGCTCTAAAGGGAGGTTTAAACTAAGAACCCCCTTGGCTACGCTAGTAGAATTTTGAGTGTGTAACTTGCTTTTTTTATATTGAAGAGATATTTCTTTTAGGTTCAAATCCCGCTGAAGGTGGGTTAAACTTAAAATCCCGTTTGGCTACGCTCAAAGTATTTTAAGTGCGTATTTTTTTTTATTTTGAAGAGGTATTTTTAGCTTCAAACCCTGCTGAAAGGGGCTTTTAAACACAAAACCCCTCTTGGAAACGCTCATTGCATTTTGAGTGCGTAATTTGCTTTTGTTTTTAATTTAGTTTTAAAGAGGTATTTTTTAGCTTCAAACCCCCCTGAAGGGGGGGGGGGGTTAAACACAAAACCTCTCTTGGATACACTCATAGAATCTGGTGACTGGTGTATGGTTAGTATTATATTGAAGAGAGGGTGTTTTATCGTAAATTTCGGAAGAAGGGTTAAAATCAACCCCCCCCCCCTTGGCTATGCTCTTTGAATTTGGGAATTGTGGTTTACATTTTTTGTTTTTTTTGTTTTATAGAAGAGGGGGATTTAACTGCTAAACCCCTTAGTAGGGGTTTTAAACTCAAAACCCCTTGGCTGCGCTGAAGCAAGTGATGGCTTAGTATTAAGATAACACCTAAAATTAACAAAATCAAAGCAAAAAATCAGTCACTTAATTCGGGGATTTCATTTCGGGGGGGGGATTTTAACCCCCCAAAACCTCCCTGACTACTCCCATGTCTAGATCTATTACAAATTTAATTTCAGGACTGATCTAAACTAATTGAAACACTTAATATAAACTTTGTTTTTTTTTTTAATTGTATTGTTTTTTTAGCGGCCCCCGAAAGGGGAAGGGACGCTATTAGTTTTGTGCGAAATGTCTGTCCGTCTGTCCCGTTTAGATCTCGTAAACTAAAAAAAGATATTGGAAATCCGACATCACAATATTTTAGACCATTCAAAGTTCTGATGCAACAGCTGCTTTTTTTTCTGAAAGTGAAAAATCTAATTTTTAAAATCAGTTATGCAAGCAGTTTTTTAAAGAGAAAAAGCTAATTAGTATGCATTACAAGTTAGATTTAATTTAAAACGAATAGTAATATTGTAAATGCCATTTTTAAAAAACAAGTTTTCATTGCGGAAATTATTTTTTTTTTTTTTGAGGATTCGAACAAGAGATTGAGCCTTTTCAAAACAATTAGATAAATTATAAGACATCAGTTAGGCCATGGGAAGCGCGGTGGCTGAGCGGTAAAGCGCTTGGCTTCCGAACTGGTGGTCCCGGGTTCGAATCCTGGTGAAGACTGGTATTTTCAACTTTGGAATCTTCGGGCGCCTCTGAGTCCACTCAGCTCTAATGGGTTCCTGACATTAGTTGGGGAAGAGTAACGGCGGTTGGTCGTTGTGCTGGCTACATGACACCCTCGTTAACCGTAGGCCACAAAAACAGATGGACTTTACATCATCTGCCCTGTATACCACACGGTCTATAAAGGGGAACTAGTTAGGCCAGGTTTACATCTAACTTTACATTCACTTTCACCTGTCCTTTGATCTGCTGGACCGTTGGGGCACTACACAAGATCTGTTAACCTTCTTTCTACATTCTTATCTCTCATTTGTCTTTGATATAATTTCATTCGGATGTTCTTTCTAAAAATATTGAGGCCTGCCTGGGTGGACCACTTCGGGGGCCGATTTTGAGTTTGTGTTTCCACACAAACTGTCTTTTGTAACCTTGTTACTGTTTTGTTTTACCTTTTTGATACACCTTAACTATTTGAAATGTATTTAAAAAACAGGTCATTAGCCAAATGCTAATAATAAATGTAAACATAAACTATATTCCGTTCTTTATCTATAAAAGATTTTTATTTAACTTAGGTTTTACAATCATAAATTTTATTTTTATGTGTGCATTTTTATAGTCTTGTATTAAGTGCTTGCTTACAATTAAAAAGCTTACTTTGAACAAAAGTCTTAACAAACTTTTCTGAACAAAATTAAGACTTTTATTCAAAACAGCCCTGTAATCAATTCTTCGGTGTCCTTTGAATCTTTTCTTTTCCTCGTGCAGATATTTTACTGTGAAACTAAATATATATACAATTTACAAAATTAAAATACGTATCTGCCACTCAAAATACTTAAAGATGCTTCATTTAAATGACCATCATAAAGTAATTTCAAACCTTTTATTGCAGCAGCTAGCTAATCAATTTGATAAGGTCTGTTTCAATTCAGTTCAAGAAACATCGATAAAAAAATGCATTAACAAAATATTAAGTTAAAGATGTAGAAAATATTAAATATTTCTGTCAAACTTCGTTTGTCAACATACCAGAAGAACCAATTGCCATTACATTGCAGATATTTAATTAAATAGCAGCTTAGAAAAATGGCTTAAGTCTGCTCATTATACAAAAACTTTTGCCATAATTCCAAACTGCTATTGAATTCTTGTTCATGTAATGACTAGAACTGCTCTCCTTCCTTTTGTTGGGAAAAAAGGATTGCTAGTAAAAATGTTTGTATTGTTTAAAAGTGTTAGTTTGAAAGCTCAGAGAAAAGAGACAATTAGAACAAAAGTTCATGATGATTCAGAAAAGAAACAGATAGACACAATACAATAAAAGTAAAATAAAACATTTTAAAAATTCGTATTATACACAATCGCTCATTACAAAGGATTTTTAAGCTGTAAATTGATGAATATAGTTTGCAATTTTTGTATTTGCATCCTAAATGAAATGATTCTGTTTCTTTTTTTTAATACATTACATTTAATTTACTAGGCATTATTTTAATTAAATATATATCTCTGTATATAAAGTGAAAAATGGATGTATCGTACAATGATTATGTTTAAATGAAATTGTACATTAATGTACTAGCGTACCTTTTATTTGTAATGTTCACTTAATATGACATAATCAAGCTTAAACAAAAATGTGTCTTAAGCATTTATACACTATAAGTGTAGATGATAAACATATAAATAAATGAATAAATTGAAACAATCTTTTTTTAGAAAGGTATACTACAATTATAATGCTCTATTAATCTTGCACTCTACTTAGCCAATAATGATGAAAAGAAATATCAAATCCTAGATATAACTCACCAATCTAGTAGTCTATAATAACAAAAATAAATTAAACTCGGACTTTTATATCGTTCACCCACATGTTCACATAGGAAAGTAGATCATGGGCCAATTTATTGACTAGTGGGGCTGTGGTAGATTGAAAGAAAAAAAATTCGTTGTCAGAAAAGTGTTGTGAACGATTTCTATTTCTGTCATACTAACTAAAACATTTACCCCCCAAAAAATCTTTTTTTTAAGAGAACAAATCTATTTAGTATGCATTTAAGTAAAATATAATTTAAAACAACAATAAATAAGTAATGTTTTATTTTATTATACACGTGAACTGCCCCACTACATAATAAAACTCGTACATGTAACTAAAAGGAAAAGTTTTTTTCGTTTGTTTGTTTGTTGAGGCTTTGAATAGGAGATTGGCCTTTACAAAACAATTAGATCCATTAAATAATCTCTCAATAACATTAGTTAGACCAGGTTCACATTTAACTTCCCATTCACCTATCCCTTAGTCTGTTGGACCGTTGGGGTACTACACAAGATCTGTCAAAAATTCCTCTCCGTTCTTTGACTTTGGTTTAATTTTATTCACTGACAGGCCTGACCATTTTTTTGTCTTCCCATCGCTTTCTCTGTCTTCTTCTTCATCTTCTTCTTGGTTCCCTGAGAGAGGTCTTTGAGAGCCCTGGGGACCTTTTCATGTGGTACTGTTCCATGAGAGAGGTCTTTGAGAGCCCTGGGGACCTTTTCATGTGGTACTGTTCCCTGAGAGAGGTCTTTGAGAGCCCTGGGGACCTTTTCATGTGGTACTGTTCCATGAGAGAGGTCTTTGAGAGCCCTGGGGATCTTTTGATGTGGTACTGTTCCCTGAGAGAGGTCTTTGAGAGCCCTGGGGACCTTTTCATGTGGTACTGTTCCATGAGAGAGGTCTTTGAGAGCCCTGGGGATCTTTTGATGTGGTACTGTTCCCTGAGAGAGGTCTTTGAGAGCCCTGGGGACCTTTTCATGTGGTACTGTTCCATGAGAGATGTCTTTGAGAGCCCTGGGGACCTTTTCATGTGGTACTGTTCCATGAGAGAGGTCTTTGAGAGCCCTGGGGATCTTTTGATGTGGTACTGTTCCCTGAGAGAGGTCTTTGAGAGCCCTGGGGACCTTTTTATGTGGTACTGTTCCATGAGAGAGGTCTTTGAGAGTTCTGGGGACCTTTTCATGTGGTACTGTTCCATGAGAGAGGTCTTTGAGAGCCCTGGGGACCTTTTCATGTGGTACTGTTCCATGAGAGAGGTCTTTGAGAGCCCTGGGGACCTTTTCATGTGGTACTGTTCCATGAGAGAGGTCTTTGAGAGCCCTGGGTACCTTTTCATGTGGTACTGTTCCATGAGAGAGCTCTTTGAGAGCCCTGGGGACCTATTCATGTGGTACTGTTCCCTGAGAGAGGTCTTTGAGAGCCCTGGGGACCTTTTAATGTGGTACTGTTCCCTGAGAGAGGTCTTTGAGAGCCCTGGGGACCTTTTCACGTGGTACTGTTCCCTGAGAGAGGTCTTTTAGAGCCCTGGGGACCTTTTCATGTGGTACTGTTCCCTAGGAGAGGTATTTGAGAGCCCTGGGAACCTCTTGATGTGGTACTGTTCCCTGAGAGAGGTATTTGAGAGCCCTGGGGACCTTTTGATGTGGTACTGTTCCCTGAGAGATGTCTTTGAGAGCCCTGGAAGTTAAGAGTCATGGGTGTGCGGGGCAAGATATACAATTGGATACAATCCTTTTGGTCAGGGAAGAGCGCATGTACAAAATACCAGCACTCCCTTAGCAAGCAAAAACAACAACTTAATGGCCTGCCTCAGGGCTCCGCCCTGTCCTGTACACTTTTCATGGTCTTTCAGAACGATTTGCCCAGCTCACTGCGGTAAAAAAAACTGCTATATGCTGATGATATTGTCCTCTGGTCAACCGGGAAGAAAGCCGGCCAAATTCAGGAGGCACTTCAAGCAGACCTCCAAACTATATCCTCGTATTGCGACAAATGGCAGATTCAGATAAACGTTGCCAAAACGACCTGGTCCCTGTTTAGCCTAGGGATTGACATTCTTAAGGCTCCATTCGAGCTTCAACTCGGTGGGCTGCGACTCCAGCGTGAAAATACGCCAAAATATCTAGGGGTTAACTTAGATAGAAAACTGTCAATGCTCCATCACGTCCAGGATGTTGAAAGAAAGGCCTCGGAGAAGTTAGCGTTATTAAGAAAGCTGGCCAGCACAAAGTGGGGTGCCAAAGCTGACATGCTACGCACATTGTACTTAGGGGAAGTCAGATCACAAATTGAATACAGCTATACAGTACAAGTATATGCTAGCAAAACTGCCCTCGAATCACTCGACCGAGTACAAGCACAGGCTCTAAGGTTCATTAGTGGCACCTTTCGGACAAGCCCAACAAATGCTGCTGAAATATTTACAAACGTGGCGCCCCTATATTATAGGAGGGAGAGGGCAGTACTCATGGCCTACGAGCGCTATAAAAGGGGCGACTCTAGGCTACCCACCTCTATATTAGTGCGACAGTGGAGAGAGAGGAATCGCATCAAAATGCGATCGTTCCTCCACATAGCGGCCAATTTGTCTAAAACAGCTGGACTCTCCACTGACAGAATACCTATTAGGAGAATAAATATGTGCCCCCCGCGGAGGAGATTGCCGGCCCCACAAATAAACCTGTCCCTTTTAGGGTTAGTGGGAGCCACTACAAAATTTGGCATCTATAACAATAAAGTCCTACCCATCGGATGCCATTTTTTGTTACACCGATGGGTCGGTAATGAGGGACCCCGATAGATCGAGGTATGGGGCCCTTATAGTATACCCGGACCGGACTGAACAAGACAGGCTGTCTGGTCCGTGCGGCTACGCTGCATATTCCATGGATACCGAATTAAAAGGGATAACTAGAGCGTTCGATGCCATTAGGGCCCGAATGCTCCAACGCGAGACTAGCGCCACTACGGTGTTGCTGGACACTGACTCTCGCTCCAGTCTCCAAGCTATGGGTGGCGGCGGGGGAGGGTCACCCGTAATAGAAGAGGCAGTCGGCGCCGCAGATAACATCCGCCGGGCTATTGGAGCTGTCGTTTTTATGCAGTGGGGGCCTTCACATTGCGGCGTGAAGGGCAATGAAACGGCAGTCGCCCTCGTAAGAGAGGGTGCAATGGCAGCCACACACCTCGAAGCACCAAGCACGTACTTACAAGCAACGGCACAAATCCGAGCACTCATTCATGAGAAGTGGTTAAAGTCCTGGGAGGAATCCGACAGAGCACGTGGTGTCTGGCAGCACATGCGTCACCCAGATCGCGACGATCCATGGTGGCGACTGAAGAGGTCAGAGCAATCGATTATTGCACAATGCAGAACGGAACACTGCATATTTTGCCCGGTTCCGCACAAACTTTGACTCCCGATGCTGCCACATGTGGAGAGAGCGCTGAAACAGTGGCGCATGTCTTGTACGAGTGTCCCCAGCTCCGTGAACTAAGGGGGGACCTGTCTGTGCAGTCACTCGACTTGTATGGTAGCTATGAGGCACTACGCCGGACAGCTAAGTTTCTTGCCAGAGCACTACGGGAGGACTAGTTTTTCCTGCTCTGATTTTTCAATAGGAGTTCATCTCAGGTTCTTATGTGTCAAAATGTCAGGTGTCCAGGTCAGCTTGTGTGTGTGTGTATTGTGTTATCGTGAACTGTTTTGTCTTTCTTGTGCAATAAAACCTAGGATCAAGACAAGTCTTCCTGTAGTGTTTTATTAGGTTATTACACTGCCTTGCTGTCCTGGACTGAATAGTCCTTTCTTACACACTGTCTCTCGCCGTGAAGGTTTTCGATCACAGGGCCATAACACGGGTCATTATTGCGTGTATTAGCAGTACTGTCCGTTGTCCATCGACAGCCGTTGACATGTGTGATACGCCTAAGTCAGGTGTGTCAGTAGGTCGCACACACATTAACCCTATCAGTCCGCCAATGGAGTTACAACGAAATATATTAAAGTTCAAATTCCTAGCCTGCAGTGTTCTCATAGACTACCAGGTAGACTTGTTGCGTTCTTGATGAGTTGTTTCAACTCCTCCCTATTTACGTTTATAATTAATTGACATTTGTATGAGCTAATTGCAGAATACCACTAGATGAAAAGATTACATTGAAATATTAAGGTATTTTACTTAATCAGATAACATCCATTGTTGTTCAGCATTTAACGTCATTAATTGATTTTGAATAAATACAGTATTCGTTAACTTTGATTAACTTACCTCTTTTTTAAACACATATTTAAACATAGACAGACAAAGAAAAGCACATAACAAACATGTGATAGAAAAATACATTTTATTATTAATCATAAGAATATTTTATACGAGAAACACAAGAAAAATGACTATTAGTTTCTTGAATTTTTAATTACTACAGTTTTCCAAACGTTTTATGTTAGTCTGTTTTTCATTCACCGCTAAACCAAACTAATAAATACTGCAATGAGTTCATTTATGGTAATTTTTTTTAGCGTAATATTTTTCAAATCTCAAATTTATTAACATTCGTTATACAAAGAAATTACTTTGCCTGTTGTTGAAAAAAATATAAGATAATTAAATCATTCAGAAACTACATTGTATACTTGTTTTTATTTTGTGGCAAAAACTACTGGGTTAATTAGGGAGAATATTTAAATTTATCTAAAGAGACCAATTCAAACATGGAAGAATGGGTCGAAGCAGTGACGAATTACATTAAATTCTGTGAAAACATGTGTATCAGTACTAAGACTATTAAGATCTGCAGATGTCGCCTGCCTATCGCACGCAAGCGGATCCAGAACTTTTGAGGGGGGGGCGATTTTTTTTCCAAACCCAAAGTCTCACGCCCAGTAACCCATAAATTTATTTATTTATTTATTTCCTTATTGGGGTGCACTGGATAGCACTTTTATTTAATTGGCCGCAACAGAATATGGTGGGATAGTAAAATATGACATTCGGCCGGATCCGGAGCCGGATACCTACATGTCTTGTAAATAGCTTATGTTGCTGAAAGTTTTGCAAAACTGTTAAATAGCATACCTATATTCCTACTAATTTTTTCTTCTGTTTATTTACTGATTGATGATTAAAGCTAAACATTATTTATGAACAGAAAGCCTTATCACAAACTAACTTGTGTATCATGAGTGCGAGTGTGTATCTATGACACCACCAACAATAAAGGGGTGTGATGGATGGTCGGTGATGGTACAAGTATATTTAACTAGTTACTCATGTAAATCTCTAAAAAGTTAAGTGCAATCTGGGTTGTATAGTAGACTTATTATTGAGATATATGTTTAGATCTACATACTACAGCTATAGAGATTAATAGCATTAGGAAAACCAATTCTAGAATAAAATCTCACCTAAAATAAACAAAATCAATAAAAAAAACAGTCACAATCCACCTCAAACAAGTATGTTTTTAGTCATTTCCAGATCCTCCCTTAGTCAACCAGAGCATGCCGAACACTTGCTCTAAGAGTGTCTTTATTCCTTCTAAACCGTTTTAAGTGCCGTCATTCGATCTGGCTCTTCTTTGAATTCCTTCAATTCCAGCTCGTCTAGCCGTTTCGCAGAAATATGAAATAAGATCCTACTTGCATGGACGCCGAATTTTAGCTAACTTTTTAACACCTTTAAATCCATGAACTTCTTCTACATAGCAACTGTGGTACTTCCACTAAAGTACAGTTGTAAGAATAAGACTAATAACAATAATAATAATCTTTACTATCAAGAAAGAAATGTTCTACAATATAATGTTATGACTTTGCCATGCGCACCGCCATCCAAGATAGTGCAGAAAGTCGGATGTTGGACATGAGAGAGAGAACGATTTCCGCCCAAGTAGAGAGCCAATGTGGAGATGCTGTACTCAAAGCAGATGCCCCTTTGTGTTTGTCATGTCTCAGTGTAAATAAACGACTATGTCTCGTTGAGTTGCCTCCCTTAGTTATGACATTGGTGTCAGAATTGGGATCATAGGCGACTCAACGAGAAGAGGTAGGATTCAATCACAATGGCATCGTTGTAACAACTAGACCAGCTTTTAGTTAAAGAACTAAGGCAGGATCATCGTTACAGACGCCTGAAGCTTGGTGGTAGCAAGGAGGTGCTTACAGCTCGTCTCCGGCAAGCCCTAATTGATGAAAACGAAGATCCGGAGACCTACCTATTTGAAATTGAACCGGAGATTTATGAGCTTATTGGCAAGATAAATGAAGGTATTGATGCAATGTGTGAACAAATTAACAGTTTGGGGAAAAAAGGTAGATAAAATGGTGTCAGTTGCCTGTAGACTCGTTGGTAAAGAAGTTGCGTGGTCAAGACTGTAGCTGCACAAACAGTGGTGACGGAGACGCTGTGGATTGGGGCGCCGTCTGTGTCTGTGTTGTGGGCAAGTCTTGTGATTGTGACTTTCAAGACGAGAAACGTGACAACGATTGCTGTGATGATCTCAACGAGATGTACCGAATCGAACGGAAAGAGACAAATGAAGATACTTAAGACTGTTACGTTCCTAAAGCGTTTGTTCCTGTTGTATCTGTTACCAGTACCTTAACTGAAGTCTGTTATGTGCCTGAAGCGTTTGTTCCTGTTGTACCTGTTACCAGTACCTCAATGAGCCGGACGGAGCAAGACAACGTTGGGTCTGCGTTCAAGCCTGTTGCTATGGACCTTAAAGACCTCTGCCTATCTTTCGGTGCTCACGAGGGAAATTTGAAGCTTGACAACTGCATCCAGAGGTTTATCATTAACTGTACGTGCGGCGCATCACACATAGAATTTAGATGCCAAGAAAACCACCACCATATGTACTTCTATCATCATCATCGACATTGGCATAGATGAATGTCAATCAAACCACTTTAAATCTGAGCTGTCAAGAGGAAGACATTTTCCACTTGAACCTGAAGAGACCTATATTCTTGACGTGAGACTGTTATCTGAGGATGACTGCGGTGCATTGGACTTTGTTTGCAACGTGGCTGCATGTGAACCTGCAGCTACCTTGAGAGGCGTCTGTCGGGAAGGTCTGCTGAGACAGCGTGTCCGATCAACGGCTGTGCTGAAGAAAACAGTGCTCCACACTATCTCTTTGTGTGTCGAACGGCCACGTCATCGTCGCAACAACAGCCTAGTCAACTGGAGAAAGAGAAAGCGGCACCAGAGGAAAACAGTGCGGATTATTTCGTGGGGAACACGCTCCCTGTCGCCTGTGACTTCCACGGATCGACCTCCACCTGAACTGTCAAATCTCAGCTGCAGTGTTTTCTTTTCGGGACGAAAAGCGCTAAGAAGGGGGAAATGTTATGACTGCCATGCGCACCGCCATCCAAGATAGTGCAGAAATTATTATTTTATCTGTTTGTCAAGTTCATTGTCAATTTTCTTATAGTGAGCAGATAAGATTGACAACATGTATAAATTATTTTCATCTATTAGTGTTTGCAAATTTGAACTTTCATTTGGAAGGATCAGAGTGTTACAGACAAATCGAGCCATGTTACATTTGATCAATGCAGTTATGTTTTTAATTACTTGCGATTCTTGTGGCAGTGTCTTTGTTACTAATTTTTGTCGATGAATCACACAGTGAGTTTCGATAACTTATGATGACTCTATCTGTACCAAACTTTGAAATGCAGACCTACATACTTAGAAACTTGAAGAACCATCTTTGTTGAAAAATTAAATGTATGCTTTTGTAATCATTCTTCGTGGTTTGCAAAAGAGAAACTCGTCTTTCAAATCGCCATCTTTTTAAATACACATCTTTACTTTGAAATACTGGGTATTTAGTCGAAAAAGTTCGGATTTTAAGTGTCCAAATGACTTTGCATTTATTTTGGCTACATAGATTTGACTCAAAGAAACCCATTACAAATAACGCACTGGGTTTTTTTCAATTTCCGCTTGAACTATTGAAGTAAAACCATATCGACAGTATATTTTCTTTTCTTATTATTCTTATGTGCGAGAACCATTGTCGATGGGTTTTTCTCTAAGAAAAACATTACCTTCAATAACAACATGTACTAGTAAACGAATAAGTATTATTAACTTAAACGGATTGGTTTTTCAATTTCGTTACTACGTCACCATTGAAACATGTGACTCCATAAAAATGTAAGGTTGCGGTATGCATTATTTTACATTCATTTCAACTGTCAAAAATAGTTATTCTGTGACAATTGAAAAGTTTCAGATCATTCTGTTTTAGTTGTCGTATTTTATGCTACAATAACAATAAAGAAAAAAACTTTCAATGGTAAAAAATAAAACAATTTTGAACAATATCAAGTCTTTCAAGTTAGAATAGACAAAAAATAATCCATATTTTCGATGGTATTAGGCGACCTCTGGCAAATCGTGAAATCGACCCACAAGGTGGTCGCGACTCACAGGTAGAGAACCTCTGCCCTAGAGAAAGTCGAGTTTTAAGTCTAGGATATCAATTTTTAGCAACCCCCGAAAGGGGAAAAGACGCTATTAGTTTTGTGTGAAATGTCTGTCTGTCTATCCCATTTAGATCTCGTAAACTAGAAAAGATATTGAAAATCCGACATCACAATATTTTAGACCATTCAAAGTTCTGATGCAACGGCTTTTTTTTTTCTGAAAGCGAAAAATCTAATTTTTAAAATCAGTTACGCAAGCAGTTTTTTTTAAGAGAAAAAGCTAATTAGTATGCATTATAAATTAGACCTAAATTAAAACAAATAGTAATCTTGTAAATGTCATTTTCCTAACAATTTTATTATATCGGGAATTTTTTTTTACCATTCGATTAAGAGATTCAAGATGGCGGATGTATTATCTGTAATCTAGATCTAGTGACTTCTAATACCTTGTTTCTAGGATATTGGACGCTCATTGCTTCTAACATAGGAGTTTTGATTGCTCCTGGGTTTATTTGTCAAGGGAGTATATCGATATAGTTGAATTTTCAATTTGCAGTGTTAATTTTTGCGTTCTTCTTCATATTTTTATTACGTTATAGTCGGTCGCGTTCCAATCGCGTCATACTTCCTTTATTGTTCATTTCCTGTTCCTTTGTTATTGTTGTGCATTTATCCAAAGAATGTCTTATCCGACGTTTTTGATTGAAAAGAAAGACTTAGAGGGTGGTCTTGTCCACCCGAAGGGTACTCTCCTGTTGAATCTATCTGGCAATAACGCCATGAAATCTTCTATTGGGAGCCTTTTAGAGGCTCTCAAGCTGTCAGCTGCTGAAGTAACAGCATTATATAGGTTCGAAAACCCTTATACATGGTTTTTGGTACCAACAACTGTGAAAGTAAGAGACAGACTTGTTGGTAAGTCTTTCGGTAGTGCGACTTCCTTCAAGGTTGAGGTCTTCCCAATAGAGGAAGAAAGGCTGAAAATTACCCTACATTGGGTATCGCCTTCAATTGCGAAAACCAGAATTGTTGACATCATGGAAACATTTGCAGAGCAAGGATCCAAGGTGGAGGTGACGAAAATAGGTGCTTCTGACAAGTGGGTTTCCTTCATCAAGGCAAAAAAAGGTGCCCCCATCCCACACTACATCCAGCTACGGTATGAAGGGGACCCCAAAATTTATAAAGTGCTAGTCACGATACCAGGTCGTAGGCAACAATGCTTACATTGTGGACTAGACCAGCATTGGTCAAATCAGTGCCCCACCCGAAAGGCCGGCCCGGCTCGAACTGTGCCTCCCAAGGACAAACCTGGCCCTCTGAGCTATGCACAGGCGGTCAAAGTAGGTAATCCCAAGGAGAAGGAAATCGAAAAATGGTTGCAGAAGGATGGCTTCACGATGGTAGAGAAGGGTAAAAAAGGAGTCTTCAAAGTTTCGCCGAAGAAGATATCTAAAGTGTCGGATGTCGCGGCTACATCGATGATGGCGGATGCAGCTACTTCATCGGATGTTGCCAGTACACCAGAGATAGCTGTGGATGCGGAGGTTGGGACCCCCCAGAGTGGCGAAGATTTCAAACTAAAAAAGCGGTTCCGCTCTAGAGAGCATGTGAAGTCCGCTCCTGGGTCTCCGACAAAATCGAAAAGGAAGAGATGCTTATCTGTCTCCTCGTGTGAAGATCTTTTCGCGAGTCCGCGTATTATAAGAGAAGTTGTAAGCCCACCTAACACGAGTCTTGATGTTAGTGTGTTGGACATTCCTGAGACTCCACCCACATTGGTTATAGATGAGGGGGGAACACCCATAACCAACCACTAAAACTGGTTAAATTTACTTTTACACCCAGTCATGACAGACATTACAATTTTATCATTAAATATACGTAGTCTTAGGAATAAGCAAAAATACATTGTTCACCTATCAAGAAAATACAGGCCAGACTTTTTATTCATTCAAGAAACAAATATAGACACACATTATAAATCACGCAAATACACATCCGACATAGGGCTGAAAGAGGGCTGGTTTAGCTTAGGTAACGAGTGTAGAGGGGTAGCTATTTTTCTAGTCTCAGATAGGTTTAAAGTAGTGCATGCATTTAATGACACCAGGGGAAGAATAGTGATCATTAGAGTAGAATCAGGAAATCAAACACTTACACTTGCAAACATCTACGCACCAGCAAAGAGCGCGGAAAAACAGGATTTTTATGAAAACTTAATCGATATACTAAATAACAATTATAGAGAGGATACGCTAATCATAGGGGGGGATTTCAACTACATAACTTCTGCATTAGATAAACAGACTACTTTGGCAGTGGGCCCTGCCTCACTTAAAACCTTTCCGAATCTTAATTTCTTAGAGGAGATAGAGAGGAATTTTCATTTAGTTGACGCTTACAGGACACTAGAACCTATGGGTCGTGACACTACCATGGTGCATAGGTCATACCCCGTCTCGACACGCTTAGATAGAGTGTATGCTCCTAATCATCTCTATATAAGTCGGGTGTCGCATTTGGAAGAAACATTAGAATACACAGACCACAAAGCGGTGTTAGTTACTTTGGACATAAAAAACAAAGAAATTAAAAGAAAGTCATCCCACTGGAAATTTAACAATTCGCTGTTGGAAATTCCCCTTTTCGTGGAGTTAGTTTCTGCTAATCTAAATTCTTACTTACAAGATATACATGATCCACATTTCGATTTAACACAGACATGGCCACTCCTAAAAAGTTCTATCAAGCAGCAAAGCCAGTTAATATCTACATTAGTTCATGGACGTAGGAGGCAAGAATATGAACAACTCAAATCCACATTATTACACACGGATGATGAAACCGTTAAAACAGACACTCTTTTAAAACTAGAAGAATTAAACAAGTATACTTATAGGGGTGCTGAGATTAGGTGTAAAAATTACTTAAGTAGTGAAGGTCCTAGTAAACTATTCCTATCGTTTGAACAGAATGTGCAATCAAGTAAAATAATAAACAACATCATAGATAGTGAGGGGAATAAAGTAGATAATTATGAGGATATTAAGAATATTTTTACAAAACACTTCACTACTATATACAGTGAAGAGCCAGTATATACTGATGCTCAAGATAATTTTCTAAAATTTTGCAAGCAGCTGGACAAGACAGATGAAGATCTTTTAGGGAGTGCATTTACGCTAGACGAACTCAGGACTGCCCTGGACTCGACTAAGAACAATAAATCACCCGGTCCAGATGGCTTAACCTTTGAACTCTATAAAACCTTCTTGCCCCTGCTGGGTCCTCTCTTACTGCGACTATATAGCGACGCCATTCGACTGGGACAATTTCCCTCAAATTTTAACGAAGCATACATCACGCTTCTACCCAAGAAATCTGAAAATAACACTTCACCTAGCGACTTTAGGCCCATTTCACTTCTCAATACAGACTATAAACTTCTCACAAAAATGATTTTCCTAAGAATGAAACCTCTCATAAACCAACTTATAGGATATGACCAGTACTGTTGTATCCCTGACAGAAACATAGACGGCATGACGCATTTTTTACGGGATTTTATCATGTACAGTAAGGATAAAAACCTCAATGTGTCTCTTTTATCTGTAGATCAAGAAAAAGCCTTTGACCGAGTAAGCCATAGCTTCTTGTTCAATGTTCTTGAGAGATGTAAAATAAGTTCCTTGTTAATCAGACATATAAAGCTTGTCTATACAAATGCAACAAGTAGATTGATAATTAACCACTCTCTCAGTAGGAGTATCCTTATACAAAGGTCTGTCAGACAGGGCTGTCCCTTATCCCCCTTCTTGTATATCCTTTGCTTGGAACCCTTCTTGGAATCTATAAGATCTGACCCCTCTATTATTGGGATTAATATACCGGGTCGCTCCTTCTCAACCATCAAAGTCAAAGCCTATGCGGATGATACAACTTTTTTTCCATCTTCAGAGCAAGATATTGAGAATATACTAAAGAAATTTACACTCTTCGGAGAAGCTAGTGGTTCAAAAATAAATATAAATAAATCCTCTGTAATGGGACTAGGGAAATGGAAATTCAAAGAGAATTGCGCTTTCAAAATTGTAGATAAAATCAAGATTTGTGGTATTGTCTTTACCTGTAATCCTTTATTCTATTGTACAGACCAGTGGGAGAATATTTTTGTCAAAGCCTCAAACTTGCTAAAACTTTATAAGCACACAGGTTCTACAATATTTGGTAGAGCTGTATTGATAAATAGTTTGGTCATTCCAAAGATTGTCTATTTAGCTAACATTACAGAGCCACCTCCTAAATTCATAAACAAGCTGAACAAGTTAATTAGAAGCTTTATATTTAAAAACACTATTAGGAGCACTAAGAACACTACACTCATTCAAAACAAAGAGGATGGGGGGATAAACTTACAAGATGTCAAAACAAAAATACATTCGCTAAGGCTAAAATTTGTAGGTCAAGTAGTTAGAAACCCGACAAACTTTCCATTGACAATTTACTATTATGGTATAAGATTAAGTAGTCTTCTTCCATTACACAATGATACTCCTCACTATTTTGGTACAGTCACTCATCCATTTTACAGGTCTATTTCCAGAATTTTACCTGGAAATAAACATTTAATACACAACAAAACCAAAGAATAATACACAACACTTAAAAAGCTGTTACACGAAAGTCTGGTGAATAGGATTAAGTGGGGGAGGGTTCTTGGGGTGACAGAATTCAAGGACACATTCATTAACCTACACAGCAAGCATATCCCACCAAAAGCTAGAGAGATAAGTTATAGACTTATCTTTGGGATGACCCCTATGGTTAGAAGACGAGCAAATGACCGTGCCTGTATATTATGCCTGCTTGAAAATGCTGACAATGAGAAACATATGTATTTGGAATGTCCATTATTCCTTCAAATTAGAAGTACTGTAAGGGACTTATTAGAAGCAAACTGTGGCAACTATGTAAATGTTAACTTGTCAATTGTATTAAACAAGCTGCCAAAACTAAAAAATAAAATGATACATAACTTTAACTTAATTATTGTTTCCGAATACAGGAACCTTGTTTGGGCTAGCTGGCTCAAAGCTCTACATAATAATAAGGTTTTTCATCCTAATCACTTAGAATTGACATTCAGAAAAATAATGGATTTTAGGGTAGAGAATTATCTAGTTTGATTTTCATATACTTGTACAATGCTCAGGTAGTTTTCCTGAAATGGGGTGATGGGGGTCAGGGATATTTGATATTGTGTTGATTGTTCTGGGGTAGAGGATACTTGTATCATTGTTGTGTCTTTTATGGATTCAATGGCCAGGATGGTTAGGTAGTATGTCTTTGATATTAAATAATGTTTCTGTTACTATTGTTGTATTTTTAGGTTAATCAATTTTCGATTGTTTATGATTTAATACTTGTGAATGATGAGAACTTACAAATAAAAACATATTTGAAAAAAAAAAAAAAAAAAAAGCCCACAAAAGAGGCAAGATGGCCCATACAAGAGGCACATTAAGCCCAAAAAAGAGGCAAAGAAAAGAAAAGAGGCCTAAGGCCCAAGGATTCCTATGATGATAAAGCTAAAATTGAATAGCGCAAATTCTGAGAATTCCTTTTTAAAAAAAAAAAAAAGGGAAAAGTTATTTTCGTTTGTTTGTTTGTTGAGGCTTTGAATAGGAGATTGGCCGTTACAAAACAATTAGATCCATTAAATAATCTCTCAATAACATTAGTTAGACCAGGTTCACATTTAACTTCCCATTCACCTATCCCTTTGTCTGTTGGACCGTTGGGGTACCACACAAGATGTCAACATTTCCTCTCTGTCCTTTGACTTTAGTTTAATTTTATTCCCTGACAGGCCTGACCATTCTTTTGTCTTCCCATCGCTTTCTCTGTCTTCTTCTTCATCTTTTTCTTGGTTCCCTGAGAGAGGTCTTTGAGAGCCCTGGGGACCTTTTCATGTGGTACTGTTCCCTGAGAGAGGTCTTTGAGAGCCCTGGGGACCTTTTCATGTGGTACTGTTCCCTGAGAGAGGTCTTTGAGAGCCCTGGGGACCTTTTCATGTGGTACTGTTCCCTGAGAGTGGTCTTTGAGAGCCCTGGGGACCTTTTCATGTGGTACTGTTCCCTGAGAGAGGTCTTTGAGAGCCCTGGGGACCTTTTCATGTGGTACTGTTCCCTGAGAGAGGTCTTTGAGAGCCCTGGACACCTTTTCATGTGGTACTGTTCCCTGAGAGAGGTCTTTGAGAGCCCTGGGGACCTTTTCATGTGGTACTGTTCCCTGAGAGAGGTCTTTGAGAGCCCTGGGGACCTTTTGATATGGTACTGTTCCCTGAGAGAGGTCTTTGAGAGCCCTGGGGACCTTTTCATGTGGCCATACAGTTTGAGTTTACGTGTTTTTTTTTGACAATGGTCAGCAGATTTTGTGGGGTCCATTTGCTGTATTAATCCTGTTTCTAATCTCTTCATTCGTGATGTGGACTTTGTAAGGGACACCTTTGATTTTTACTTTTTTACCTGCCTGAGTGGACCACACAAACTGTCTTTGTAACCTTGTTTTTTTAATTGATTCTTATTTTGTCGGGTAATAGAAATAATTCCTCAAAATTTAGCTTGATCCAGTAAAAACTTTTTACCAGACAGACTGACACACTGACTTAGTTGATATAAGCTTTGTAAAAAATATTTCTAATTGCAAAGATTTATTGTTGTTGGTCTAGATGTATTACATCTTTAATTACATGACTGATCCAACTAGTTCATACAATTACACTTCGTATAACGTTTGCTGTTTTTTTTAATATACATTTTTGTTTTTTCTTGTATATTATCTGATAACATAAACATTCGCCGCTCTATTTTATTTTATTATATTGTAATGATAACAATGTGGCGGTTTAATCACGAATGCATACAACACAATTGGCTACAGCAAATTCAAATGCTTTCTTGCACTTAACAGAACTGCCTAATGAACACTACTAATCTCTCTCTACAGTCCTGGACTTGTACAGCTAGATCTACATTATCGAGGATTCACATTCTACCTCACCGTCCTTACTGGTTGATGTTTATTTGTTTCTTGTTCTGATCTCAACTGATCTGTTCTTGTGTGTCAAAATGTCATGTGTCCAGGTCAGCTTGTGTGTGTGTACTGTGTTATCGTGAACTGTTTTGTCTATCTTGTGCAATAAAGCCTAGGATCAAGACAAGTCTTCCTGTAGTGTTTTATTAGGTTATTACACTGCCTTACTGTCCTGTACTGAATTGTCCTTTCTTACACACTGTCCCTCACCGTGAAGGTTTTCGATCACAGGGCCATAACACGGGTCATTAATGCGTGTATTAGCAGTACTGTCCTTTGTCCATCGACAGCCGTTGACATGTGTGATACGCCTAAGTCAGGTGTGTCAGTAGGTCGCACACACATTAACCCTATCAGTCCGCCAATGGAGTTACAACGAAATATATTAAAGTTCAAATTCCTAGCCTGCAGTGTTCTCATAGACTACCAGGTAGACTTGTTGCGTTCTTTATAAGTTGTTTCAACTCCTCCCTATTTACGTTTATAATTAATTGACATTTGTATGAGCTAATTGCAGAATACCACTAGATGAAAAGATTACATTGAAATATTAAGGTATTTTACTTAATCAGATAACATCCATTGTAGTTCAGCATTTAACGTCATTAATTGATTTTGAATAAATACAGTATTCGTTAACTTTGATTAACTTACCTCTTTTTTAAACACATATTTAAACATAGACAGACAAAGAAAAGCACATAACAAACATGTGATAGAAAAATACATTTTATTATTAATCATAAGAATATTTTATACGAGAAACACAAGAAACATGACTAATAGTTTCTTGAATTTTTAATTACTACACAGTTTTCCAAACGTTTTATGTTGGTCTGTTTTTCATTCACCGCTAAACCAAACTAATAAATACTGCAATGAGTTCATTTATGGTAATTTTTTTTTGCGTAATATTTTTCAAATCTCAAATTTATTAACATTCGTTGTACAAAGAAATTACTTTGCCTATTGTTGAAAAAAATATAAGATAATTAAATCATTCAGAAACTACATTGTATACTTGTTTTTATTTTGTGGCAAAAACTACTGGGTTAATTAGGGAGAATATTTAAATTTATCATTTATCTAAAGAGACCAATTCAAATCTGGAAGAATGGGTCGAAGCAGTGACGAATTACATTAAATTCTGTGAAAACATGTGTATCAGTACTAAGACTATTTAGATATGCAGATGTCGCCTGCCTATCGCACGCAAGCGGATCCAGAACTTTTGAGGGGGGGGGGGCGGGCATTTTTTTTCCAAACCCAAAGTCTAAGGCCCAGTAACCCATAAATTTATTTATTTCCTTATTAGGGGTGCATTGGATAGCACTTTTATTTAATTTGCCGCAGCAGAATATGGTGGAATAGTAAAATATGATATTCGGCCGGATCCGGAGACGGATACCTACATGTCTTGTAAATAGCTTGTGTTGCTGAAAGTTTAGCAAAACTGTTAAATAACATACCTTTATTCCTACTAATTTTTCTTCTTTTTATTTACTGATTGATGATGAAAGCTAAACATTATTTATTAACAGAAAGCCCTATCACAAACTAACCTGTGTATCATGAGTGCGAGTGTTATGGATGGTCGGTGATAGTACAAGTATATTTAACTAGTTACTAATGTAAAGTTAAATGCAATCTGGGTTGTATAGTAGACCTATTATTGAGATATATGTTTAGATCTACATACTACAGCTATAGAGATTAATAGCATTAGGAAAACCAATTCTAGAATAAAATCTCACCTAAATTAAACAAAATCAATTAAAAAAAACAGTCACAATCCACCTCAAACAAGTATGTTTTTAGTCATTTCCAGATCCTCCCTTAGTCAACCAGAGCCTGCCGAAGACTTGTTCTAAGAGTGCCTTTATTCCTTTCAAACCGTTTCAAGTGCCGCCATTCGAGCTGGCTCTTCTTTGAGTTCCTTCAATTCCAGCTCGTCTAGCCGTTTCACAGATGTCATTATGAAATAAGATCCTACTTGCATGGACGCCCGAAAGGGGTTCAGATGCACCCCCCCCCCTTTTTAGATTCTGAGAAGCCGAATTTTAGCCAACTTTTTTACACCTTCAAATCCATGAACTTCTTCTACATAGCAACTGTGGTACTTCAACTGAAGTACAGTTGTAAGAATAAGACTAATAACAATAATAATAATAATCTTTACTATCAAGAAGGAAATTTTCTACAATATAATGTTATGACTTTGCCATGCGCACCGCCATCCAAGATAGTGCAGAAAGAAGGTGCGCACTATCTGTGACTAAATAAGTCGGATGTTGACATGAGAGAGAGGACGATTACCGCCCAAGTAGAGAACCAATATGGAGATGCTGTACTCAAGGCAGATGCCCCTTTGTGTTTGTCATGTCTCCGTGTAAATAAACGACTATGTCTCGTTGAGTTGCCTCCCTTCAGTTATTATAATAAGCACTACATTTCACAAAACTAGCCTCGACTTATCAGGAAAATATGCAGACAATATACGTGCACCACCTCCCTGAATTCAGAGTAGCCTAATTTTAAACAATCTTTAGCACCTTCAAATCAATTAACTTCTTGAAAGTAGAAACTTAACCAGCAATGCCTCTACTTAAGTATAGTTTTAAGGATAAGCTATTATTGTAATAGACTAAAATAAGCTAATCAGGAGTTGATGGCCGACCATGTCTGTGAAATTTACTTCTCGAGAGACTAACTTTTCCCTTCGCAACTTGAGATGGAGTGACCTCTTCATTGCTGGTGGAAACCTGGGTGGTCAATTTGGAAGTGATGTCTACACATTAACAATCGCATCTCTTCCATAATGACCATATCTAAAGGCATAGAGAGCCATCGCAATATAGGGTTATGACGTAATGTTGATTGAGAGCTTGATTTTCTGTTAGGGTTCCTAAAACGATGCAAAAGCTGGAGTGTGAAGAACTCTCAACACTGTGTACGATAAGCGTTTATCGCCAGTTAGTCAATCGCAAAGAGAAGCGATTTTTTAGTAAAGTTATTGACAGCTTCGATAGCCACAGTTAGCGTTTGCAGTTCTTCATTTAAGAAATGTTGAGAGGCACGGGCCTAAACTTAACAAAGTGTGCAGTAAAGCTTGTTCGCTTGTTTAGTTGTTTTTTTTATAATTTTGCTTATTTCATGAAACAAGCATTTACAGTGCTCTTAAGTGCAAAAAAAAAGTGGGGGGGGAGTGCACACATTTTTTTTAAATAATCGTCGTAACTAGAAAGTAATAAGAAAGTTAAAGCTACGACTTAAGCCATAGGTTGCGACTTGCCCCCCTAAGAATTATTTATGCTGCTCAATAGCTTAACAAAATTAGGTCCTGAGGTTCAGGGAAAGTATCCCTAGAGTAGCGGTTCTCAACCTTTTTAGCTCGGCGACCCCTTTTTACAATGCCCCACTCTGCAGCTACCCCCGCCGCCCCTAACCGCAAAACTATTTTCGTTCATAAACAAAAAGTAATTTTTCCTTCTGTTTTAAAATGGAAATATCCATGTTGCATGTTGATAGGAAAAGCCTGACTTAGTGTGAGCAGTGTTCGGTCTATAACAAACTATATCACTACAATAATATTTTGACTGTCAGTTTGTTCCCTTTGTGCCCTATTAGATATTCTCGGGACAATTTTTGTAAGGTCACAACTACTGTCATCTTCTGCATCAAGTCTACTTCTTTTTTTAGACTCCATGACTAAAAAGATGAAAAATCAAGTTTCGTAAAAAAATTATTTGGAAATGGAGAAAACATCGCGATACAGACAAATTGGGATTGAGTGCAATCACTTGATCCAGAGTTGTGTTAGTGATATTAACGAGAAACCATTTTTAGCTACTTCCCTATTCATGAGTTTAATTAACTCTTTCTCTCTCCGGAACATCTTTAAGTTTGACTGTGAATGGACTTCTGGCAAGTGTAAAAAGGTATGTCAGGTAGATTTGGAAAGTAGGAAGAAATTTCTTCCCCAAGCATGCGCAAATGTTCTTTCACTGAAATTATTATTTTATCTGTTTGTCAAGTTCATTGTCAATTTTCTTATAGTGAGCAGATAAGATTGGCAACATGTATAAATTATTTTCATCTATTAGTGTTTGCAAATTTGAACTTTTATTTGGAAGGATCAGAGTGTTACAGACAAATCGAGCCATGTTACATTTGATCAATGCAGTTATGTTTTTAATTACTTGCGATTCTTGTGGCAGTGTCTTTGTTACTAATTTTTGTCGATGAATCACACAGTGAGTTTCGATAACTTATGATGACTCATTCTGTACCAAACTTTGAAATGCAGACCTACATACTTAGAAACTTGAAGAATCATCTTTGTTGAAAATTTAAATATATGCTTTTGTAATCATTCTTCGTGGTTTGCAAAAGAGAAACTCGTCTTTAAAATCGCAATCTTTTTAAATACACATCTTTACTTTGAAATACTGGGTATTTAGTCGAAAAAGTTCGGATTTTAAGTGTCCAAATGACTTTGCATTTATTTTGGCTACATAGATTTGACTCAAAGAAACCCATTACAAAAAACGCACTGGGTTTTTTTTCAATTTCCGCTTGAACTATTGAAGTAAAACCATATCGAAAGTATATTTTCTTTTCTTATCATTCATATGTGCGAGAACCATTGTCGAATGGTGATCTCTAAGAAAAACATGACCTTCAATAACAACATGTACTAGTAAACGAATAAGTATTATTAACTTAAACGAATTGGTTTTTCAATTTCGTTACTACGTCCCCATTTAATCATATGATTCCATAAAAATGTAAGGTTGCGGTATGCATTAGTTTACATTCATTTCAACTGTCAAAAATAGTTATAGTTTCAGATCATTCTGTTTCAGTTGTCGTATTTTATGCTACAATAACAATAACAAAAAAACTTTCAATGGTAAAAAATAAAACAATTTTGTACAATATCAAGTCTTTCAAGTTAGAATAGACAAAAATAATCCATATTTTCGATGGTATTAGGCGACCCTGGCAAATCGTGAATCGACCCCCAAAGGGGTCGCGACTCACAAGTTGAGAACCTCTGCCCTAGAGAAAGTCGAGTTTTAAGTCTAGGATATCAATTTTTAGCGGTCCCCGAAAGGGAAAAAAAACGCTATTAGTTTTGTGTGAAATGTCTGTCTGTCTGTCCCGTTTAGATCTCGTAAACTAGAAAAGATATTGAAAATCCGACATCACAATATATTAGACCATTCAAAGTTCTGATGCAACGGCTACTTTTTTTTTTTGAAAGCGAAAAAACTCATTTTTAAAATCAGTTATTAGGAGAAAAAGCTAATTAGTATGCATTATAATTAGACCTAAATTAAAACAAATAGTAATCTTGTAAATGTCATTTTCCTAACAATTTTATTATTTCGGAATTATTTTTTTTTTAGCACTCGATTAAGAGATTGAGCCTTTTTAAAACAATTAGATCAATTATTAGACAATCAGATTGGTCAGGGGAGTCGCGGCGGCTGAGAGGTAAAGCGCTTGGATTCTGAGCCGGGGTTCCCGGATTCGAATCCTGGTGAAGACATGGATTATTAACTTTGGAATCTTTGGGCGCCTCTGAGTCCACTCATTAGTTGGGGAAAAGTAAAGGCGGTTGGTCGTTGCAGGGCCGGTCTTAGGCCACTGCAACCTATGCGGTCGCGCTAATTCAGGGTGTAAATATTAAATTGCAAAATAAATACGAAAAACTCCTGGAAATCTCCTGAATGTATTAAAATCTCTTAAAAACTCTTTAAAATCTCCAGAAAAATAGACAAAATAGTCCTTTATGGGTGTCATTCATTGCGAAAAACGCCAATCCTACGCGTGATAAAAGGAAAAAAGGCATTGTCAGCTTTCATGTAATAATCGGGCGAATTTATACCTTAATCGCAAGTTCCAATACTTTATTTACTTTTATAGTCACTAGCATATAAATATGCTATTGGTTACAAGGTTCGTAAAGTACAGATCGCAATAATTAACTTAGTCGATTTACAAAATCTTAACTTTTATTTATTATCCTTATTCCTACACAGACTACACCCGCGCAATCAGTTTCGCATAGGGCCCCGCAATTGCTAGGATCGGCCCTGGGTCGTTGTGCTGGCTACATGACACCCTCGTTAAAGGTACGCCACAAAAACAGATGAACTTTACATCATCTGCCCTATAGACCACAAGGTCTGAAAGGGGAACTAGTTAGACAAGGTTCACATCTAACTTTACATTCACTTTCACATATCCTTTGATCTGCTGGACCGTTGGGGCACTACACAAAATCTGTTAACCTTCTTTCTTCATTCCTATCTCTCATTTATCTTTGATATAATTTCATTCGGATGTTCTTTCTGAAAATATTGAAGCCTGCCTGGGTGGACCACTTCGGGGGCCAATTTTTAGTTTGTGTTTCCACACAAACTGTCTTTTGTAACCTTGTTATTGCATAAGTCTGTGTCTATGTGGTCTAAAATATGTTTTATGCTGTTTTTTTTTAAAGCCTATGAGACAAAATTTGTATAACATTTCTTGAAAAATACAAAAAAAAGACAATTGGTTATGCCATCTCTTTTATAAACAAATCATTGTTTGACAATAGATGTTTGCTATCTTTTTTTATTCCTCATGATACCTAGATCGGTAAATCTTCCCATCAAAGACCCCTGGTTTTGCAGGTCAATTATATATTTGCAGTTGTCTAACCGCATGTATAAAGACGTACTGACGTGACCTCAACTGCGCGCGCGCTCTACTAGCAGAGCGCGCCCGGTCACTGTCTCTCTCCCCCGCTCTCTCTGCCTCTCCCTCTCTCTCTCTCTCGCCTCTTTTAGTAAATCTTATATCTATGTAATTTAGATATAGATCTAAATTTTTTAATACAAATTATTATTTAAATAATATTCATGTCTAGATTGTATTTAATGTCTTTAATCGGGAAATTTAATTAATATATTATTAATTAATTATACGTCTCTTTGCTAAAAAAAAAAAATCTAAGCGTGTGTTCTGTTTATTTTAAATACGTTTTTTCTGCCTTGGTTGTTTTTGTTTTTTTTAACAAAGTATGACTCTCCGTTTGAATCAATTTAACAGGATAATAATAAGCAAAGCATTAATTTAAAAAAAAAATTAATACCTAAGGATTAATTGCCATATTTTAGAAGATGTCATCATTTTTTTCTTATTAGCGGCCCCCGTAAGGGGAAAAAGCCGCTATTAGGTTTGTGCAAAATGTCCGTCTGTCTGTCTGTCCGTCTGTCACACTCAGACCTCGAAAACTAGAAGAGATTTAAAAAATATTATTTTATCATTAAATCCGGCTTGAAAGGTTTAGGTGCAACGGCTACTTTTGGTTTTCTAAAAGAAAACTGTTTAATTTATAAAATTAATTATGCAAGCGATTTTTTCATAAAAATATACCAATTCTAAAACAATTACGTAAATGTAAGGGAGGCAATGTTACAATATGCTAACAAAGATAAAAAACTCTTGTATATTTTCAGTATCACTAAGTCAAATATATTTATAAAATGTACAGGAAATGTTTACAACAAATATAAATAATACTTAAAGATGTTTTTTTCTGGTTAACTAGCTGCCAAAATTAAAAGAAAACATTTCTGTTTACTTATAAAGGCTAATAATGCACTTTGTATGTAAATATCATGCACATTTTTTAAAATGGACTTTTTAAGTATTGACTTTCGTGCAGTAGTGTAACGCTGTAGTGTTCTATGATTCTAAACTAATTCCTTAAACTTTTTTAAAAAATCCGAATAAAAGAAGTTTATTTTTGTGCGTTGTGTCTGTTGGTCGGTCTGTCCGTCACGATTAGATTAACAAATAACACTAGAGGTTATTGTAAATCTGATTTAACCTTTAATTTTTCATTCAGAAATATTGCAATAGTTTAAAGTATCTATAATAGATTGTTCCGGATGTTTTGTGAAAAACAAATCAATGCCAATGAATATTTGTTTGCTCTTCTAACTTATATTAGACTTTATTTCCATGCTTAAACGTTGCAAGAAACACATGATCTTTAATAATTTGTTCCGGTTTTTTAATGTAAATAGCATATAAATGCTAAATAAAAATATCTATACTGATTTATATTTCATTATTATCAATGTAGCCTCGCCCACGTCACCGAGTGCGTCAATGCTTCTATGTTTGTTTCCTGTGGTTTCCACTTTGGCAATAAATCGGTCTTCAGTTATGTGAATGAGTTCCATCTTTCGCAGTGTTGATAATCCTATCAGGCATGTTAGATCATTTGGTACTACCAAATACTCTACATTGAATTTCTCATTGGTCTTTAGATTGGTGGTCACCAACGTAGCTTTTCCTTTTGGCTCAATTACCGTCTACATAGTTAAAGACCAACTGAAGAGGCTTTTTCGAAATTGAGATAGTGATTGATTTAGATAGTAGATAGCATCAAAGTTAGTTTCTTAAATGTTGAGATTTTAGTATAGCCTATTTATATTAGAAAAAGTAATTTGAAAGTGTAAAAAATAACGAGATTTGAAAATCAGCTTCAATGGCCGAAAGCGGATGTGACGTCTTGTAACGGACTGAGAAGATGTAAATAAAAAAAGACGTGTCTGGATACGTTATTGACCGAGATTCAGATGATACACTTTTCTAAATCTAAATGATACTTATCTTGGGATGCACCAAAATGCCATGAAGATAACTCTTCTACTTTTTCAAAATATATTATAGAGCAGACTATTTAATTAATATAATTATAGATAGATAGGACTACTAGTACTAGGACTGTAGGACTAGTCTAGTCAGTCTAGATCTAGAATCTATATAATCTTCTATAATTAAGTATACTATAAGTCTATTATAATTTTTATTATAACAAAACTAAATGGCAAGATCTATCTATCTCTAATTCTAGCTAGGCCTTCTAACACTTTTACTAGTCACTCACTAGATCTAGTTTATAATACTCGATAATAAACTTATAATACTAATAGATAGTTTCATAAACTACTATTAACTAGTAGATCTAGAGTAATCTAGACTAGCCTCTATCATACTCTATGTTAAGTCTAAGCCCAGTCGCCAACATTTTTTTAATGCTTGAATTTGTATATCTCTGTAATAGTAAGACCTAGTGAGTAGTGTCCTGGCTTAAAGATTATTCATAAATATTAAATATAATATTTTATTAGTCAAGGACTAAACCTAAAGCCTAACTAAGCTAAATCTATATAGAATTAAGAATATATTTATAATAGATCTAATATATCCCTTTACTAGCCCTTACTATACTTATTAATAAGGCTAGACTTTAGATCTAAAAAATAATAAGTCATCATTTATATTGGTAATATTAAATACAGATCTATACTGAACACATGTGACATGTCTTTAAGTATTAAACTTAAACAGGGCCGGTCCTAACAATTGCGGAGCCCTATGTGAAACTGATTGTGCGGGAATAAGGAGGATAATAAGTTTAAATTAAGATTTTGTATTTAAAAAAATTCGACTTTGAATTTTATTCAATCTTTACTAAATAAAGATTACGATCAAATTAACTTTAATTTACGAATTTTGCAACCTATGGCATATATGCCAGTCACTATTAAAGTAAATAAAGTATGGAAGCTTCCGATTAAAGTGAAAATTTGCCTGACTATTACATTTTATTACATGAAAGCTGACAATGCCTTTTTTCTTTTATCGAGCGTAGGATTAGCATTTTTCGTAATGACTGACACAAACAAATTACAATTTTGTCTATTTTTCAGGAGATTTTTATGAGCTTTCATGAGATTTCCAGGTTTTATATATACCGGTATATATATATATATATATATATTGCAATTTAAAAATTGCACCTAGAATTAGCGCGGGGGCCTATGAAAGTGCAGGGCCCACTGAGACCGCATAGTTCTTAATTATATTAGATTGTCTAGACCTAGAGTAGAGTAATTTATTATTATTAAGAACAATAAGAGTTAGATGTTAATGTTAGATCAGATAATCAGTATAACATATAATATAATATATATATATATGTATACATAATTAAGTATAAATGTTAATAAATAAATGTTTAAAAATCTATTTTACAGAAAACAAATATGACATGTGGCATACAGACAAGTTTACTAGATTGATCTTTCATCATTTTGAAAATACAAGAACAGTTAATATTCCCTGTTTCTATTGTGAATCAAATCACAGAAACATTCTACAATTTTATTTTATATAATAAATACCAATAAAAGTAAATACAAAATCACAATTTAATAGAGTTCTTTATTATACACACAACATTATTTAGATCTGTTCCTTTTTACCTGCTAGGTTTAGACAAAGTTTCGAATCAGGATTTAATATTATTATATCATAGCCCAAAACTCCAGCAGGATGTTAGTTAATGGCAGTGGTCAATGTTTGAACCTGATACCACAGAGAAGACATTTTGGAGCGCAAACCACACAACTTTCTGCGTTTCAAATTTTGATCATTTCTATGTTATTGCAGATTTTAATGTCCATTTCAATGATGACTTGATCTGTAAAGGGGTTACATTTTTAAAAAATAAGAGTTGGATCTCATTCTTCGAATGATGCTATTTATTAGAAATTGCAACGTGGAATACATGTTAGAGGCCAAAAGAAATTCTACTGCCGAGGGAAGACGTAGACGTCGTAAAGAACATTTCAATTGACCACCAGCTGAAAATGGTTATGTCTTCGCTGGAGGCGGCAAAATATCTAGTTTGCAGATAGGGCTTCGTAGCCATGGAAAATACTGCATTCCTCTTTAATCTTTCGACTCGACTGCCAGCCTTATTTATTAAACACTTTACGTTTTGAATAGTTCTGCATTTTTTAATAACGGTAAAAAAATATATATATTCAGTGATTAACTGGCAATAATTGGGTTGCTAAAATTTAATAAAATGAGTTGCATAACTACATCAACAGTAGCCTATATGCATTACTTAGTATTATATTATACTTCTTTTCCAGTAGGATAATCTCTTTCATTTTTAGTCTAAACACAATTTAAAACTTTGTTACAGTTACAGATTAACTTGCTAACTTAACTATCTAATGATTCTATTCCAATCCACAAATTAATGAAGCGTGAGATAAATGAAAATTCTACAATTTTGACATATAAATTTATAGAACTATTTAAGTATATAGGTCCGAATATACGAACATATTTAAGTACGAGTGTAACAATATCCATATTTCGTATATTAATAATATTATAGAATTGGTCGATCTAGGTCTAATTTTTGTCTTATAGATTATTTTTTTAGAAATTTAGATCTAGTAGATCTATATCAGACTACTTTTAAGTCTAGGTTAAGGTTAAAGCTATTTGTTAGTGTTGTAAGGGGTGGTGACTCTAGATTCAAGCTAAATATAATCGTGTACTACAATAACTACATTGAATGAGCTCAACATTGTAATTAATGTTGTTTTTTCCCATATTGGGCCTATTTAGGGACGACTATAGGTTAATAATCACTATTAAGTGTATAGATAGAGTATATAATTTTAAACTTTGTTTTTTCTAGATCTAGGCCCAGCACCTCCATCGGATCAGTCTAGATAGATCTATATAGATATGTCTAATCTCTAAATATCCAATACCACTATTACTAAATCTAGACTTTATCTAATTGAATTTAGATCTAAATTTAGGTCTACTTCATACATCATTAATGATCTGAGAAAAGAAGATCTAGCTCTTGGTCAAAAGCAGTAGATCTAAAACTAGAATAAGCCTGAAGCAGTAACAAAGCCATAAGTTGCGTAACTTGACTAAAACAAAACATATGAACTGAGGCGCGCAGTACTGCGTGGGCTGAAACGCTGCTCGCTTGACTAGACCAAGAATAAGCCGACAACCAGTAGATCTAACATGTAAAGCCATAAATTGCGTGATTTGTCCTAATTTCCCCAACTCTAACATCCACCTTTTATACATTGGTGTGTTTTAGTCGCATTTTTTTTAGAAACTGGCATTCCTATCAAAAGGAACAGGGAAACACGCTAAGCCATAAACTGAATAATTTTACCTAGTTTCCCCAAAACGTCATCGACCTTGGTTGTCTGGGAGATACTGATCTCGAATGGCTTCGAGATTGTAAAATAATGAAATATAATAGTCCCTAAAACTCTCATTAAATTGCTTATATCTAAATAATTACAAAGAATATATGTCTAATATTTCGTGTGTATGTTTTTTTAAGCATTATGCAACTAAAAAAAGTATTGCACCGGTTTCCGCGTCTGACCCCAAAACCTCTTCAGTTGGTGTTTAATCTCCTGACGTCGGTACTATCTGGTCTGGGCACACATATTTTTCGTTTAAGGTATTGACGTCGGCGGCACTGTCCACTTGAAATCTGACTCTTTGGTTGTTGATCATCATGACGGCAGTCATCCTATGCTTTTTGGGGCCATTCATTGCCATTACCCATTCAGTTTTTAGTGTAACTTCATCTTCTTCTGTGTCTGAGTCTATAATGCTCTGTGTGTTTGCTTGAATAATGCTGTATATTTTCTTTTTGCAGACTGAGGCAAAATGATTCCTGCCTCCACAAATGTGTCACGATTTTCCCCAGGCTGAACATTTTCCTTTATGTATTCATGGTCACCCTTGCAAAATGTACATGTTTGACTTGGCCACTTGCCACTCTGTTGATATTCCTTTCTGTATTTTGGACCTGACTTAGATGTTGAGATTCTTTCAATCATTTGGTGGGTCCAAAGGTTCGTTTCTTCCTTCTCTGATATCCTTCATTTGACTTTGTGGTCTTTCATCTATCTCCTACACACATCTATGTATTTCTGTAGGGTTAGTTTATTGTCTTGCAACAGTTTCTTCCTTCTCTGATATCCTTCATTTGACTTTGTGACCTTTCATCTATCTCCTACACACATCTATGCATTTCTGTAGGGTTAGTTTATTGTCTTGCAACAGTTTCCTCCTTCTCTGATATCCTTCATTTGACTTTGTGACCTTTCATCTATCTCCTACACACATTTATGTATTTCTGTAGGGTTAGTTTATTGTCTTGCAACAGTTTCATCTTCAAGTGTTCACTTCTAACCCCTAAGATAATTCGGTCCCTTGTGCATGGGCACAACTCTTCCTAATATATAACATTCCATCAACACGTACTTAGCCACTGTGTATCAGGCTAGGACGACTTTTACACACCTGACATCCATAGGCTTACTATCGTTCCGTTTTGTAACAGTTACTGAAACCACGAATAAAATAATTAATAAGTTAAGAAAGATGTTTCTAACATACGTTGTTTGCATTTGTTGTTTCTTACGTACGTTTTTTGCACAATAAAATAAAACAAAGATGTGCATGTTTGCGTGTGTGTATTTTGCCTTGTATTAAAACCTTTAGAAAGAAAGCTAATTTCATTGTTTAATTTTTTGACTTAATAAATAACGGAAAACCTTACAGTAAATTTTAAAATCGCATTAAAGAAATTGAATAATAGTACCGCAGTTAGATCTACCAAACAAAGAAATAATATGCTGGAGTGTAAAAAAAAAAACAAACCTTAACCTCTGTAACTAGTGGGCTGGTATGATTTATCTGTATGCTTCACTGACCATGTTAATGTGTTTTCTCTTTTGACTGACCACCCAACACTATTGCGTGCGTATGCCCAAGGAAAAATACAATGCGTGATGGTTAACACAAACAACTATACACACTACACTAAGACTACATGTGTAGGCTCACTACGTATATCTGACCAGGTTGTTGGTCTGAAATTCATGAACACATACATCCAACCACTATACAAGGCAGATTGCACTTTACTTATGAGAGATTTACATTTAAATATATACTAACATTATTTACATTGACCTTCCTACACACATCCTTTACAATTGGTGGCATCGTACATACACACAGACTCACTCATGCTATACAGATTTTTATAAATACTGTTAAGCTTGAATAAATCAATCAGTAACAGAGTTTAAAACAATAAGGTATATAAAAGAAAACAAAATAAAACCAACCAATATAGGTATGTTATTTAACAGTTTCGTAAAATGTTCAGCAACACAAGCTATTTACATGACACTTAGGAGCCGGATACCAAAAAAGTACTATCCGGTGCACACCTAATATATATATATATAAATATATATATATATATAAATATATATATATATATAAATATATATATATATATATATAAATATATATATATATATATATATATATATATATATATATATATATATATATATATATATATATATATATATATATATATATATATATATATATATATATATACACTTGTATCTTCCAAAACCTGTTTTCAGTCATGGACAATTGCATTATGCTCTTTCCAGAGTTGCTTCTTATATATAATTAGCACTTCTAACTTTTGCTTTTTTGTACATTTACTAAATAACATTAATATAATTAATAGTTTTAAAACTATTTTATTTTCTTTATATTTATTTACAGGCTCATCAGCTTGCCGCAGAGATATTATGGCTGAGGTAACCTTAAAAATTTAAGCCTCATTACACATCAATGTTATCTGATGAAAATGTTAAATCTTTAAAGAGTAACTGAATTTAGACCTAATGGTGACATTTCACAGTGAAAGAAGAGTGTGTCAACCATGTTGGTAAAAGAATTGGATCTGCACTTCGAAATCAAGTTGCTGAATGTAGTAGAAAAGGTACTTCTCTTGGAGGCAAAGGGCATAGTAAACTAACATCAAACACTATAAAATGTTAGCACTTTATTACTCTAGAGCCATTAGAAAGCACAAAAATGTTTCCTATATGCAGAAAGCTATAATGGCATCTCTTTATCATTGCTATTCAACTGACAAATCACCGAAACATAAATCGTGGTTCTTCTACAATGCTGCTATTGCTAAAAATGAGACTCCTGGTCCACATAGCAAGCTTCTCTGCACTCTTCTAAACCATAAGCTACTATAACTTGAAACCAATTTATAAATTCCTCTCCGAACCAGCCCTCCTACAACTTTGTTTGCTAGGTGCTACCCAAAACGCCAAGGAGTCATTCCATTCCAAGATTTGGAGTACTTGCGATAAAAAGAAATTTTCTTCTTTGAACAAAGTAACAAAGTAACATTTTCAGTGATATTTTCTAATTTTGACTTCTTTGGTATTGCTGCATCAAAAATAATAAAATCTGCAAAAACACGTTTCATGGTGATAGTCTGAATTTAAAAAGTAAACTAAATTGAATCTCTTTCCTTTTTTTTCTCAATAGCTTATGGATTGTGAGGATTGACCTGATTGTACAGTAACTAGAGTAAAAAAAATGTATCTGCTTCCACTTAGAAAGACAAACAGCAAAGTAAAGTGCTATAGTACTCATAGAAAGAGTGTGGTGGCTAACTGGTAAAGCGCTTGGCTTCCGAACCTAGGGTCCTGGGTTCGAATCTCTGCGAAGACTGGGATTTAGAATTTCGGTATTTTAGGGCACCCCTGAGTTCACCCAACTCTGATGGGTACCTGACATTAGTTGGGGAAAAGTAAAGGTGGTAGATTGTTGTTCTTGCCACATGACACCCTGCTCATTAACCGTAGGCCACAGAAAATGATGACCTTAAGATCGCTAGGTCTGTAAGGGGAACTTTACTTTTACGGCTTAGATTTTGGTCATTTAGTCTCTTGTGTCTTTGACTTATGAAAACATAATTCAACAAAAAATTATCAGTTCACACATTTCAAGATGAGGAAAAGTGCATTATTTAAAAAAATACTATAAAACTGAAAAGCATCGTAAAAATTATTTCTTGTATTATACAGCATGCTCAGTGTGCTGAGGTCAAATCTCATTTGTGGACTTGTGCGAAAAGGGAGCATGCAAACTCAAGCCTAGGGGTGCCACTCAGCCAAACAATTCATGTTGACATAAACTAAAGAAATCTGGAGCTAAATTTTATTTTAGAAGTGAACACACAGGTCAAGGGATAGACATGAAGCTATAACATCTGAAGAAAATATATATGCCCTTATGTTTTTTACAAATATGTGTAGGCAACCCATTCATTACTCACTCCATCTTTTTATAAGTCCAGTTTTTTTTATTAAGAAATGACATTTTGGATAATATTCTAATTGTGTTTATGAGAATTTTTTAAAATAGTCATCATCAGTATTTAATGTTTTATTTAAAAAATATTAGATTTACAAACAGATAAAAGTCATACAAACATTAATTGTTTTTTTTAACATGTATCATTTCGTATAAATGATTAAGCTTAATAGTGATCTGAACAGTATGATTCCCGTACTTATATTATTTTTGTAAAAAAAAAACTTTTATTTTACTACTTTGACAAATAATAAATAGCTTTATTCTATTTAATATAGAAAATAAAGTTTTCCTATAATCTAGTAAAAAATTATAAAAGTATAAAAAGATTTAATTAAATAAAAAGATTAATTGTTCAGAGAGCATACCTTTTTAATTAATATTTGTTTTTACCATTGCCACATTGGCATAGTTAGTAAAAATAATCTCTGGGAAATTTATTAAATTATTATTGCCTTTCTACAGGAATGTATCTTTAGCTTGGATGAAAATGTAAGTTGCTAAAATTTTAATAGTCTGAAAAAATGGTCCCAACAAATGGAATAATTCTATCATTTATTGTGACAAGTGAATTTTGAATAATGATGTGATTTATGTAATTGTAATAAGTTATCAGTCATATGTTATTTAAAGCAGACGGTACTGTTTTTTTCAAATCCTTTTCTTAGCTTATCTTATATAATACAGACGTTACTTCAAAAAGAGAAGATGATTACTTCCTACGCGTCATGCATTTAGTCATGCATATTAACCAATGACTTAAATTCTGCCAAGTCACTGGTTTTTCTGGCTAGCTCAGGCAACCCATTCCATGCTCTAATAGCACTAGGGAAGAAGGAGTATTTGTACAAATTTGTCCTAGCATATGGGACGAGGAATGTGCCTTTATTTTTGTGTCTTTCAGAGTATTTTATTAAATTTTGTTTTTGTATTTGAAGATTATGGTTCAGTGTTTTATGTATAATTGCTACTTTACTTTTGAGTGTTCTGTCCTGAAGGCTTTCTAAATTTAGTGATTTTACTATAGGTGTTACTCTAGTCAAATGTGAATATTCATTTGTTATGAATCTCACTGCTCTATTTTGTGTTTGTTCCAGTTTCTTAATGTTTTCTTGAGTTGAGGGGTCCCACACGGTGGATGCATATTCTGTTATTGGCCTAACCAAGGTTAAATAACATTTTAGTTTTAAGTTCTTATTTGATTTATAGAAATTTCTTTTAATAAATCCTAATGCTTTGTTTGATTTTTTTAATAGTTTCATCAATATGTGGATTCCATGCCAGTTTTTCATTTAATATAACACTTAGGAATTTTGCGTTTTTAGTCTGTGTTACTGGTTTGCCATGAATAAGATAAGTGGAATTAATTTGTTTTAGTTTTTTTGTTACTCTTAACAACTGACATTTTTCTGGGTGGAAAGACATGCTCCAATTTGATTCCCATTTCTGTAATTCATCTAATTCTCATTGTAAAATGTCTGTGTCTTGTTTTGTTTTTATTGTTCTATATATTATGCAATCGTCTGCAAATAATCTGACTTTTGTTCCTGAACTAATGCAATTTGGTAAATCATTTATGTAAATTAAAAATAGTAGTGGACCCAAGACTGTTCCTTGAGGTACACCTGAGTTTACTGTTATTGGTGTTGCTTTAGAGCCATTTATTATTACAGTTTGTTCTCTCCCTATCAGAAAATCTTTAATCCACTGATGCAGTGGACCATTAATGCCGAAATATTTTAATTTTTTAAGCAAACTATGGTGGTGAACTTTGTCAAAAGCCTTAGAAAAATCTTAAGATAGCATCTATTTGTTCACTATTATCTAGACCTTTTGAAAAATCATCAATAAGTACTATTAGTTGTGTTTCACATGATCTATATTTCCTAAAGCCATGTTGGTATGGTGTGAGGACATTTTGTTTGTCTAAGTGGTTTATGATGTTGCTACATATTATGTGTTCTAGGATTTTACATGTGATGCTGGTAAGTGATACTGGTCTGTAGTTTCCTGGATCAGATTTTTCTCCTTTTTTAAATAGGGGGGGGTGACATTAGCTTCTTTCCAGTCCTTCGGTACTCTGCCCTGGTTAAGCGATGCCTGAAAGAGTATTTTGAACACTGGGGCTAGCTCATTGCTTAGTTCTTTGAGTAATCTAGCTGGAATATTATCAGGTCCAGACGCTTTATTTGGTTTGGTGTTGGCTAATAGTTTTTTAATTCCATTTTCTTGTACTACTAAATCTTCTATGTTGTCTACTTGGTTCAAATTAAGAAATATGTCTTTGTCTCCTGGGGCTGAGAATGCTGATGCAAAGTATTTGTTTAGGATGTTTGCTTTAGTTTCATTATCATTATGTATTATGTTATGTTCATCTTTTAATGGCGCTATGCCTGTTGTTTCCATTTTCTTAGACTTAATGTATGACCATAGGTTTTTGTTGTTATCTTTAGATATTACATTGTTTATGTATTCACTCTGCAGCTGTCTGCTTACTTTTTGGGTTAGGTGTTTAATTTTTAAATACTTTTTGTAAACTCTTTCTGCCTTGGTTTCTTTAAATTTTCTATATAGGTTTTCCTTCTGTTTACAAAGCTTCTTTAGTCTATTATTAAACTAGCATTTATTTATTTTGTTTGATGTGTATTTAGTTGGTATATGATTTTCTATAATGCTTTTAAGTCATCGACTGGTTGGTTAATGTCTTTTTCTAATAAGAATGTTTGTTGAAAGTTTAATGCAGCTTGGTGTAATTGTGTTAGGTTACATTTATTCCAGAGTAAGATTTTTCTTTTGCATTTTGTATTGGCTACTGCTTTTATCTGACTGTGTATTTTTATGATCTCATGGTCTGATAGACCAGGGATAATATCATAATCAACTATTAATCCAGGTCTGTTGGTTAAGAAGAGATCTAATGTGTTTTTTAATCTAGTTGGCTTTTTAATGATTTGATCTAAACTTAGGTTGTGTAAAGTTTCTATGAAAAGCTCATTTATGTCCTTAAGGTTTTGGTGTTTATCTATGGTTAGTGTTTTCCAATTTATATCAGGTAGGTTGAAGTCACCCATAATCCAAAAAATAGCATTTTTATTTGTCTCTTTTAGTGTAGTAATCTGATTACATAGTTCCTGCATGTATTCTAGACTAGAATTTGGTGGTCTTTAAATGCTAGTGAGCTAGTAAGCTTGATACAGTTTACTCTTGTAGTTATAAAAATAAAATGTTTGATAATTGAGTCTCTTACAAGTTTTCCAAGTTGTGTAACTATTTATGAAATATTATACATTAAACAAATATATATTTAAAAAATATTTTCAAATAACTTTGCCAAAAAATATTAATATTACTAAGAACAATATTATCTTCAATTTTTTTTAATTAACACAATATCTCCTGAAGAGATTTCATCAATTATAGCAGTTTCAGTATCATTTTAGCAAGGACTACATACTATTCATGAGGAAACAGCAATACTGGTAGGTATTATGGAGCACAACTCAATGAATCTCAGGCACTGGACAAATTCCTAGTACTGTTGTATTTTGGTGGAATAGAAACAACATACATTATATTCACAATAATTCGCCAATTCAATGTTAGTTGCATACATATATTATACCAAACTTCCATTCCGGTATGTTGAAATCCTGTATGGATACAATCAATTCAGAAAACTTTTAACAAAACAGTTATTTAAAAAGTAAATAAGGACACGCGTTTTACATATGCTATAAGAATTTATAATGAAACAAAAATAGAGGCAAATTAAAAATAGAAAAAAAAATACTAAATAATAAAATAATATATAATCTTCAAAACTTTATTCAGTTATATTATGAACATTAATTAATTTATTAACTACACTTTGAAGTTTTAAAAACCTGAAATGTAGTGATGGGAACATGTGACGAGATGTTTAAATAATTATTTTTGACTCGTTTATAAAGTCTAGGGGAAATTTTATTATTTTGAACAGGCATACCGCAACTAACAGTAAGAACAGACCACTACATATTAAGTTTATAAATTAAAATGATTTAAAGACTTAAAGTTTACACAAGATAATTAGAAATAAAAAAAATATAATCGAGAAGTGAAATGGGCATATTAATTTCTAATAAAATTTCTCATCATGGATTGCTGATTGGTGAGTGATTGGAAGAGTGTTCCTAAGCCTGACTACTTATATTCTTAGCTGCTATCCCGTGTGTTGTCTTCTGGCGGTCGTAGGACTGGCACTCAGAAGGATGAGTCACCCGGCTCTGTCTTGTGGTGTCGTCTGTGCTATAGGCAAGCTGGCGCTAGGGTTAAGCAGCTGCCTGTTTAGCAGTTGAGAGGGTTGGTGCTGCAGACTAAGTTTGCTGTAGAACGATCTCTCAGCTGTGGTCTCTAGCTCGTAGATGGCCGTGCTAACTTATACCAGTTTATATGGGCCGGGTACTGGGCAATTGATACTGGTTTGTAGGCACTATGGACACTGGGTGATAATTTACGGCCAAGGACAGTAGGCAATGCCTTTTGCTGACAGTTATGTAATTGGGTTGGGTATCTGTTGTGGTCGGCTTTGGTTACAGCTTTAAGTGGAGATCTGGTAGTTATAGCAACAGCAAGCAGTTACGGATACAGCAACCAGGTACAGCAATCAGTACAGCAACCAGGCTGGGGATAAGACAGACAATTAGGAATCTCCTAAAAACATTGAGCAGGGATTCCCACATGCCTTGCAATCAATAAGATGTAGGCATTGGTATCAATCCCAATAATGCATTTAAAACAACTAGCATGATATCTTAAAGTATGCATAAGTTGATAATAAGCTAAATACACGGGAGTTAACCACAATATTTGTGTTATCGTACAATGTAGGATAATACTAGTCAAGATTCATCCATTGAACGTGATTACGTCCATAAGTAATCAGTTATAGTAAAATGGGGAATGAGCATATTATATTCTAAAGGATAAGATCAAAACAAAATACTAGGGATCGAGATGCAATGATAAGGGTTAGATATATTTAATCAAAATTAAACTCATCCAAGGAACAATAATTTTACAAGTGTGTGAGACATAATAATATGTATCAGGGATATACAATAGGAATGTAAAATAATTAATTTAGAGCAATGTGATCTAAGTTCTTAGACAGTACTTAGATTCATGGAAGCTATCGTTTACAATAATCACTCAGATTCAGATATGGTCAAAATAAAAGAAATCAAATACACTAAGGGGCAGATAACTGCGGTTACAAATGCAGTCAACCGTAGTAGCATTAATGATACTACATTAAGATGTAGTATCGATATAAAATAGTACAATGTACATACATAATAAAGTCTGAAGGTAATGACGGGGAGCGTGGTTGTGAACTCACACATTCCTATAAGATAAAATAAGTATAGTAAAATATTTACACTCACCCGTTTGTCCCTAATGAAACCTCACAAAATAAACTTCCTAACACAGGACATATAGTTGAAGCTAGGTGCTGAAACAAATGATACATGCATATATTAAACATAAATGAATAACAGCACCAGGGACCAAGTTTTTAAGAGAGAAAGTAGTGAATTAAAATGCTACGAAAATAAGGGCATGCGCCGACCGAGGCTCGAACCTGTGACTCCAGATTCGACACCACCGCCTAGCGATAACGCACCAAGCGAAACTAACCTCTAGACCATCGGAATGTCCAAAAAAACATTCTTCTGATCCAGAGTCATTTCGCACGTATGCAAATTACCACCCCAGTGGTCGGAATGTCCAAAATAACATTCTTCTGATCCAGAGTCATTTCGCACGTATGCAAATTACCACCCCAGTGGTCAAAGGTCACAAGCCCCAGCTAGCCCCTCCCCCACCAATGACTCTGGATCAAAAGAATGTTTTTTTGGACATTCCGATGGTCTAGAGGTTAGTTTCGCTTGGTGCGTTATCGCTAGGCGGTGGTGTCGAATCCGGAGTCACAGGTTCGAGCCTCGGTCGGCGCATGCCCTTATTTTCGTAGCATGTTAATTCATTACTTTCTCTCTTAAAAACTTGGTCCCTGGTGCTGTTATTCATTTATGTTTAATATATGTATGTAACACAGGACACTGTCAGAATTCGAACTTAAAATCCATCGGTCTTTCGCTATATTTAGATGGGACTTTTTGTTTAACGGGTGGGGAAGAAAGCTAGGTGATTTTCTCACATGTATCTGTATACGAAGATGTCAGGCGTCAGGTCAGATTTATGGTCAATATTCGTTGCCTACCTTGAGAATAGGAAATTAAGTGAATATGTATCTGTCCAGCCCGAGTAATACTATTCCTATGGCGGCGCATATCCTCCTACGGGGGAGGGGGAGGGGAGAGAAGGTGTGAATAGTTTTTAAACCGCTGTGTGTAGCGCTGGTGCAGCGCCATTGTGTGCTGGTCACTTGTACAGCGGTCAACAATTAAAACTTAGCCTTAGAGACGCTGGTATCTGGAAATTTAGGCACCGGAAATTTAGGTACCGAATAATTAGGCACTTTTTGACAAGGCGGATAATTAGGCACTGGATAATTAGGCACTCTTTAATAAGCGCCCTTAATTTTGAAAATAATTTTAAAATGTTAACGTATATTTTATCCTTAGGCTATGGGTTATCGGTGACATTATAATAAATAGCAAACTAGAACGATTCTAACTAAAGAAAAGCTGACAAAATGGGAAGAAAAAGACAATCATAAGAATGTGTGGAAACAAATGACTCCTAAGTCATTATATAATATAGACATCACAGGATTCAGGGGAGGGGAGGTAGAGATGATTCTCCGCTCATTGCTTCAGTCCATCACCAGCCCCTAAAAAGTTGACTGGTGAGGTTTTTTTTAATTGATGATTATGCAATCTGTGAGCGCCACTTGGTTGTAGAAAGAAAACAACTTAACGAACAGGAAAAACACTACAGTAGTCTGTATCAAAAGCTTTCGAACATTGAGACTTAGTAGTCACAGAAGCAGCTTTTATACAGTGGCCTGCTGAAAGAGGCCACTAACACTGGACCACAAATTGACTTTGATGTAGCTGGATAAAAGCGTTTATAGCATCGGCATGATATTTCGCATGTCGCGGAAAAGACTCGATACCTTTCGAACCCAGGAGTCGCATAGGATCAACAGGTGGACACAATTTCTTTTGAGATACCCGCCCGTGTAAAGGAGCCTGATTCATTGTTTTATCATAAATTGTCAACATAATCATCATATTAAGAACTTTAAAGATTTTCAATGAAAAGAGACCACTATTCCAAAAATTAATACAGAAATTTTCATCTCATCTGTCTTTTCCATAAACTCTATTTTTTAAATTTCAAAACATTATATTTTCTCGCAATTTCTAGCCATTTTGAAATGTCCAACCATATGTATTTTATACAAATATTATAGCACATAAATTTGCATATATTGAATATATGCGTAGGTATAGTTAAAAATTAATTACCACAAAAAACAATTTGAAGGAAGTAACACACCTATACACTCACACAATAGATCTTCCTAAAGAGGTTGATAATAGAGATTAATGCTGTTATAAAAAAAATGAATACTACGTTAGTTTATTAACATATCTAATCCCTATAAGTAACGCAAGCAAAGCCTCCTCCTCATTCCCATACTCTTTTTAAGGAGACAAGTTTCTCCAGACTTCCAATTTAGCACATATGCTGTTCCATACCCTTGACCCTAGTGTGTAGCCTTAAGATTCACTAAGTGACTTTTACGACCAAGCTTACATCTATCTTCGAGAAATCCTCTCCCTTAAGTGGGAGTGTGTGCCCCCACCCCACCCCCGCCTATCCCATTTTAAAAGTACGACCCCTCCCTTTCCCACAAGCAGAGGGCGATTGCGATTATATTTATCGCCAACACTCCCCGACATAATAAAAATATTTTATAATACTTTTAAATCTAAATTATTTACATTAGTAACTAAATATTTACACAAATTGCATAACCATCAATTTTAAAAAACTCACCAGTCAACCTTAGGGGTTGGTGATAGACGGAAGCAATGAGCGGAGAATCCTCTCTACCTCCCCTCCCCTGAATGCTGTGATGTCTATATTATATAATGACTCAGGAGTCATTTTTCCACACATTCTCATGATTGTCATTTTTCCCCATTTTGTGAGCTTTTCTTTAGTTAGAATCGTTCTAGTTGCTATTTATTATAACGTCACTGATAGCCCATAGCCTAAGGATAAAATATACGTTAACATTTTAAAATGATTTTCAAAATTAAGGACGCTTATTCAAGAGTGCCTAATTATCCGGTGCCTAATTATCCGCCTTCTCAAAAAGTGCCTAATTATCCGGTGCCTTAATTTCCGGGTGCCTAATTATCCGGGTGCCAAAATTTCCGGGTGCCTAAATATCCGGTGCCTAAATATCCGTAAATATGCGGTGCCTAAATATCCGTAAATATGCGGTGCCTAAATATCCGGTGCCTAAATTTCCTAAATTCAGAGACGAACACCATCAGGACTTCTCTCTCTGGTCTGGGCAGCTGGGCAAATGTCAGCTGGTTGTAGACCTTTCCGATGGGTTTCTTATAGTTTGCGTTCTCCCTGCAAAGCTCGACAGACGTTGTCTTGTTCTATCTAGCTGATGGAGGCACTTATATCAGGTATGTCTGCAGCAAAATCGTTGGTTGAACTATTGGCCTCTTCTCTTGTTTCTTCACCTGCCTTGTTTCCGATTGCCTAGAGCACCCGATCACGGAGTTTTCGCCTCAGTTCTTTCAATTCAAGTTCGTTCAGCAGTTTCAGACGAGCCATAGTAAATTCGATCTCACTTCTGGCACTAGTTGTAACGTATCTACTACTATCATGGCTCTCTTCAAACTGCACACAACGAACTTAACGAGCCTTACAACTGAGGGCTCCAAAGTATCCAGTAACAATTTCATTTCAAATACATCACCATTGGCAACAACATTACCTTAACTATAAAAAAAACCTAGCCTTGCTCCTATCTTATCTTTTATAATACAGACGTTACTTCAAAAAAGAAGATGATTACGTCCTACGCGTCATGCATTTAGTCATGCATATTAACCAATGACCTAAATTCTGCCAAGTCACTGGTTTTCCTGGCTAGCTCAGGCAACCCATTCCATGCTCTAATAGCTCTAGGGAAGAAGTAGTATTTGTACAAATTTGTTCTAGCATATGGGACAAGGAATGTGCCTTGCTCCGCCTGACTTCACACAAAGTGCTGGTTCTGACTTCGCCTCGTACTGGTCACAATGCGAGGTAACGTTCATTGTCTTGATTCTCACAAACTGGCTCTTATATAGGGTCTGTACTGGCCTTCTCGAACAAGATGGAACGTTGCTTGACCACTCCAGTTGATCACTTTCGCTGTGACATGGGAAATATTACGACACAGGCACTTGTCGAACTGGCGTGTACTGTCACTCGTCACGGTAGACCGTTAGTCTAGCGCTGACTTGGGGCGATTGGCGTAGTGTAAAACACACACAGCAATACCCCATCTATCTTACCACCAGGTTTATAACAATATACATAATAGATATATTAGATATAAAACATTCAGATAGAAAAGTAGTGAGTGTGGCAAATTATTTTCTGGAAAATTTATTTTTAGCTAAATAACAATTTTCACATAGACATTAATTACTAATTTTGTTTCTTGATCTGTCTTATAAAATACAGGGCCAACATATGGCGCCGTGATTGTCAATTTGTCAATAGGCAACTAAAAATATAATCGTGTTTTGAATAGAAAATTTTTTATTGGAGTTTTTCAGGATAAAATTAACAATGTTTGGGACATTGACAAATAGCAATGCTATGTCGTTCAATTGACACTTTACCCAAACAACTTGGCAGGCTGCAAAATGTCTTTCTGAAAAAAAGATTATGATCTTTCCATTAAGCCCATTACAAATATACATGCTCAACTGCCTAGAATGTATATCACAGTTACGTATTAACAGATCCCGGTCATTTTATCTTTGGTCATCCCCGGTCACTTTATTTCCGGTCGTTTCATCCCCTTGTCATTTCATCCATGGCCACTTCATCCTCTGATCCAAGTAGTAACCTTTAAAAAGTATGATATTAACATTGCTTTATATATTTATTTTTATTTACATGACAAAAATGTGACACTTTGAATAAAAATAGAATTTAACATTATTAAAAATATAAAAATGTAACATCTCTAGCAGGAGTGGGCAACCTTTTTCTATTTCTATTAAGATGCCGCATAAAAAAAAAATTGAGGTCCGCGTATATATATATGTACATTCATACAATATAACACATTTACATCTAACATTTGTTCTCTTAATTGTGGAATTAAAAGAGAGTTCTGAAACTAATTGTACTAATATTGTCAAAATTATATTATTATCCTACACATCACAACATTTAACCAGAAATCTACAGTTGTACTGAATGTTACATATTCAACTTTTTACACTCCCAGATGTTCGTGAATGCTTTCATATTACAATTCATCAGCATCGACCTGTTCTTATACTTGTTTACTTTTCAAACAAGAAAATGATTGATCACAAATGTAGGGGGACCCAAAAAAAAAAAAGAATGAAAGAATGAATAATGCAAAGTGTTTAAATGTAAAAATGCTGCTTCTGGCACAAAAACACATAATATGCTTAAAGATATGTCCCCTGGAACTGAAACGGTGCATTAAATGATGAACTGAGGTATTGAAAACTCGTTCCTAGTTCTTGATGTCTTAAAATTGCTTTCAAATTCCACTATCAAGAAATCTAAATAAGTCTTGCACTTTTCAATCATTTCAATAGAAATAGTTACACCTTCAACAAAGTAAAATGAAGGAAAAGAACAAAGCCTTATTTCAAATGATGGCCTGGAGAAATTGATATGATTTTTTTGAAAAGATTTAGCATGAACATAAACATTTTTATCAGGGGCGTACTGGGTATCAAAATCGGCCCGGGCATTACCATATAAACCGGCCCACAAATGTCATGTCATATATTTTCGGTGGGTGTGTGGGATTTTAAACCTCTCCGCAAATTATATATATATATATATATATATATATATATATATATATATATATATATATATATATATTTGTAATTAATCTTCATTACATTCTTATCTTTCATTCTTTTAAAAGTTTTTTCTACCCTAGAATACTCTCTTCCTATAATTAGTGAAAGGCAGTATACACCCCCAAGGGACAGCTAGGGAGTCTGGAGAGCGCTGTAAGCTCCCCCATCCAAGCATTATTTTCGTTATTTAAAGTTTTAAAAAAAGCATATTTTGAGGTATCTACAGTGCAATTAGCCTGCTACGCTTCCGCTAAAAAATCAAAAAGTAAATCTTCTATTCAGTGGAGTCCAGCGACTGGTATAAAAAGGTAAAATGCTTTAGTTTTTGTATTGGAGGTGGGGAGGGGGACCACAAAATCCCTTTTGAATACGCTCATGAAATTTGGTTACTGTAGTTTGCTTAAGTTGGCTGCACTGGGGAAGTAAGTTAAGTTTCCTTTTCAGACACTGAGATCTGAGGCCGCTGATGGTTTGAACTTATCCCCTCTACGCCCAAGTGTTTTATCATAGGTGTAAGCGTAATTCTATTCAAATATAAAGTTTGATAACGCATCAAAAACAGGAAGTATGCTTTCGTAGGCTTACATAATGTATACTATTTATGCATATATGTAGTCTGAAAACTATAAACACTACAATAGCAGCCTTAATGAGTTTCAAACTTTTTGATATTACTTATAGATTACAGACGTTTCTTCAAAAAAATAAAAATGAATAGGTCCTACGCATTTCACGTGTCAATCTAGTCATGCATGTTGATCTGTGACTTAAAATATGCTAAGTCATTGGTTTTCCTGGCTGACTCAGGCAACCCATTCCTTTAAAGTGGTATCACCACAAATACAAAACTAGGGGTCTATCGAGCCGTCGTCCTCCCTACATTGCTCTATGACTCAGAAACATGGATAGTGTACAGTTAACATGCAAAGAAACTGAATCACTACCACGACATGTCTGTGAAAAATACTGAATGTCAAATGGCAAGACAAAATACCAGATACTGAAGTCCTTCAAAGAGCGGGTCTGCAAAGCATCTACACAATCCTCATGCAGTTCCAGCTGCCATGGGCAGGACACGTATGCAGAATGGAAGACCACCGCATTCCTAAACGACTCTTGTATGGCCAACTAAGCGAAGGAAAGCGCTCACAAGGTGGTCAAAGAAAGCGCTTCGGGGACACCCTCAAAGCTTCTCTGAAGACGTTCAGCATAGATCCAGCCACCTGGAAGACAGAGGCACAGGACAGAGCATCATGGCGTCGCGCTGTGAAAACTGGCGCACAGGTCGCTGAGGAAAAGAGAACCAAGCTGGCAGAAGAAAAACACCAGAGAAGAAAAGAAAGGCCAATGACACTAGCTCCAGCTGGAATAACCTGCCTAGTGTGCGGTCGAGCATTCCGGGCTCATAAAGGTCTCACCAGCCACACGAGGAGACATAAAACTCCAGTGCAGAGCCCTCAGCCCCCTGGATGACAAAGTGGTCATAATATATATGGTCATATATATATATATATTCCTTTACCAGATAAGAGAAAGCAGAACGGTTAGAGAGGTACCTCTAAATGTGAAAAGCTCTTGCTTTGTCTTAGTACATTCTCAAAAACGCGATTTGTAAATGAATATATTATTTAATATATAAATTATTCTAAATCTCCTTTCATTAAATATCGGATGTGACAGCGCTATATAAATTAATGTAATTATTGTAATAATTTTCATTATTAATTACTTCATTGTAAGCATTGGCGGATCCAGGGGGGGCGGTAGGATCGATCGCCCCCCCCCCACTCGGCCGACACCCCCCCTCCGCTTATAGGAGGGGCGGACGAATTTTAATATAGAATTTACACAATTTATATATGAATTTATTACTTATGTTTTTAATATATACTAATTATTTATATTTTAACCTATTTTTAGATTATTTATTTAGTAGAGAAATAACACAAATTTCTTTATTTATGTCAATAATGTATACTAATTATTTTAATTTTAACCAATTTTAGATTATGCCGCAACTCTACTAGTATGTTGGCCGATTTCGTGAGGTCGGAAGGGAGCGATGGTATCAATCCCGCCACCCCCTCCTCCAATACACTTTCGAGTGGGGGGGGGCGGTCCAATTTTTTTCTAAAAATCACAGCTTGCTAACAGAATCAATTAAATATCCATATGATAAAAACTTGTTATTGATATTTTAACCGATCTTTATATTATGTCGTTCCCTGTTTGCCGATTGGGAGGGGGGGGGGCGAATACCTCTACTGCCCTTCCCACCTAAAACTTTGAGTGGGGGGGGGCGGTCCTACTTTTATGGAGAAATCATAGTTTGTGAACAACATTAATTCAATTAATATATAACTTTTATGTTATGTCAATCCATTTCTGGTATCTTGCCGTTTCGGTGGGGTTGGCGGGAGGGCAGTTGCATGTACTGCCTTCCCCACTCTAGCCCTCTGAGTGAGGGGGGGCGGTCCTATTTTTATGGAGAATCATGGTTTGTGAACAAAATTAGTTGAGTCGTCTCACTCCTATTCTTTAATGCAAAATGCAATCTTTAGCAGAAATTATTAAAGGAGCGAGGATTAATCGTTTTAACTCTACCGCCCCTCCCATTTCCAGAAAGAGTTTATGTAATTTTACATTAATTTATAATAATTATTTTAGAAAAGTTAGAATCAAACGAAATTTTTCAGTATAAGTGTCACGATTGAGTTCTAAACCCGAATAATATATGTACAGTCCCTTTTCCCAACCTTTACTTAACTTGATATTTTGCTAGTTAAATAAATTTGGGACTATAACTCACAATTTATACTTCAATTTTATTGAATTTTTTTTTTTCGGCGTCGATCCTCAAAGCCAAAATCTAAATATGTAGGTTATCTTATCTTTTCAAGGAAAAAAAAAGGGTTTAATTTGCAATGTTTGAAGGGCCAATACTTTTCAAGTACAACATTATTTGGAAATTTGGCGTCGGAACCCCACTGATGAATAATGAGCTAATTGTCAGGAGAATACGTTTCTGCAGTAAAAAATGCAAAAAAACGCTTTTGGCGTAGGGGCTTTGCCCCGAACTCCATTGATTAATAATGAGCAGTAGATGCCAGGATTAAGCGTTTCTGCATTAAAGAATGCAAGAAAACGCTTTTGGCGCCGGGGCTTCGCCCCAAACTCTATTGATTAAAAATGAGCAGAATGCAAGAAAACGCTTTTGGCGTCGGGGCTTTGCCCCGAACTCTATTAATGAGTAATGAGCAGTAGATGTCAGGAGAATGCAATTTTGCATTGAAGAATGCAAAAAAAACGCTTTTGGCGTCGTGGCAAACACTAGGAAATCTTATAGCGCTGCCCCAGTTGTTTTGTTTTTCGCCGGAGTTTGAGAAATCCTGCTTTTTTTTATTCTCATATATATATATGTGTGTGTGTGTGTGTGTGTGTGTTTGCTGTACGCACTCGTATGCATAGGGTTAGGGTTTACTGGGCGTTAGGGTTAGGGTTTGGAAAAAAATCGCCCCCCCCCACTACAAAGTTCTCGATCCGCCAGTGTTACTAAGCATAAGTTTGTCATTAATCATAATGGTACAAATATTGATTTCGATCAAGATTTATGTTTTAATTAAATAAATACTTTTAGCGGCCACCGTAGGGGGAAAAGCCGCTATTAGGTTTGTGTAAAATTTTTTTAAGTCAGATTTTATTATTTTTTGTTTAGTGCCCCAATCCAAATAAAAGAAGATTTGTCTCCCACGGGAGCCGCCTCTGAGTTTGTGTGGCAACACAAACTCTCTTTGTAATCTTGTTTTTCTAAGCCTTAAGTGTAGGATTTTTAGATCGTTGTTATTACAAATAAACAGCAAGAAACTAACTTTTTTCTTTTTAAATCGCAGAAACTAGAACTTTATACGGTTCTACCCATATTGATCTATGAATAAGTTGGGTGGTTTGCAATTTCGCGGCTGTGTGTATGTGTTTAAGTTAACTTCTATTAAGTTTTGTTAAAGAGCTAATTGTCTCCCCTTTTGTCACGTTCTATCAATGTTTTCTAACTTAACCTCTCCCATCCCTCTTTTTCGTTAACTTTCAATGGAACCATCAAAAAACGGGTGAGGGAAGGAGCAAAACAAAAATAGGAGTGCCATCAAAGGCCCATGCCGACCAGCAAAATGATCAGGCCAAACACAGTCTCGAAGACATCAAAGTAGTGTTGAAGGCCATGCCGCTCGTGCATAGCAGAAAGTACGGTCTAATGTTTTACAAATAATAACACGTCCAGTGTATAGTGTAATTGTTAAATTTATTTTTGTTGAATTTCAAACAAAATTAATTGTAATAATAATTTAAAAAAAAAAAAAAAAGTGTTCGGGCCTTTGTGTCTTGCTGCTGTCACTTTTTTTTTAAGTTGTCTGCATTTAATTTTTTTTCTTTGGTCGCGACCAGACCGGCCCAGTTGGTATTTGCCCACCGGGCATTTGCCCGTTTGCCAATATAACCAGTCCGCCCCTGATTTTTATGTCAAACAACCTACTGCAATAAAATGAATGATGTCAACGGCAAATATGAAGTCTGCCTATGATTATTCATTAGAAATAATAGTCACCAAATCATGGGCGTAGCCAGGATTTTTTGGGGAGGAAGGGGAGGGTTGGGTTGATTTTTTCTCCTCCCAGTCCCTCCCTCCCGTGCAAAATAAATATGTATGTATGTGTGTGTGTATGTTTACATAAATAAATTTTATTACACTCTGACCCTTCATTATTTTCAGAAAATGTCTATTGCACTCTAGAATACGTTCTTCCTGGAGTTAGTATGTCCTATCATTTAATTATTTTTAATTACTCTATTTATCATTAACTTTCTTAAATTTAGCCAATCAAGCAATAAAAGCACAGCCACAACCCCTTCAATCAAACCCCACCCCCTTTGGCACCGATATCACATTTTACCTTCTCTATCTTGACACGTGCCAATCTTGACAAGAATAGACTCCCTCTATCTATCTTGGCAAACAACCGTTGACCCCCCCCCCTTTCGGGATCCCATTTAACTCCAACGCCTTGAGCAATGTTGATCGGCTGGCGCTAGCCAATGTCCAGGTGTAATCTATCTTGCCCTTACCACCTCCGTTCATCATCCCCTTTCGTTCTATGACCACCTGGGCAGAAGACAAAAGGACGCGAGCCGACCGATTTCCTGGTCTTTCAATTCGCACCTTCACGCAATGTCTATACCCGGAAACTCTCGTCTTGGTCAAGCGGGGAATTCTTTATCAAAGACGCCAGATAGTCTACGCCACCTTCGCATTTATCGCCCACCGCTCTTGCCCCACTTCCTATCAATCTTTGAATGGACAAACCTTTCGGTCGTGAGCCATTCACGCTAGAGAGCTGTTAGGGAGCGGACACTCTAGCTTGAGCTTTTCACATTTCATTCCCTTTTTCTTACTTTGGATTGGTGGTATGTAACTGAGTAAAGTTATTTGAGAACCATTTTACTTAGTTGTGTATATATATATTTGTGCATTTAATATCATGAATAATGTAATTAGATTACTTTAAGTTTATATTTTATATCATGATTTTATGGCAAAATGTCCAAAGTCATCCCCTTTATCTAGGCTAGAATTCATTTATAATTTTTACCACATGTATTTAGCTCTTTAGCTATCATTAATTTATTACTAATAAGTTATTGCTCACCACGAGCCCTTTTTATATCATTATTGATTAATTATTTGGCAGGGAATCATCATAATATTTCTGTAAGCATATCGTTTTACCACGTATTTATGTACTATATTTACCGGCCAGGTTAGCAAACACATACTACGTTGGTAAATCATGTCTATTTGCTTATACTCAATGTTTACTTATGTGGAAGCATGGCCAAGTATCAGTCGTTGATCTTCCCTCCCCTTTCATCTCGTTCATGGAAGCAATGTGTAAAATTGCTATTCATCGCGACTGGTGAACATCACTTGTATTACCTTATCATTTATTACTTATTAGTATTGTTATTCCCCATTATGGGAGTTCCCATTATTATTGTTATCTCCCTTGACGGAATACAATATTTATTTATTTGCTACTTATTAAATTAGCTTATAGTTTCTCTATTCTCTATCTTACACGGAAAGGCATCTACCTCTCAGTGTTATCATTATGGCTAAACCGATTTGTACATCATGTCGTTGCAGCTTTTATTTATAGGCGAGATCCGCTTGGAGACCTAACGCTGATACCAGTTTTGTTGGCACCAGATCTGTTGATACCAGCTCTACTCATTCTTCACAAATGTTTAATCAACAACGCTAGCCATAGACCCGTCACTGGCTTGACTGACAGTAGCCGCAGCATAGCCCTGCATCTACGAACCGTTGGAGTGCAGTCGGCGCCTTTATCCATTACGCCAGCTCACCAGCAGCACAGGACACAAAGCTAAGAAACAAGCCTAATGACAAAGACCACTTGGTTCTTGAATCTAGTGATGATAGACTTATACGTGTAAATACTCTAGATCCCATCCTAGCTACTGTACAGCCTTTTAGCTTTTAAGTATTTATCTTGTTTAATAAACTGTACATAATTTTACATCTTATTATTTGTTGACTACATTATAACGCTGTGCCTGTAGATTATATTTGCAAGTGTGGGTTCTCAAATCATAAAACCCCCTAGACACCCTAAACGGCCAAATCCTAATCCACCTTGTCACCGATATCTACAGTGCATTATCCTGCTTTTAAAAGTTTTATTCCAAAAACCTAATGTGCTATTCTTACTGACTTAGACCCTCGCTTTTAGAGTACGTAATTTGCTCTTTTTTTTTTGTATATTGAAGAGGAATTTGTATGGTTCCACGACTATTCGTTCACTGACATTTCGTTCACCGACAAATCGTTCACGACTTAGCGTTCACGGTAAGGACAAATTGTTCACTGGATAGTAACATATTGTTAATATTATATATTCTCGTTGCGTGTTTCATTTATTTACTTTAAAACATTTGTAGCTATTATTTCAAAAATCAATAAAATGTCTAGAGATCAGGTCACACACGAGTTGATTTCATTTCGTTGTGGTTGTTGTTGTTAATATTTGGTTAATCAGGACAGTATGTGATAAAATTTATACTTATAAAAAAAAAAAGAGATCTTACGAGCTAGCAAGTTTTTTTTTTTGGGGGGGGGGTGGATTTTGTCTTCCCTCCCCCGCTATGGGATCAAGGACACTGGATATTTTCAAAATCAAAAGATTGCTAAAGATCGGACTTAATTGGAAATTATTTGTTAATTTTTGTTTGTTTGTTGTTAATATTTTGTTAATGAGGACAGTACGTGATAAAAATTACACTTAAAAGAAAATCGAGATCTTACAAGCAAGCTGAAACATTTCAATGGGCCCTCACTTTACTATAGGTAACATTTTTACTTTCAACATGTAGTCCTTCTTTTACACTCATGTCTGTCATGTAGTCTTGTTCGCCCCACCCATATTTGCTTATCTTCTTAATAGCGGTTCAGATGTTTAATTAACATACCTATTTTATTGACATCTTATTAACAAAAACAAATATACACACAGACACACTAGTAATTTTTCCACAAATCTGTCAGTGTTTTTACGAGAGATAATTTAGATTTTTAACAATGGTACTAGATTGGGTACAACATATGGTTTCACTGTTCAAATCTAAACGTCACATACTAGATACAGATCTAAGGTTAATACTTATCAATTAAGACATCTAAGAAAAAAAAAACAATTACATATACAACACTAGGAAATATTTTGGTTCCCTATCAAAAAATTATAAATTTATTGCAATACAACAAAACAAAATTGTTTCAATAAATTTGTCATTGAAGTCCAAGCTATCAAATTAGTCTACCAATGGGTGGTCACATATAGAAACAAGTTAACTAAAATTAAAATAAAATATAACTCCTTTTAAACTTGATGGAATGTATTATACTAGTGTCTAGAAGATATTTTCAATGTTAACAGGCCTGATCTCTAGAATTTTTTTGTTTTTGGAAATAATAACTTTCAAAAGTTTTAATGTAAATAAATGAACAATATGTCCGTGTCGTGAACGATTTGTCGGTGAACGAATTGTCGTGGAACCCTATTTCCGGTATTTAAAGCAAAAAAAAAAAAGCATATTCTGAGGCATCTAGTGTTCATTATCCTGCTATTAAAAAGTTCAGTTCAAAAACAAAAAAATCTATTGTTTAGTGCAACTCATTAATTGATCCCAGCGACTGGTTAAAATGTGTAACCTCTCTTGGCTATGCTAATGGATTTTGGTGACTAGTTTGATTTAGATTTTACCGGTATATCGAAATGGAAAGTTTTATAATTTAAACTTTTTTTTTTGGGGGGGGGGGGGGGGAATTTAAACTAGAAAATTTCTGAAGGTTTTTTTTTTTAAAAACAAACTCAAAACCTCTCTAGCTACGCTCGTAGACTTTGGTGACTGTTGTTTGCCTTAGACGAGGGGGATTTTAATCACAAAGCTATCTTGGGGGGGGGGGATAAACTCAAAACCACCTGCAGGAGGTTTTAAACTTAAGCCCTGGCGCTGGGAGGGGGCGTAAAGTCAAACCCCGCGTTGGCTACACTCATATAATTTATGTGTGTAATTTGTTTTAATTTTAATTTGAAGAGGTTGTTTTTAGCTTCAAACCCCGCTGGAGAGGGTTTTAGACTCAAAACTATGTGGTCAAGGATTAAAGTTCAATGGAGTGGTTTTAAACACAAAGCCCTCTTCGCTACGCTCATAGAATCTAGTGACTGTTGTATGCTTCAGTATTATATTGAATAGTGGGTTTTGTCGTAAAAAAATTTTGGAGGGGGTATTCAACTTCAAACCCCCCTGCTACGCTCGTTGAACTAGGTGACTGTCGTGTGTATTATTTGTTTTTATAGTAAGGGGTTTTAGCCTTGGCTGCGCTGGGGCAAGTGATGGTTTAACATAAAATCTCATTAAAAAAAACAACTAAATTAAAGCAAAAAATCATTCACAAAACTCTACCCCTCGCCCGCAGGGAAGGGGGGATTTCAATTCGGGTTAGGGGATGTGGGTTGAACCTCAAGAACCCGCCCGTGGCCACGCCCATGATATATATATTATATAATGATATAACACAGTTTAACAGGAAATAAAGACAGGTGTTTATTCACCAGGAAAAACACATATCAACCTTCAGCTTCCTCAGAGTCTTGCTACTAATTTACCAGTCCTTTAGACAGCAACCCGAATGTGGACCAACAACAGCCTTCCCCACTTCGCTCCAGGTCCTCTCTACAACCTTCAGGCAGCACAAAAGCTGGCTTCTTAGTTTCCAAACATTCAGACTCTTCACAATCCCTGATGCACTGTTTTTTTTCTCTCTCTCTCTCCTAGTGTCTCCTGTTAACGTTCGCTAGTATATATATATACGAGAATTGATCGTTTAAGAGTATAAGATTAACAGTCGTAAATTACCTTACCCGACAATATCAGTTAGTAATATAATGTTTTATTTTCCATTAAGATTTCCAAGAATACCCGAAGTCTGCTTTTTTCTGTAGTGACTGCTTTGAGAATTATCGGTCTAGAAAAAGAAATGAAAAAAAAAAAAAATAACTATACTAGAGTACATAAAAGCTAGACTAATGTCTGATATCACGGTACTCTGTAATTTACCTTTTAATCGAAAAACACAAAATATTATCTTTATACAAAATAGTTGTAGATTTAGTTTAAGTAAACATAAGACAAGGTCAGAGAAGAATTCAGAGCTTATGAGTGAATAATGTAGTGAATATTAGCTCAGTTAATCCTAAATTATAAATCCGGACTTTATATTGTATTGATTCTCATTATACAGACTTTCTGCAACCTGCTCCACACGACACTACCAACTCAAAAAAAAAAATTCAGCTTAGAGCCGCAGAGTAACGTAACACTTTAATGTCCAGTAGATCACAAACAATACTGTACACTTAGGAACACATATTATTGACTATACAAATGTTTCACCACTAAAAACCGTACCACCGTATTAATTCTTGCACTGGCCCCTTCACCTCAACCGAACTTGATCGTAGATCAAGATCAAGACGTCTTTTCCTACTCTCGTGGTGTCTTGACTCTAATCTGCACCGAACCGTCGTAATGAACCACATCACTGAACCACATCACTGAAGCACATCACTGAAACGCACTGAACTGAACTAAGCCGTTCTTAACTGCCGACACATTCGCTCGTTATACAGTATCCCCAAATACCTTGTAGTAACTGACGGAACGTTGCTCGACCATTCTGGTTGTACACATGACTATATCAGACGTAACTGGCCTGAAAGCTGTACACAACAAAAATCCTTCCCGAAACTTTGTTGTGTCGCCACTCATCTCGGTTGACAGCTCTTCTAGCGCTGGACTGTGTAATTTTCGCCACACACACAATTGTGACACATTTACCCATTTATATATATATCATGGGCGTTACCAGGATTTTTTTCCTCAAAAATCTGTCACTAATAATGTCTGAAACCTCTTTCCACATGCTCTAAGGACCTCCATGAATGTGTGGTAATGTGACTGTAGTTTGCTTTAGATTTTTTTATCGAAAAGTGAAATTTTATTGTCAAAATCATCTGTTAGGGGTTTAAAACAAAATATCTCTGCAGTTATGTTTTTTTTTTACTCAAAAACCCATTTACCTACGGCCATAGAATTTAGTAACTGTAGTTTGCTTTAGAATAATATTGAAGATAGATGTTTTCCACCTCAAAATGCTCTGTAGGGGGATTTTAAATTCAAAACCATCTGGAGAGGGTTTTAAACGTTTAAAAAAAAACCCATGGAGAGGGATTAAAACTCAAAACCCTCAATTGTCTTGACTACACTGAAATAATTTTAGTGTGCAATTTTCTTTCTTTATATTGATGAGGTATTTTTTAGCTTTAAACTCTGCTGGAGGGAAGTTCAAACTCAAAACCCATCTGAATACACTTATAACATGTTGAGTGTATAATTTGCTTTGTTTTTAATATAAAAGAGGTATTTTTTTACCTTTAAACCCCGCTGAAGTGGGGGTTTAAACTCAAAACTGAGTCAAAACCCATTTTGCTACGCTCATAGAATTTTGAGTGCATAATTTGCTTTTTTTTCATACACACACATATATATATACAGTGCTCTTTTTTGTGAAAGAATAGTTGCCGGTACTAAGTAATTGATTGCTTAACTTTTAACTACTTGTGACGATACGAATTTATCTCCCCTCGCAGATCAGAGAGAGATAGATAGATAGATAGATGGAGATAGATAAAGATATAGATACAGATATAGATATAAATATATATCATTTTTATAGATGTAATCAATGGATGCATGCTATTTTCGTTGGTGTTCGCGGCGCGGACCGCATAAAACGCTCTGGAATGTAGTTCGCAGATCGTAATTTGACCACCTCTGCATTACAGTAAAACAAAATGTTGATATCATTCAAATAACTGGGGACATAGGACAATACGTAATTGTAACGGAAACTATAGGGACGTAGCTTATGAGTATCTATTTGACGCGATAGTCCTAAAAAATAATCGTCCAGTTCAGAGAAACGTAACCTAGCTGTCCCTTTTGGCTAAGCAATAAAGTCAACAGAATGTATGTATTTAAAAAAGTTAAATACAATAAACATTCTGTCTCTTTAACAAATTATCACCACTTTCAGTACTCTGCACTACACAGATATGCTGATTCAGAGAAGGATAAATTAGAGAAATCGCCCTCGAAAAAAAAAATTGACACCAAAATATAAACTTTTTTTTTTCATATTTAGTAATCATAAAAAAAAAGTAATTGCGGTCAATACATTAAATGACATTTTCTTATAGAACTATAAGCTTAATTCTAAAAAAAAACCACAAAAAAAGAGAACTTTTGAGGTTGAATGATGTCAAAGTAAAATAAATATTGTAAATTAAATGATGGGGTTGTATTGGCAAATGGAAAGACTTAATCAGTAACCAACTTTTGTTTGAACGGGGAAAAGGCACAATATAAAGAAAGTGTGGGTAGAAAAATCAATAAATGTCAAATAAAACGTATAAATGTCACTATTTTTATTTTTTCACAAATTGTGTTTTTCCACAAAATACATCATCCCCCAACCTCCTCCCCAACACACACACACAAACACAAAAAAAAAATAAAAAGTGTCTATTTTATTGTTTTAATCTCATTATTTTCACAAATAGTTTTATTTCTCCACAAAAAGGGTTTCCCACTTCCCCTCCTGATTGCATTTATCTCTGGATCCAAGTAACAGACTCTTATGTGATTCTCAAAAAGGGCAGCATTTGATGACTGTTTTAAGTTATTTAGTGCCTTTAATGATTTTAAACCAAGCTAGTGATATTTTTGTGATACTTACATTTTCCAGATATCTTTTTTTGTGTGCGAAATCTTTCTTTTCTTGATGATTCACGGATTCCACAAATTGTACTGAATATAAAATAATAGCAATAACTGCTAAATACACTATAATTTTCATTCTGTTTTTCGGATAATTATGAATTATTCTCCAAATGATTTTTTTTTTATTTCATAAATTTATCAATTTTGTCAGCTAATAGTATTTAGCATTGTGACCTATTTAACTAATACTTTTGGTTACGACCTATTCTGCATTTTTGCAGTTTTTAATTGTAAAATATAATCTAAATTATTTTCTTGAAGTATTTATACGAAAAATTATATTTTCTCCAGTTATTCTGTACCCTATACTTACATTGTTCAAATACATCCTCATTGGGTAAAATGACTACTGTAGTCATTTTTTTTCCAAATCTGTATTTTAAAGGCAATTTTAAATAGCCAAAATACAATTTATGTTGAATTACAGTTTTTGGTGTGTAACTTCGCGTTTTTTTTTTTACAAAGATTATATCCACTCACTCTGTCTGTCTGGTAAAACGTTTGTGTATGTTATTTCTGCTACATCCTTTCTCGGAATAAACTGTAATTTTGCACAACTATTTCTTTTAACTGACAACACAAGTATCAATAAACAAAACAAAAAACAATTGGTAACTTAAATATTTGTAATTAATTATTTTGTTTGGTATCTTGAAACAATGTCGAAAAAATATCCTAGTGCCATTGAAAAGATAAATCTAGAAATTATAGATCCATTGTCATTTCGCTACATTAAAATGGAGTCGGATGTTGATGGATGTGTGGATAAATTGGTGGTTGTATAGATGTGCATGTATTGATGGATGAATAAATGTTGGATGGACGAAAAGATATATATGGATATAGATTATAATTCATGACAGCTACCTGATTCGAAAACCACTGCGCCATTAATCTCGTATACCGGTATGTAGGTTGTCATCTTAATTCACGCTACAAAATAACAATGACAACGGGGAAGAAGAAAAGGATTATGATGAATGGATGTGGATGGATGGATGGATCACGTGAACAGTTTGGTGGATTTCGGATAGCTGTATATGACTTAATGTGAATGGATGGGTAGATGTATATTAATGGATATGAACATAAATGGGTGGATCTAGATAGATGTATTAATAGATAGATAGATGGGCGATGTGGATGGATGGATGTTGATAGTTGGATAAGTAAAAATATGTGGATGGGTTGGTCGATGTGGATAAATTGTTGTAAATAAATAAATGCATATTATTTATGGATATAAAGATTATAAATTGGATGAATGGATATAGTGGATTGATGAATGTGGATAAATAAAAAGTAATGGATATGAATAAATGGATGAATTGGTGTTGTGGTTGGGTCAAATAGGATGGTTATGGACGGATGGATAAGGATGTATGTCTGTGGATAGATGGATGTATGCGGATGAATTGAAGTATGTTGACTGATGGATCGATAAATAATGATGGATGTATGTCGATGGATTGATAGATGGATGTGGATAGATAGGTAGAGGTAAATGGATAGATATCAATCAATGGATGGATGTAGATGGATAGATGTGAAATACAAAGATGAATGAATGGATTGGTAAATGGGAGGATGGATTTGATACAATAGATAGATGTAGATAGATGGTTGAATTTTGATAGATGGATAAATGTGGATGAATGATTAGATATAGATAAATGTATGTGAATTGTTGGATGTGGATGGATGGAATAATTGTTGAGCAACGGTTCGATGTGGATTGATGGTTAGGTGTGGATGGATGTGGATGAATGGATGGATGTAAAGATGTAGATAGATGGATAAAAATAGATGTATATTGAAAGATGGATTTTCATGGATGTGGATTGTCAGATAAATGATTGGATGGATGGTTGAAAGAAATTATATGTAGATTGATAGTAGTTAATGAATGAATTCAGATAAATGGATGGATTTATGTTGATAAATGAATGTGGATGAACGTGTGTTAATAAGTGGGTGGAATGATATATTGATATTATTAGATAGATGAATATGGATAAATTGATGAATGATAAAAAAAAGCTTTGATGTATGTTGATGGAATTATGGATGGATGATAATTGATAATTGATTGATAAATAAATGTGAACGGACAGATATATAGGTTGGATATAGATGGATGTGGATGGATGGAGGAATGATGAAGTACGGATTAATGGGTTGATGTAGATAGAAGTAAATGGATGAATGTGACCTAATGAGATGATGTGGATGAATGACTATGAATTGATATGGATTAGTGAATGGATGGATACATGTTAATGGATGGGTGTAGATAGACGCATGGATGGATGTGAATAGATGGATAGATGTGTATTATGTATGTGAATAAATTGTTCTGAATAAATGGATGAATATAAATTGATAGATGGATGTTGAAGATGGATTGATACATTGATATACATAGTGGGTGGGTGTGGAAAGATATGGAATGATTGATTGATGAAAAAGGTGGGTAGATGTAATTGGATGTGGATTGATTAAAGAGGATGGATGAATGTGGATGGATGAATATGTATGGATGGAATTATGTGGATTGCTAGATATATAAATATGGATGTATTGATGGATGGATGTGATGGACGGATTTTGATGGATAAATTGGTAACGATAAATTTAATTGGAAATATGGATGGATGTTTTAATGCGGATGGATGAATAGATAGAATAAAGGCATGTGGAAGGATAATTGCGATGTGGATTTGGATGAATGTAGAAATGGATATGGATCTGATGAGTGAATGAATAAATTTGAATGAATGGGTGTAGAAGGATAGATGAAAGGATTTTGATTGATATGGATCAATGAATAGATGTGGAAAGTTGGATAGTTAAACATAGATGGATGGATGTGGAATAATGGATGTGAAATGATAAATTACTAAATTACGTGGATAAATTAATGGATGTGAGTAAATGAATGGATGTAAATTTATGGATGAATGGATACATGTGGATGGATGAAATGATGATATTAGATTGTTGGATGGGCATAGCTTGATGAACAAATGGATAAGTGGATGGATAGATGGATGTAGAAATAGATGTATAGATATGGATGGATTACTTATGAATCTTTATCATCATCAACAAAATCATCAAACTCCATTTGAGTGAGGGCTTAAGAGGCTCAAATCCTCTCTTACAAAAGCCCTGGACAGAAACCCTGATGTTTCGCATAGTGTATACATGTCACCATATGGGTCTAGAATTATTGCTTTCCCAGACCTGTCGAGAGGGAGATCAGCAAGTCTGGGGCAGTCAAACAAAATATGAGACATTTTTCCTTATCTTCCTTACAGCGGGGGTCCGTGAGGTAAACTTTGGTAATAGCCGTGAGAATAACCAACAGGACAGTGGCCTGTCCTTTCACTCAAACCACTTTTCCATTTCTGTTTTTTTTTCATTATAGCCAGAGTATGATGAAAACTCACAGCCTGCTCGGTGGGTGATGTTTGCTCTTTCTGGTGGGTCAAGAGTCTGCGATGGTGTTTACAATCACACATATGTGACTCTGTATCCATTGAATTATTACAGGGGTGCCATATGGTTGCTTTACGTTGTGTGAAGCTATCACAGTTATGTTTCTCTTATTGTTGTTGGAAATACTTATTCGTCGAAGGTGCTAATATCTTAACACTGTGACGTGCCGGGGATTCTGTAGACATATCTCTAAATCTAAATATGCCTTAGAGATTCAAATAACGATGATCTTTTCAATTCAAATACTGAACTTTAAATCAAAAACTGGGAATCACAATAATTTACAGAATATACAGAAATAACACTGTATCAAATGAATATCTTCTTTGCAGGCTAAATAACAAATAGATTCAGATTAACACTAGATCTAATTTCACAACTAATAAAATATATGGCTTGTCACTTCAAGTTACATTTCCAAAACTAATTTCTCTCGATCCCGCTTTTCAAATCATTTTTCTTAACTCCTCCCAAACACTTGCTTTAACCAATTCAATCATTCCCTAGGAGGCGCTACCTAACGCGTGTTTGATGACGTCATGTGTTTTTCTATACACTTGAACTTGGGGTTTTCCATACTGGAATAAAATTATGCTAAGTTTATTACCCTAGGTTAGGTTTATTTAAACTGTTACGTGACAGAAGCCATGATGACAGTGTCAATATTGGGGGGCCATGGTGCAGAGCTTTGCAAAGCCTGTTCAATTATTCCCATTTAGTGTTCTCTGATAGACAGACCTCATAGGGGGAGGAAACAGAGCGCATTATCAAGTTCTGCTACAGTTTTAACGTCCACTATAAGTGTGGCCTCAAACCAGTTGTATGTCGGTGTAAGATGTAAAGGCAGCTCCTTTGCCAGAGTTTCAACAGAGCCATGTCCAAGTCCTCGATGGGAACATTGAAAGAAGATTTTTATCTGCCAATTTCTTTTGTTGTCAGATGAATTAAGCAGCCATGTATTGCACATAATGGATAAGTTAACTGAAGAGCTGCGATAGCAGCCTGCTCAAAGTCCATAGAAACAGATGAAGGGTTAAGATCTGGCATCAACTCTTCATTGCTACAAACATGCGCGATATGTTTCTCCTTCTTTGTTTTGCAGTAGTGTATATAGGACAGGCAGGACAAAACAGTTTTCACTACATTTTTTATAAACATAGAGATATCCTTCATGCAAAATTTTGTCTTTTCTTCGTTTCGACTAGAATGGTCCAAACTACGCGAGCTTATTAAGACGTAGGGACGAAAGAAATTGAAAGAGAAGAGTAGACCTTGGGCCGCTCTCGGAATTAAAGATTAAGGATTATAAATTCGCACCAATGGATGCCAAGAGGAGTGCTAGAAACAGATTATCGTCTTACCCGCGAGAGAGGGAAGAGGTGGAGGAAAGAGTATATGCAAGGAGTGAAATGTGCCCAGAAGAGAGGGGGCGGGATAGATGCCACAGAGAATCGCCAGACGCATGACGCCAACGACCAGTGCTCGGAGCTGGTCTTGTCTTCATTTGTTTAACTATACCTGCGTCAATGCGAGATGTGTCCCCCAAATCACCCCTACCCAATTTCTCAAAATATATCTTTTAAAAGTATCTTAGTGTCTTGAATTTATTTATATCTATTGTCGCCGCTAGTGTTTGTTTACATTTGTGGATTCACGTTAGAGTTTGTACTGACCACATTCTGTGTCTTGATCTTTACTATGTGTAGTTATTTTCGTTATTCAGTGTAATAAAGCTTTAGATGTTAACATTGTTTTTGTTATATTAAAGTATGATTATAGCTAGTTCGTATATTAAATTATTTTCCAAAAACATGTCTTTTGGAAAGAAATCGAAAAATGTCATCCAGTGCGATTAGCAAAACTTACTTATAAATAAAGGGGAGGGATTGAGATTGAGTAAAGGTTGAGAAAATGCAACAACAACAAAAAATGGCTTCAGATCCCATTATAATCGTAACTCGTATACTTAAAGTTTCTAATGAATTCTAAATTTTTCAAAACAAAGTATGTATTTAATTAATTATGACATATTCATGCGCAGTTACATAGACTGTCGCCATTACCATTCAGGCATCTGACGTATTATAGGCCTATAGTCATGAAATAAGCAAAACCTTTATATTTATAAAAAAAATAATAATTCTCTGGACGGTGTTAGAATTCATACTATACATACAATATTGTGGTAAAGTGAAATAAACATTGCTATAAAAGCTGCGTACTTATTAAATTATCATCAAATTATATATCGCGCTAAAACATCCCCTGCACCAAAACGGCTGGCATCAAAACGTCTCGCACCGAAACGGCTGCGCTAAAACGTCACGTACCGGTCCTAGAGCCATAGATTTGCACAGATAGACTGTAGACTGGATTGTTGTAAGTAGATGGATATGGATTGATGAATGTGGATGCATGGAAAAGATGTGCATGTATGGATGGGTGCATTTGGGTGGATAAATGAATGTAGATTGATGAATGGATTTTGATGGATGGATGAGGAAGGATAATCCAAGGGGAGGCGGTATCAGCAACCTTCCCAACTCGGCCCAAGCTATCAAATTTTAGTAGAGAAATCACACAATTGGTATACGATTTCTTTATTTTTGTCAATAATGTATAATAATGCTGGGTCAAATGAGGCAGCGATTGCACGAAGGCATCTACATCCGGTTTTGTACAGACGGCAATGTGTTCAATCTTCGATGTCTACTATCCCATACAAAAACAAAGGAGATGGTCATAACGGAGCTACTCTATGCTGATGATTGCGCCCTGCTAGCCCACAATGAACATGATCTCCAGAAAGCGGTCAACGAATTTGCAAGATTCAGTTTCAGTTTATCTATTAACCTCGGGAAAAGAGAAGTCATGTTCCAGAAGTCAGCCAATAAAACCTACTCAGCCCCAAAGATCATTGTAAATAGACAGCTCCTTAAAGTGATAGACCACATTTTATATCTAGAAAGTGTAGTGTCAAAAGACGCATCTCTTTCGAGGGAAGTTAATAACCGTCTGTTCAAGGCCAGTAGCTCTTTTTGACGCCTCCAGGAGTAAGTTGTCGGAATAAATCACTCCGCCTACCTACAAAAAATCAATGTCTACCAAGCAGTGGTTCTCTAAACCCTTCTATATGGATATGAGTCAGGGGTATTATAAATAAAACAACTAAGACTACTTGAACGCTTTCACCAAAGATGTTTACGTTTCATCATGGACATACAGTTGCAAGACCGCATTACAAACAGCGATGTCCTTGCAAACGCCGGTATGGACAGTAAAGAGGGACTTCTTATGGTCCGACAGTTGCACTGGGTAGGGCACGTATACCGTATGAGGAACGAACGTATGCCAAAAGCAGTTTTTCTTTGGTGAGATAAAAGGTGGCCCACGTAACAGAGGTTCCCCTCATAACGCTTTAAAGAGCAGCCAAGGCGCCAACTTGCCTTGGGTGACATAGAAGAGAGCATCTGGTTGCTTGCGGCCTTAAAACTAGACAGCAGGAGGTCACTCACAAATACCGCGGGAAACACATTTTAGACCAAAAGAAAATCCTCTGCCTAGGATAGAGGCAGACAGCGAAAAGAAAATCTTAATTTACCAACGGTGGGCAATGGTTATGCTTGCCCTGTGTCGTGCGCATCTTGCTTGGTATTTTCTTTTGTGCACCATAAGGTTTTGTTAGTTTTTAGTTTCTAAAGATGCGCTATATTGGTGTCATTGCTCTCTTGTTTTGACTTGAGATAGAGTTCTCTGTGTGGTTTTCTTGCCCCAGTGTTGGGGACGCAGGCTTGGGACTCTGCTGGAGTCGAGTCTGAGTATTAGGCATCGTATTTGACTATTGCCCATAGGGTTTGGGTGGGGGGTGGCGTTGTGAGCCCTTATCGACTATGTCACTGAGATTAAGGTGTGCTATAGTTCCTTTGAATGTAATTTGTGCTTGCCTTGTAAATGCTATTGATATTTATTCGTAATGTATGCCTCATCATGTCATTTACCTATTCAACCTTTGTTGTTATATTCTTTTTTGTTATTCACTAGCATACGTTAATATTTTGGTTTATTCGTTCCTTGATATTCATTTCATAAATCGATTGCTAGACTGATAGTGGTGCCCAGGCAGAGGAGCCAAAGCTAAATTACAACCCCGTCAGAAAGTTAATAAACACTGTTCAAGGGGGGAGCACGGCGAAGTACATCATACCCTAGATGAGCCCAGGAACAAAACCCTCCTGTAGCTAAATATGTAGGTCACAGCTGGAGCTGCGTAGCCAGGGGAAATACTGCATTCCTCATTAGTCGTCGGACTCGAAGACAAACCTTATTTTATATATCTCTATAGGGTTAGGGTTTACTAGACGCAAGAGTAAGGGTTTGGACAAAAGTCGTCTCGAAAAGTCAATCACTTTACGGTCTATCTAAACGTAAGCCAAGCTGAAGATCTAGACATATTCTGCTGTTGTTCCGACTTAGTATTACATAAAAAATGGCTAATTTCTGTCTCTAAAACTGAAGAAAAATCAACAACGACAGAAAATACATTTCATCAATATCTCTTTCTATATTACACTGATAAATACAGAATTGTATAACATTGGTCACGACTGTCCATTAGTTCGGTATTTTTTATTCACATTTTACTGTTATTAAATATTTGTTTTCTAGTGCTGCTTTTATATGTGTAACATTTATTGTTTCATCACTGTAAGTGTTAAAAGATGGAAATACTTAAATTTGTATAGCTATATATTTTTATAAATTTACAAAGATTTGTTTATAGTACCACAAAGATTAACATACGAATAAGTAATGTAGTGTCATGTGAAATAAAAATAGTCGATATGACACGAAGTAGCATTTGTTGGAGGAGAGAGAGAGCGCAATAATAAGAAAGATAAAGAAGCTTGCAACGAACTTTTCGTGCTCATTTTCTAAACATAATTATGAAATATTGATACTGAGGCACGTATTTTTCAACTTTTTGATTGAGATGTGATTTTGTTTATATATTTTCAATTAATAATTTAAAAAACATTAAATCATACAAGAATAACAATGTCATTTTAAATTTTAAAAATGTGTATTGTATTCAATTTTATTTAGACAAGATAAAATGGGTATTATATAAAATCTAAACATTTTCAAAAATTAACTATTAAAAAACAACTTTGAAAAACAATATTATTTTTACGAAACCTCTAACGTTAATTTCGTCTTTTACTATATTAGGGTTAACATGACATATTGATGTTCACACATGACAATATGAAAATTATCTCAGTCCTTTCAATTTATTTTTTTATAAAATAAAAGATTTTTTAATGTTTTGGCAAATTTCGGACTTGTTATAACGTACAAAACAAAATTAAATGACGAGTTAGCAACATACAAAATTTGTATCACAGAAAGTAACAGTTGATAAGATTTATATGATAAACGAAACTCGGATAACTTTACAAATAAAAGAGTCTCTGAAATTCCCGAGGGAACAAGTACAAAAAAGATCAAAATTGTAGACAAACATAAACTTATCTTAACTGCTTTGATTTCTTTTTTTCTTTTATATTTCGCATTCTCTGATAAGTTCTGTATACTTTTTGAACTTGTTTGTATTTGAGTTATTGTCGTTATTGTACAAATTATGACAATTAATACAGGAATAGCCATCGAATAAATATTGACTAATATGGTTAAATAGAAGCCGGTCCAAAAGTTGTAGTTGTCAAAGTAAAAATGTGTCCCGAATCTTTGAATTTCTGTTGCATTGCTTACAATAACTTTGTCGAGATACTCAAAGCAGTACAGGGGAAATAAAAGTATAAATAGTACTATGACTATACACATTGCAGTTATTTTGATTCTAAAACGTGTTACAATTCTAGAAACTTGAAATGGAAAACAAACAGCAAACATTCTTTCTACAGATAACATTGTGATAAAATATGTGCTTGAAAACAAACAAAGTAATTTAGTATTATCCAGAAATAGATAATAATATGATTTTAAGGTAACAGAGAGATGCTTGTCAATGTAAAAAACAATGTTAGGAATTCGAAATAAGACTGTGGAAAAGGAATAAATCAAATCTGAGACAGCCAGAAACAGAAGTAATAAATTTGTTGTATCTTTCATTCCTTGTTGAGACAAAACACAAATATTTAAAACATTACCAACTAAACCCAGACATGCAAGGAACTGGGGTATGATACAATTGATCAAAATGTCTAAAGCAATATAAACTGTATCACTGACATCCAGCAAATCCTCCTCAGTGTTGTCCACTGTGTTACTTCCAGCTTGTGTGACGTTCATGTTAGGCTGCTTAAATATAAACAATTGTGTACATTTGAGTTTCATATGTCATTTTAAAATTAAAATATGACACAATATACTTTAAATGGCTTTTACTATTAGCACTTATTGAAATGTATGAATGAACTAGGACAACCGTCTCACAATTTTATATTTTTATTTATTTCATCATTTAATTCCAATAGGTATAGGAGGGTAAACAAGAAAAAAAAATACTTTTTAAAAGTGCTTATACGAACTATGACTCTATCAATTAGTTTGAGTCAGTCATTTCAATTTAAATACGAATTTCCATTCGTAATAAATCTAGACCAAAAACAATAAACTGTGCAGCAAGAATTATTTTAACCCAATTGTTTTTGTTAAGCGCAATTTCAAGTTTTTAGCTTTCTCAAAACGCTTTGATTCTATTATTTATCTGGACCAGTTGGGAAAGAGATGTGGGGTGATAAGGGAGAAAGATAGGGATATGTGGTTTAATATTCCCGTAATCCCTTTTTAAAGCATTAATATTAAAAATGGGGGGACGACCTGAAGTTGAACTCATGGTTCACGCCTCCTTAAGCCGATATATTAACCATTCTGCTAGTGAGGTGAAATATTACTTTAAAGCGGCGACCTATAAAGAGAACTAATTCAGTTTATATCACCACATTTGTCAAGTACAATTTCTTTCCCTTGTTCGAGATACCATACGAAATAATTAATCACTATTGTTAGTTAACTAGTCGGTTTATTTTTAAAATTGATTCTTCTGTTGCAGGTAAAAGAAATAATGGTGCAAAATTTTAGCTTGATCCGAGATTTTTTGTTGGAGAAATAACGCGAACAATTATTTTTTTTTGAGAATATTCGGAAGATGATGTGTGCCACTATTTCCCATCCTGTAGACCTAAAATCCACTCCCAAAGCCCTTTCTCTTGAAAGCTCTATGAAACAACCTGATAAACCAACGATCTTGATAACCCCGGTTCTGGAATCTTATCCCTCCCCATGTGTTAAGTGACTCCAAGACGTACAGATCCAAGAAGAGGACAGTGTTATGAACCTGGTGGTGACACAGATGGGGGTAGTGCTGTGTGTTTTTAGACTACGCCAATCGCCACAGGCCTGCGCTAGACGAGCGGTCAATCGTGACGTGTTGCAGTACAAGCCAGTTTAACAAAGACCTGTGTCGTAAATATTACGCAAGCAAGTCACGCGATTGTGATCAAGCAGTGATCAAGCGACGTTCCATCCAATTCTAGAAGGGTTATAGGGACTCAATATAAGAGTAAGTGTGTTAGAATCAAGACACTTCACGTTACCTCGCAATGAGACCAGTACGAGGCGAAGTCAGTAGCACACTGTTACCGGAAGTCCTACAATACCGACAAGAAAGTCTGTTGTTCAAAGGAACTCACACAACTATAAACTTGAGGACAACAAAATGAAGGAGAAACTCAGACAACGCCAATGCTTCGTCCCAAGGAAGGGAGATTACAAGAATTTACAAATCACCGAAAAATGTTGATCCATAAACAATGGACTCCACGGATATTCTCAACTTTAAAGCTCAGGAACACAAAAGACCCAAAAGCTACTTAAGGAGATCTTCATTCTTGTCACACTTGAGTAGTTTGAACTAAGTGCAGTGCTTCCTGCTCTGTACTACCAATGTTGTTAACTTAGTGACAATCATTCCAGTATTACACCAAAATTTTTCTTTTGGTTAAATCCCTTTTGGATTAAATATGATAGATTTTCAAGACAAACCAAACAAGATATGAACTCAAGAGAATGGACCTAATGGACTACTAAATTGTTTTAAAAAAACTATTTCAATATGGACAAAATTGATCTAGAAAATACTTGTTTTAAGTAATGAGATAAATCTTAAAATGAGTTATATTTAGAAATTGTTATGCTCTTCATACGCATACTTTTATGTATTCTGCACTATTATAGAAACCAAATTGATTCATTATATGTACATTTTTACATTTTTGTAACTCTAACAGACCCCAGAGAGTTCCTGGTGATATAGGATGGAGGTCTTATGTCCTGGGTTCTCATTTTTGTTTTGGAATATTTGATTTGACAAAAATTCTCAAGATTTTTGTAACTTGACTTTGTCATCATTGTCGGTGCGTAGATTATGGCATTCTAGCACACTTTTTGAACGCACTTTCTTTTTGTTGCCTTGCTTGTAAGCTGACGGAGCGTTTTTGTTATTATGCTGGTGAAACATTTTCTTTGAGATTCTTCTGTGTTCCCTTGTTTAGGGGAGTTAGTATGGGATTGGAGTTCTACACTAAGCACTAGATTAAGCAGTGTGTGTTGGTGTGATTGCGAGCATTTATTTATCACGGCAAGGTGATAGCAAGGTGTAGAATTATTGTTTAATTAATAGAATCACAATATTAGAATGTTCCAAATTCAATGTCATTACTCCATTAGTTTGTCATCATAACTTATATTCATATCATTAAATATTTACATTGTCAACAGTGAGTCACTTATTTATTGCAAGCACGAAGGTGCCTGGTTGAATGTCAGGGGCGCGGGCAAACGAGCTAAGGCCTTAACATAACCCTGACAATCATTTTTTAGACTTTTATTGTCATCTTTTTCTGGATTTTCGCAGCAGCGTACTCCACGATCATGCTGGAAATCTTGGAATGTGTTTTTGAAACTATTTTGTATTATTATTAATATGAAATAATATGAAGTCAGTCATGAGTAAGGCTAGGTTTTTGGACAGTCAGAGTAAATGTTGTTGCCAATTGTGATGTATTTGATATTAAACTGTGTTAGACACTTTGGAGCCCTGAGTTGTGATGTTATTTAAGTTATCTTATGTAATACAGATTACGTCCTACGCGTCATGCGTTTAGTCATGCATATTAACCAATGACTTAAACTCTGCCAAGTAACTGGTTTTCCTGGCTAGTTCAGGCAACCCATTCCATGCTCTAATAGCACTAGGGAAGAAGGAGTAAACTCTTAAATCAGTGATGCCTTGCATTCGGAAATTTCCAAAATCATTAGTGCTTCAATGGCCCGTAACATATGCGTGTCCCGCACGTAATGCCTGGTAAAAAAGGGAAAATGGCGGGGGTCCTGGTGTACGCGACCTCCGCCAGACAGAATATTGTACACTGTCTCATTCTGGCCGTCGAGAGGGAGCTCTTGTTCACTTTTGCTGGCCTAGAATTCCAAGAGACGAAGGCTTAACTCTACGTGAGCGTTTCGAGTCCTTTCAAAACTATTGTTGGATCTAGATCTAGATCTACTTCTCTCGCCAAATGTCCAATTATTTATTTTTTATTTGAAAAAAATATAAACGTTCAAAATAGAGTTTTCACCTCAGCGATATACATCAACTGTTCAATATATTCAAGAATTGTTAAAGCCATTTTTTAGGTAAGCGTCTAGGCACTATCAAGGTTTGTTTTACTGGATTCTCTAGGGGAGAATATAATTATCTGGGTTTCCCTCCTCATTAATTAAAGAGCAACAGCAAACCAAGTAGCATAATAACCGAACTGTATATAAGTGTACAACGATCGTTAAACAATAACAACATCTAATACTAAATACAAATAATACTAAATACAAATAAATACAATGTAGAACATTACCAATCATGGGATAGTAAAAAAAAAACATCCCGCACGCACTCTCAATTTCGGCCACACGGCCCGGTAGCTCCAAATACTACAACTCAGAGATTTCAAGGGTCAAACTAATCAAGGGTTAATCGCGGCTCCAAAGGCGAGATCAAAACTACACGCTCCATCAAATCCCCAACCCTTACACATTTAAATGTAGAAAGTAAACACAATTATAAAGAAATATTTTTTTCTTCAATGTTTTTTTAAATTATTTTTTTTCATTACTTTTTTAAAAACTTTAAACAAATTACTAATGAATCTTCTCGAAATAATGAGGTCTACGTATAATTCTAAAAATGTTTTATTTATACAATTGGTTCATTTAATAAACAAAACTAGTTTGATGAATGGAAAAGAATTGCCTTTGTCCCACAAGGGCAATGAACACGTTCAGTTTATAACAGAAAGTTATAGAATATATTTAGACATTGTTTAACAAAGAAGAATTTAAAAAACTGTTTCTAGTTTCTGAGAATAAAGGATTCATTTAATTATACAATCTTTCGTAAACTCATTACTATGTGTTTCCTCTGATAATTAGCAAGAATAACTAGTCGATGTGTAACAATAGATCTTTTGTTTGGATGACTAATGTAGTAAAGAATAAAAGATTTTCTTGTGCAACTGTGTCGAGGAAAATTGGCCAATACTAATAAATGATGTATAAACAGTATATAATTTTTGCTAAAAATGGAGTTTATGGCGCGTGTCTTGTAAAATAAACAAAAATTAATGCGTTTTCAATATAAGTTACAAGTTAATACATGTTTGTAAGTCATTTATTATACGATGTTATCAATTATATTATCATCAGCTCACTCCGACTCAAACAATCTAATTAATCTAGTTCATTTGTTGATTAGCAGCCCGAAAGTTTCAGAAACCTAACCTCGATAGTTATGATAGGAAATAATGTAAATTTAACCTTTATTCTGTTAGTAAGGCGCTAAACAACACTAGAGATGTTTCATATGTATTTATTTTTTAACACAACACATTTAAGTGTCAGACAGGAAAACCAATGACTTAGCAGAACCTGAGTCATTTATTATGATGCATGGCAAGATTGACCTAGAAACACGCGTAATCATCTTCTTTTTAGAAGTAACGTCTCTATTATATAAGAAGAATATATATATGGTTAACCAAGATTTAGTGGGGAACAAATTGAACGAATAAGCAAAGAAATAGATCGGATGTTGCCACTAGAAGGGACCTTTGTTTTACTTTGGCTAATTTAAAGCTTGACATTTCTAATATTGTCAGTAGGCAGGAGGTACAAGGTTCCTATTAGCTTAATTTCTTTTTTAGTGAATTCAGCAATAACAATGTTTATATTTTAAAAAAATAAAACTAAATTTACAATTAAACCTAAAAACAGTAGGCCCTAATATTCAAAAATTTAAAAGGAATCTATTCATAGGATTTAGAAGTCATGACGATGAGATTAATTTTTGTGTGTAATCACTGTAAATTAGTTGACATAATTTTTGTATAATGATAATATTTGCTGATTTTGTCTTTTATTCTGAAGATTACGGCTGATTGCAGTGTTTCACATAACAACGCAAACCTAGTTGCGACTTGCATATTTTTCCAAAATTCGTGCAGACAAAGCCGTTGTCTGCTGACGGTCTATTTAAGTTTTTTTTCTGTCTTTTGCGTCTTGTTATCAATAATTTCTGTTCCTTAAGTCTCACTTTGGTTGTCCCGCAGCTTTTGTGAGCGCTCTCCAACTGTCTCTCTCTCAGGAGCTATCTGCTGCCAGGTACTTTCCTATGTGCCAGTGAGAGCAAAATGACGCTTGAGTGGATCTTTATGGCACTTACGGGAGTGGGCATCTCTGTAACTCCGTCCTAATCTAAGCTTGCCAGAGAAGATGCGGGATAAGTGTTATTGACAGCATAAAAATTAATAAATAGATAATATTTTGTTTTAAAATTGCCTTCTCACGCTTCTTTATAAATGCTTTTCCTAGAAGGGGCGCTGGAGGAGTCTAAAAAAATACGAAAAGTGTGCGGTAGGCCTAAAAACGTTGAATGCCAATGGTCTAGAGTCTAGATCAACTACAAGTTTATTTACATGACTGAACCAAACTAGTTGATGCAGCTACGCTATATATTAGCTTTTCTTTAAAGTATCGTTTTATTTTTCAATAAAATATCTATTTGGTAATCTAGTTCTACATTTTTATTTAACAAAGTATGCATTAGAATATTCGCTTTTTGAGTAACGTTGCGAAAAATGAGATTTTATATAAGTGTTCTAGATTTTTCTATCTAAATATGACAAAATATCAACCAAAAAGAAAAATCCTGATTACTTTATCCTCTTAGAGAAAAAAAACTAGGGAAAAAGTCGAAAAAAAAAACAACTATTTGTCTAAACAAAAGAAATGTTTTGTTCATTAATCATAACACAAATTCTATGTAGTCTTTAAAACATTAATTTATTTGTAATTTAATTTTGTACCATTTCAATTATAGCCCTTTTCTTAAGAGCACAACTGGGTGCATGCTTCCTTTGTTTCAAATCTGTTAGCGTTGCCTTGACAACCTCCATAAATAAACTGCTCACACTTGCCACTGTCACTGTTAAAGAAATATCTTGGGAAATAACCAAAGCATGGCCCGGATCTTTTTCAAGTAGACATCCTAAAACTAAACTATGATGAGACTACAACATACAATGAAAGTTATGACTCATAGTTTGCATATCTTCATGCATGAATGCAGTGCTTTGTGACACATTTCTTCAGGACAATTGATTTTGAACAGAATAAAAAAAAAGTTTCCATAATTTGATATAATAATTAAACAAATGATGTCAATGCTTTCTGTTATTCTTCATCTGTGACAAAATCGCAATGTTCTTTGTTATGTTATCTTATATAATACAGACGTTACTTCAAAAAAAAGATGATTACGTCCTACGCGTCAAGCATCTAGTCATCCATATTAACCAATGACCTAAATTCTGCCAAGTCACTGGTTTTCATGGCTAGCTCAGGCAACCCATTCTATGCTCTAATAGCACTAGAGAAGAAGGAGTACTTGTACAAATTTGTCCTAGCATATGGAACGTGTAATGTGTCTTTCTGAGTATTTTATTATATTTTGTTTTTATATTTCAAGATTAAAGTTTAGTGTTTTATGTATAATTGCTACTTTATTTTTGAGTATTTCATCCGTAAGGCTTTCCAAATTTAGTCAAATGTGATTATCCGCAAACAGACTAAACTCTCCCATTATATTCAATTCAGATACGAGGACGATCCGAGGACCTACAACGAGGTAGGAGGAAAAATCTCCTTTGCCATGGCCCTTAAAGGGCAGGGAGAAAAAAAGCAATCCGAGATTGATCAACAGCAAAAAAAAGATAGCTTCTCAATGGTTGAAAGCAGCAAAGGAGGGGGGAAAAACAAAACAGAAGCTATGCGAGCTACTCAAAGTTGTCTCCCCCCATCTAACAGTCCAGAAAACAAATCTAAGCAAAGTAAAAAATTTAAAACATCTGGAGGGGCTAGTTCAGCACCCACCACCCCAACCAAAATAACAGGAAAGAGGGCCCTCTCTCTCTCTTCCTCATCAGAGGATCTAAACGAGGATCTCAGGGTAGAGGAGGAGAAAAGAAATGAAGAACAGGTCAAGCTCGAGCTGAACTTTCAAGACTCCCGTCAGTGTTAGTCATAGAAAAAAAAAGAGAAGCACGAGTTTTTTGGGATCTTAAATGACATTCTACACACTCAGTACACATGAGAGAATTTAATATTGGGGGGGGATTTAAATTACATTGATTCCAAATTAGACAAATAAAACACAAACACAGATGGTCCAGCTCCTCATGTAACAATTAAAACGCATGACTATATGGGGAGAGTCATCAAGGCTTTCCGGTTAGTAGATGCCCACGTTCAGGGACAAGGCACACCAAATAAAAACACGGATTGATAAAGTGTATGTGCCAAGGGCGTGCGAAACAAAATGTGTAACACATCTCGTAGAGACGTTACAATATACAGACCACAAAGGAGTCTTAGTGGAACTGATCTCAAAACTAAAAAAGAAAAAACACTCATCATAAAAACAATCGCAAACCTCCTCAAAAATATAATACATGACTCAAACACACCCCATTTCAAAGTCACACAAATATGGACGCTAATTAAAAGCTTCATTAAGCAGCCACACTAGTCAACTCAAAAGGGAAAAAAGAAGAGGAAAGACTTTACTAACACACGAAGAAGACGAAGCAGCCAAAACTCATAAAATAACACAACTAGAAGAACTATTTAACTATTAATACAAGGGAGCGAAATTGAGGTGCTAAAGTAATAAAATAACCGAAGGGCCTAACAAACTCTTTTATCAGCAGAACAAAACATTCAAATTGACAGAACAATTGACAACATAATTGATAGTAGATTGATAGATTAACAATACGGCTTAAGGTTAAGTAAAATAATTTCAATAAAAATGACACCCCACACCATTTTGGTATAAACACACATCCATTTTACATATCGATATCAAGAATACTCCCTGGCAATGAACATCTAATACACAGTAAATTAAAAGACACATATACAACACTTAAGAAACAGTTACAAGAAAGATTATTCAATAAGATAAAGTGGAGTAGAGAGTTAGGTGTGATAGATTTCATAGACACTTTTATAAATCTACACAGCAAACTCATTACACCCAAAGCCAGAGAAATAAAAGACAGACTAATCTTCGGGATGACCCCTGTAGGAAGTAAGAAAAGAAATGTACACACATGTGTTTTATGTCACATAAATAATGGTAACAATGAAAGAATGTTTTTAAAATGTAAAATATTAGATAATGTTATATGCACTATGAAAGACCTACTAGAAGCAAACTGTAACGCCAATGTTAATCTTAACCTAGTTAATGTTTTAAATAAATTGCCTAAAATCAAATGTAAGATAATTCATAAATTTAATCTAATAATAGTGAGTGAATACAGAAGTCGTGTGTGGCACAGTACAATTAATGTTGTTAATAACAATGTATCTTTAAATCCTTATAATCTAGAGTTAATATTTAGAAAAATAATTGAATATAGAATTTATAACTATACTGGTTAGATAGAAATTGTAATTATTGTATAATTTATTGTCCTTGACTAAATTGTCAGACCTGAGAGATAAAAATCTAAAATATAATGTAATCATCTGTAAAGTTACTCTGTTGGTATTATGTCAATTAGTTAAAGTGGTTATGCGAGTGTGTGAGAGTGTATTTTGTACCCAAGTTAAATAGAGTTTGGGCTGAGAGATGCGGGATGGAATCAAATTGAATTTTAGTATTTTATCTATGGAAAACTACTCAATAACTGTCTTTTAAAGAGAAGTCAACACTTTTGAAGGATTATTTCTCCCTCGTGGTTACGTCCTCTTTGGTCTTATGATCAGAGAGCATGTCACAAGTCAACATCAAGTGTGTCTGTACTACACTCACAGAACACGGCAAGCCCGTGGAAACGTAATAAGAACACTATGACAATGTCTATATCTTAGTGGCAGCCTCATCCTAGACGTACTGGGAAACAAAGGAACAAGAAAACAAGACGCAACTGAATGGAGCCTGCGAAGAGACTAGAAACAAAACTAACCAAAACCAATAATCCTAAAGAATATAGACAAGGGCAGATAATTACAAGTCAAGAATCTTTTATGAATAATGTAATATTTTAAGACAAATTAACTATTTTTTATTATTTATTTATTTTTTTAATCCCCTTGTAATGAGAGAAAAAAGAATCCTTAATCGACACCCCTGTCCTGAAATAGTTTATACGTGACCCTAACAGAACCCTGAACAATTGTGATACAGCAGTACCGTTGCTTGGTTAACTTTCCCAAAATGACTCTTAACAGACCCAAGGGCCACCTTGATGATGCTAGTGTTGCCCACTTACATCTCAAGGAGACCTTTAAAAAATTGTCGTGAGAGGAATTAACCTGTTACCTGATCAGTCTTTTTTTTTAATACATAAGGCATACAGGGCAGCTGTAAAAAAAAAACTATATTAGCTTGCCTTGCCTAATTAATTGCTACCTGGGAACATAGCATTGCTTGAAAGTTAATTTCCTGAAATATTGTTTATGTTGCTGTGTGACTTTGTTAATGAACTCATTTATGTTGAAGATTGTTACTGTTAAAGCAATAATACTGAGTCTACTTATCAAGGAAGTCCTTTTTCTCAGTATTTCTTCATATGAAAGATGTAGTTCTGTTGTGTAAAATTAAGTATTATTATATGTCTAAAATACTATTGGACGAGACAGAATGGAGGTTTAGGATGAAATCAGTTACTTTTGCCTCTTCGTACTACCACCAAGTTCAATACATTATGTCCCCTTTAGCCATAAAGTGACCATGACAAGTGCCAAGTGCTTAAAAGGAAACAAACTAATTAGTTACAATTACTCTACAGAGTTCTTTTTGCTTCGTTTAATTTTTAAAAAAATGTCTACAAGATAAGATAACTTAAACCCAGCTTGACTACAATTGACAACCTCAGCGTTGTCAAATTGGTAGCTATGTTGTTTTTTTTTAAATGTCTACAAACTAGTAGATATTAAATGAATTGTAATTTCTTGACCACTCATGTTTTATTTTTATTTTTTTGAAAATGTCTATAAATTAGTAGATATTAAATGAATTGTGATTTTCTTTGACCACTCTTGTTTTATTTTTTATTTTTTTTAAAACGTCTATAAATTAGTAGATATTAAATGAATTGTAATTTCCTTGAAAAAAAAAGAGATTGAGCCTTTTAAAAACAATTACATCAATTATTACACTTCAGTTAGGCCAGGGGAGACTTGGTAGTTAAGAGGTAAAGCGCTTGGCTTCCGAACCGGGGTTTTCGGGTTCGAATCTTGGTGCAGATTTGGATTTTCAACTTCGGAATCTTTGGACCCCTCTGAGTCCAACCAGCTTTAATGGGTACCTTACATTAGTTAGGAAAAAGTAAAGGCGGTTGGTCGTTGTGCTGGCTACATGACACCCTTGTTAACCGTAGGCCACAAAAACAGATGAACTTTACATCATCTGCCCTATAGACCACAAGGTCTGAAAGGGGAACTAGTTAGGCCAGGTTAACATCTAACCTTGCATTCACTTGCACCTATCCTTTGATCTGCTGGACCGTTGGGGCACTACACAAGATCTGTCAACCTTCTTTCTCCATTCTTATCTCTCATTTCTATTTGATATAAATTCATTCGGATGTTCTTTCTGAAAATATTTAAGCCTGCCTGGGTGGAGCACTTCGAGGGCCGATTTTTAGTTTGTGTTTCCACACATACTGTCTTTGTAACCTTGTTATTATTATAATTATATATTTAGATATTTAACAAATTAAACTATACATTATAATAAAAGGCTGTTTATATTCTTTGAGTAAAAAAATATTAATTAATATTTATTTCTGATGTTATAAAAAGTAAATGCGGTATTTTTAGCGGCCGCCAAAAGGGGAAAAGACGCTATTAGTTTTGTGTGGCCCGTTTGTCCGTCTGTCTTTTTATCAGTCCGTCTGTCCGTCCGACCGTCCCGTTTAGTTCTCGTAAACTAGAAGAGAAAATGAAAATTGGACATCATGATATTTTAGATCATTCAAAGTTCTGATGCAAAGGCTACTTTTTTCTTTTCTGAAAGCGACAAATCTAATTTTTTAAATCACTTATGCAGCAGCTTTTTCATAAAAATGCACCATTTTTACAACTATTAACTATTAAACACTCAAATACTTGAGGCTCTTTATCAGGGGAGACCGCTGTTTACCATATTTTGAACACCTTTATGCAAACAGTTGTTGATTTTCAAAAGAAATAAGAAAAGGCAGTTTACAAGATTAATAATTGTTTCAAATTATGTGTAACTTATAATGCATACTATATAGTTTTATTCTCTTTAAAAAATATTAAACATTTGTTGGTGTGTAAATAAACTTACATAACTTAACAATACAAATATAAAAACAAAACTTTTTGACAAAATATGTCCCTAGATGTCAAGTATTGACGTGGTATATGTCAAGTCTGCTGAATTTATAGGGGATGTAGGAGAGAGGGGAATATATGTAAGTGTACTTCAGACTAATTAGTTAAAGCTCATTTATAATCTATATTGACTTAAGCTGTTTCTACATCGGCGTATCTAAAAATAAAATACTGCACATAATGATCTGACTTCCTACCAGTCGCTGAGTTTCTATTAATAAAATAAATATGCAAACAGCATGATACTGCTCTACTTACTTATTGCTTTAATTCTGTAAGTAAATAAGAATCGGAAAGTATACCTTTACCTACCTGAGATTAACTATTGTAAGCAGCCTAGACTACGGCATTGAGGTAACACAAAAATTGAAAAAGCTTCTGCAGCAAGACCAAACCCTAACCGAGTCTGGGAAAATACCAAACTGACCACAACACCCAGAAAGCTAGTGTACAAGAACACTCTTCTTTATGGTAGTGAGAGCTGGTTAACATAGATGCAGTAAGATCAAATTAAATAGTTTTAACCTGCGCTGCCGGCGACGCATAATGTGTTTCTACTGGAGCAATTAGAGAGTTTTGAAATTGGCCAATAATACGCACATAATTTCTCTTTTTTTTGACACAAAGAGGACTACAACGGCTCGGACATGACACCGCATGCTAGCTGGAAGAATTTTTAAGGAAATAATCCATGCCGAGGTTGCGGAGGTAGTCAGATCCAAGGACGCCTAAGACTAACATACAGAGATGTCTCCCTGCGAGATCTGAGGGCTATAGGCATCAAAGAAAGTACTTGGGAGGAAATAACTCGAGATCGGACAGAATGGAGGCAGACTGTGCATAAGGACACAAACCTGGCCGATAGCAAAATAAATAAAGCAGCTTTGGACAAAAGATAGAGGGAAAAAAGCTGCTCTATCAGTTAGCTCGAATAAAAGTGAAATGTTTCAAACTTTTTAGATAAAGAATCGGCTTGTTTAGTAATAGCAGATTTTGATTGGACTAAAAAGAAAACGACACACGTGAGGCATCTGGACGCATTCATTGTCTTTCGAGACAAAAACTCTCTCTCTCTCTCTCTCTCTCTAAATATATATATATATATTGTTACGTATCTAGGCGTTGTTTTTTTTCTTTCTTTGACCTGTTGCGGTCGAGAGACGGGGAGGTTGTCTGCCCCTTGTGTAATAAGTTTTTTTTTTTTTTTTTTTTTTTATTCGTCAAGCCACACAGACAGTGACCGGTCCTTGACCTGTGTGTGTACCTCTGGTTGAAAGGAGGGTGTTTTTTTTTTCTTCTGTCTCTTTGAAGAGCGTTCTAGATCTGGGTGTTGATGACTTTCTAGAAATTACGAGAGATCGACGCGCGGTAGATTATATAAGACCGCTCGCGTAACGTTGACAGACAGACATATGGAGACAGCCGTGGGACAGAATAGCGGAGACATTGCGCGACCCGTGCGTGGTATACCATTTATCGTGTAAGTTAATATTTTTTTTAAGGCCTTGCTTGCTTGTATTTGTAATTACATTTTCAAACTCTTGTATTGTAATATTTTTACATGCCATTTTTGTAAAAGGGTTTTGGTCAACACATCAATTCTGTATTGAGTAAATGTTTATTTTTTTTCTTTCTTGTAACTTTATATTTGATTAAACATTAAGTTGATAGTTACCTTCCGATTTCTTGTGTCATTTTTTTTTGTTATTCATTGTAAGTCTTTGATTAAATTCAGACTTATTATAAGTGACACAACTGCTTTTCTATTGTCACGTTCCCCTAGGCAAGCCATTTTAAAAATTAGAATTCAATTCGTAATACGTGACAAAAGAAGTTTGAGGGCTTTCGTCCCGGATATTTTTCTGAACCTATTTTCGTCTTACTTGAGTAATTTTGTAAAGGCGAAGTTGACTTTAACAAAAATTTTTTTTGTGTCAAAGAGTCGGAAGTAAAGTATCAATAGTATTGACCAAACTCTCTTAAGGTTTTTTGTTGTACTGATTTTGTACTGTATATTTACATTGTATACATTTTTTGCTTGTAATAGTTGTTAGTTAGTCATGGATATTCAGGTTTTTCTTGCAAATCCCTCTGTGGAAGAGCTTGATGCTTTTACTAGGAAGGAACTGGTCCTTATTTCTAAACATTTAGGGTTAAAAATAAAATCAAATGCCCTTAAACAAGAAATCAGAGATAACATTGTAGTCCATTATGTAGACGAGGAAGTGTTTTCTGAAGACCTTTTAGAAACCCTTAGACCCGATGAGGGTAAATCAGATGTAGAACTTCAGATAAAATTAAAACAAATGGAAATAGAAGCCCAGTTAGCTTTAAAAGAGAAGGAAATTATCTTGGGGAAACAAAAAGAATTAGAGCTTGCAGCGGCTAGAGAGCAAGAAATTAAACAAAAAGAATTAGAGCTTGCAGCGGCTAGAGAGCAGAAAGAAATGGAAATAGAAGCCCAGAAGGAAATTAAACAAAAAGAATTAGAGCAGAAAGAAATGGAAATGAAATTACAAATAGAGTTAAAAAAATTAGAGTTAGCTGCTAATGTAAGACCAGATTCTTCCCCTGCCAGTCATACTGCTGAAGCAACAAAATTTTTGAAAATAATTCCACGCTTTAATGAAGCCACAATTGACAATTATTTTCCACAATTTGAACTTGCTGTGAAAAATTTTAATGTACCTGAAACTTTGTGGCCCACTTTGCTGCAAACAGTTTTGACTGGTAGAGCTGCAGAGGTATTTTGTTCTTTGACCATTGAACAACAAAAAGATTATAATGTTGTTAAGGCCTTAATTCTTAAGGCATATGAACTTGTTCCGGAAGCTTACCGAAAGCAGTTCAGGGATTGTCGCAAATCGGATGGCCAAACCCATGTAGAATTCCTGCGGGAAAAGGAGCGACGCTTTGAGAAATGGCTCACTTCCAAGGAAATCGGCACCGACTTTGCCAAATTCAAGAACCTAATGCTGATGGAAGAGTTCAAGAGTTGTGTGCGGCTGGACGTCCGTACGCATATAGCTGATCGTGGCGAGGAAGATGTGCACAAGGCTGCAGTGTTGGCAGACGATTATATAATATCACATCAATTTGCCAAGTATACGACGGATGTCAAGCCAAAACAAGTCAAACAGCCTGAGTCCACTGCTAGCAACTCCATCAAGAACAGCAGTACAAATGACAGAAAACCTACTACAAGTAAAGCTACTTGTTCCTACTGCAAACGAGAAGGCCATAAAGTTGACGATTGTTGGAAACTGAGGAAGAGAAACGAAAAAGCTCCTTCAAAAGTCAGCGCTTGCACAGTACAGTGGTCGTCGAGGTTTACTCCCTCATCATCAAGCCATATCAAGAATACCTCGACACCACCTGTTTCAAATGTATTGACTGTACAAGACTCTCCGAAAATGTCTCCACGGTGTTCAAATGTCTCAACAGTGAGTTCTTCAAATTCATCTTTACGATGTTCCAATGACTCAAACAAGAGTTTTTCAAATACATCAAGCCGATGTTCCAATGACTCTATCCAGAGTTCCCATAATACATCACACCGATGTTCCAATGACTCTATCCAGAGTTCCCATAATACATCACCCCGATGTTCCAATGACTCTATCCAGAGTTCCCATAAGACATCACCCCGATGTTCCAATGACTCTATCCAGAGTTCCCATAATACATCATCCCGATGTTCCCATGACTCTATCAAGAGTTCCCATAAGACATCACCCCGATGTTCCAATGACTCCATCAAGAGTTCTCCAAATACATCCAAAAGATGTTCTACTGACTCAAGAAAGAGTTTCTCCACTGCGTCTCCTAGAGATGTCAATGACTCCAGCGAGAGTTCGACCCAAGTCCAGTCTGCATCAACCAAAATTGATGTTTTATTAGAGGATTTTAAGCCTTTCATTTCGGAAGGATTCGTATCACTACCCGGTGATTCTACAAGTCTACGACCTATCACCATTTTGAGAGACACAGGTGCCTCACAATCGCTACTTTTAGAGGGTATCTTGCCCTTGTCAAAATCATCATCGACTGGGAAGAGCATCCTGTTACGAGGCGTAGAGCTTGGATGTATAGATGTGCCTCTACATCTAATCGACATAAAGTCAAATCTCATTACTGGACCGGTTGTTGTAGGTGTCCGACCAACATTACCATTGGAAGGCATCTCGTTGCTGTTAGGCAATGACTTAGCAGGTGGAAAGGTGATAGCCGAACCCATCGTCACTCAAACACCCGACTTATCTGCCACACCCGAGGAAGACCTAGAGTTATATCCAGCGTGTGCAGTAACAAGGGCAATGAGGTTGAAAGCATCTCAAGAAGAGAACGTCGTCAAGGCCAACAGTAACCAAGATGATGTGGACTTGAGCACCACATTCTTTGCTTCTCTTGAAGAAGAACCAACGCCAAATTCTGAAAAGCCGGCATCAACTCGAAAACAGTTGATTGAGGACCAAAAGAAGGATCCAGAGCTCGCCAAACTCCGAGAAACCGCCATGACATCACAAGAGGCAGAGCTAGCATCAACGTGCTACTACATCCAAGATGATATGCTCTTCAGGAAATGGAAACCTCCAGACGCATCCAACGAAGAAGAATGGAGAATATGCCATCAAATCGTATTACCAGAAAGATACCGAGCGTACATCATTAATCTGGCTCATGACACACCAATGTCAGGTCATCTCGGCATCCACAAGACATACCACAAGATTATGTCACACTTCTTCTGGCCACGTTTGAAGAAAGATGTCATCCAGTACTGCCGATCCTGTCATGTCTGTCAGATGGTTGGCAAGCCAAATCAAAAGATCCCTGTTGCTCCTCTGAAGCCGATTCCAGCCTTTGAAGAACCTTTCAGCAGAGTACTTATTGACTGTGTTGGTCCTCTCCCAAGGACAAAAGCTGGCAACCAATACCTGTTGACCATTATGTGTGCTTCAACTCGTTTTCCTGAGGCTATTCCTCTAAGGAACATAAAAGCATCAAACATTGTGAAGGCCTTAATCAAGTTCTTTACTCTATTTGGTCTACCAAAGTCCATCCAATCGGACCAAGGAACGAATTTCACGGCCAATCTTTTCAAGCAAGTCATGACTCAGTTGGGCATCAAACACTGCATGTCGAGTGCGTATCATGCCGAGTCGCAAGGCGCTCTTGAGCGATTCCATCAGACTCTCAAGAACATGATCCGAACCTATTGCTTTGAGCACGAAAAAGACTGGGACGAAGGAATCCACATGCTACTGTTTGCAACCCGTGAATCCGTCCAGGAATCGTTGGGATTCAGCCCTTTTGACTTAGTCTTTGGCCATTCGGTGCGCGGTCCCTTGAAATGTATAAAAGAGACTTTGTTGTCACCAACAGCCACTGAAGGACTTTTAGACTATGTAAGTAAGTTTAAAACTAGACTTTATGATGCTTGTGTTCTGGCCAAAAATAACTTACAAAACACCCAATCCAGCATGAAACGCTGGTATGATAGAAAGGCCCGTGTTAGAGAATTTTCTCCCGGGGATAAGGTGCTTGTATTTTTGCCCATACCAGGTCAACCCTTGCAAGCCAGATATTTTGGTCCCTATGAAATTGAGACCAAAATTAGTGACCTCAATTACACAATCAAAACCCCTGACCGTAGGAAAAAGACTCAGCTATGTCATATAAATATGCTGAAGCCTTATGTATCTCGGCCAGATCACTCAGATAAGAGTAATTGTGTTTTAAATACAGTCAAAAGTTGTTCAAATAGCCATGTTTCTCCTATTGATGATGATATTGTAAAGGAGAAATTTGGACAATACAAAATCCCTAATTCTTTTGTATTACAGAATTTGGATGTAAAACTGTCTCATCTGTCTTCGACAGAAAGGCCAGTTATCCTGAAGCTCATTAATGAATTTAATGACATTTTTTTTGATGTACCAAAACAGACTAATGTTATAATGCATGATGTAGATGTTGGCGAGGCTACTCCAGTCAAGCAGCATCCTTACAGGGTTAACCCTGAAAAACTTGCCATACTTAGGTCAGAAATCAAGTATATGCTTGAAAATGACCTCATTGAACCAAGTTCCAGTAGCTGGAGCTCCCCATGTGTCTTGATACCTAAACAGGACAAGACTTATCGTTTTTGTACAGACTACCGTAAGGTAAATGCTGTCACAAAGACCGATTCGTTTCCTATCCCTAGGATAGACGATCTCATAGATCGTATTGGTGACGCTAAGTACATCACCAAAATAGACCTACTTTCAGGTTATTGGCAGGTTCCCCTGACTGATAGGGCAAAGGAAATCTCCGCCTTTGTCACCCCTGATGGTCTGTACCAATACAAAGTGATGCCATTTGGCATGAAGAATGCTCCTGCCACTTTCCAGAGAATGATAAATGCCCTGCTTGCTGACATGGAGAATTGCCACGCATACATAGACGATGTAGTAATTTTTAGCCAAGATTTTTCTAGCCATTGTAAACAACTGCATTGTCTTTTTACTAAACTGTTACATGCAAAAATTACTGTAAACCTGAGTAAGAGTGATTTTTGCCAGGCTTCCATCCAATACTTAGGCCATATTGTAGGACAAGGCCAGGTGAAACCTGTAATGGCCAAAGTAGAAGCTATCCAAGCTTTCCCTATCCCTGCTGATCGGAAACAACTCCGAAGATTTTTGGGAATGTCTGGATATTATAGAAAATTTTGCGAAAATTTTTCTGTCATTCTCAGTCCTTTAACAAACCTCCTGAGAAAGAACGTCCGATTTACTTGGACGGATGAATGTCAGAAAGCCTTTAACCAAATTAAGCAGATATTATCTAGCTCCCCCATTTTGATGGCTCCTGACTTCGGAAAACCTTTTAGGTTAGCTATTGACGCCAGTGACACAGGTGTTGGGTCAGTCCTTTACCAAGAAGATAATTTCCAAGTAGAGCACCCTATTTGTTTCTTTTCCAAGAAATTTAATAGACATCAAAGAAATTATTCTACTGTGGAAAAAGAATGTCTTGGGTTGATTCTTTCTATACAACACTATGATTTTTATATCAGTGGGTCCAGATGGCCACTGGTTGTATTTACTGACCACAATCCCCTTACATTTATCCACAAAATGTCTGGCAAGAACCAACGACTTCTCAGGTGGAGTTTATTTTTACAAGAGTACAACCTAGATCTTAAACACATAAAAGGCAGCGAAAATGTTATCGCCGATGCCTTATCTAGATTGTAAGAAGTATTTTGATGTATTTTTTTTTATATATATATCATGATAAATACATTCTGTAATGTAAATATTTTTTTTTAATTCTAAAAAGAT